>BMAU01020805.1:0-321761 GCA_019973935.1 Trichonephila clavipes
ATGCAACGACGTAAGAATATATTAAGTGTTCTGTCGACTTTCTACACTATAGCTTTTGATTGAAGCAAGAATACAAACCCTTTTCGTTGCGGCTGATGTTTTAAATTGGATAAAATCAAAATATTAGTTAGAAGCTTATTATTTAAGTTTTGACTATTTGTGTGAGGAAAATATTAACAATTCGTACAAATTGATTTTCGTACCTTTTTAAGTAATATGTTCTGAATATTTCAAAAGATACACCATTCGCGAAATTCATTTATAATTTTAAAAAGTGACTGAAAGTATAATTATTGGGAATTAGAAAATATTTTATGATTATATAATTAGAAATATTCTTTTAGAGATTCTTAATACATCTAGATTATAAAATATTTTTAGAATTGAGACATTCGTATTAATGCCGTATAACATAAATGTGTATTTTAAGAATTCTCTACAATTAATTTTTAATTAATGCCTTAAAAATAAAATTTCTCAAACTGTTATGTGTTAACTACTAGAAGATGAATGATGCTGAAACATTTAATCAGTCGTTTATATTATTTGCAAATCCTCCTAAATTTAATCACATTTAAACGATCAGTTTTCTCTCTGTCTCATCACCTTAAACATTCTTTAAACTTCAGAATAATTTTAAAATATGTCTAAAGAGAATAGAAGAATGTAAGGTTTGCTTCAAGTTAATCATTAAGAGTATGTTTTTATACTGTTTAAATGAAATCGAGATTTATTTTTGTTACACTTCTCAAATTGCGAGGCTGTAAAATAATAAATTAAATGAAAAAAAAGCTTTATATTTTTGACTCTTGATCTATTTGATGCAAATGCCTGATTTTATCAACTCTGGTCTACTTAAATTAATTAAATTAAAGCTATATTAAATATATTAAATTAAAGCTATATCTCTTTATTATTATTAGCTCTATGTTAAAATACCTCTGCAAATTTTAGTATAAACTGTCAGCAAAAAATAATTTTCAGTACCAATTTAAAATTTGCTTAGAGAATTTATGTAATTAAACACTCCTAAGTTCAAACTGAAGGATTTTGCTTACTCATTTATAATAGCTCTAACTCGAAGATGTGACTAAGGATCACATAGATATCCTGTTACCCATTGGAAGGCCATATAGATTTTTTGGCAGTAATTGAGAAGCCGCCAAAAACCCGTGAATTACGCTCGTGTTACTTATAATTTATTTTATTTTGTCCATTCGAGTATTAATACAAAACTGGATATTAAAAGTAAACGAAAAGTTCGGATGAGTTAACAATGTTCGGCTTCAATTTTGTAGCAAAGACTATTAATTTTCATTTGTTCAAGTGGCTTCCGAGAATGTATTTGTGTGATGTCAATTTGTCTAATTTTTCAGCATATGTTATCTCAAACCTTGCGTAGAAATATTCAAAACTTTCGCTATATTTAGTAAAAGATCGTAACTATCCAATTTTAAATTGCTTTGAAATAAAATTAGCATATATTGAAGAAACATAATGTTGTTTTAAGCAATGCTATTCTTAGCGAGATGGGTCCCCAGAAAACCAGTGGACCAAAACCGAGAGGTCCGTGGGCCACGGTCTGTGCATCAATGTTCTAGATTTACTTATAAAAATTGAAAAGGTAAAGAAGATAATTTTTAAAAGGAGGTTTTGAATGTAAATTTTAATTTATCGTACCATTAAAATTATACAACTTTTTGAAATGTATGCAACTACAATCGGACCTCTATATAACGAAGTCGTTAAAACCCGGAAAAAATTGTCTCAACTTTCAATTTTCTTTATAAACCACATAAAACAAATTTTAACTTCATAAACACTATATAGTAAAAAAAGTAATTGTTCACACATTTTTGTAAAGTAATATATATATATATATATTATATACCTTACCCATCAAAAAAAAAAAAAGAAAAACTGCAGTTAAAGTTTCTTGACGCTTTTATCCATTTCTTGAAGAATTAAACTATTTTCTTTAATGCTCCAACTCTTACATTTTGACATTTTGGAGCTACAAGAAACGAAGTTACTAGTACTCGACGAATCACAACTACAAATGAACGGAAACTAGTTCAAAGACATGGGGACACGAAACAACTCCACTAAGGGTAAAGGAGGCATCAAAGGTTTTTTCAGAGAACTGGACAATGGTTAACGGTTCCACTTCCTGGATGAGACACCCAGAATTCTATTGATCTCGGTGAGTTAGGCACGCAATAAAACCAGTTCAAGGTTTATAATCATCATAGAATGTGTTAAAAGAGAGAAAGACTTGAAATGTTCAGAAATACTTTAAAAATAGGGTGAAAAAAATTGAATCACAAGGAAAAAGTTCTATATATATAGAGAGAGAAAATGTACTTCGCTATTGGGAGTTTATTTTACAAAGAAAATCGTGCAATGTTCTTGGTTCCAGGAAAAAATTCGCTATAGAGAAAAATTCACAATATAGAGGTTCGTAATATGGGGGTTCGACCGTATTTGCTTTTTAGATCTCAAATGATCTTTTAAAATAATTAAATCTTAAAAAAGGAAATAATTTCTACAACATATCTGAGAGAATATAAAAATAAGTAAAATCAATCAAGTATTTGTAAAAAAAAGTTTTTTATTTATGTATATACCCTTACGTGGTTTATTATAAAAAAAAATAGCTTTCAAAACTTTTTCCAATTCCTACTATTAGTTCATTCTCTCCCTATATATATGTTATGTTGTTACTGGAATGAATTCGTAAACTTCTTTGACAGAATAATCAAATTATTTTTAAAATAAGAATAAATAAAAATGAAGAATAACATTTAATGAATTAAGTGAACATTTAAACGCGCGCGTCGTTGCTTAATTGGTTTTCATTATTTTTAAAGAGATTTCGGCTCTATCGATGCGCCTCTGTCCCTACTGTGTTCTCAACGTTTTGTCTCGTTCTCCTGTCTCTTCTCTCACTGCCTCTTTCCGTCAGAGTCATTGCCTTCTGCTTCCTTTCGCAGCCACCTGAAAAGGGAATGCTAAGGGGGGTACTTGCAGTAGCGCGTAGCGCCGTCCACTTCACAATCGGCCATCCTGAAAATGAGCTGACCACAGCGAAAGAAAATCCAAAATGTTGTAAGCAAACCTATAAAACAAAAATTGAAAACAGTGAAAAGAAAAAATAATAAGTGCGATGCTTTCCGGTACTTCACGCAGGTGTTGTTTTTCTGGAATTGGCTCGTCATTGCTTCTCACTGCTATTCAAAAGAAAAAAGCTATAAAAAGGGGAAAAGAAAAAGAAGTTCAGTTCATTATTCAAAGTTCTGTTCACAGTGAGTCACTGTGGGGGGTACTCAAATTGCAGTCGTAAAATCGTCAGGCATCAGCGGTTGACCACTTCTGCGTGAAGTCGACGGCTGTGGATGTAAGATGAGGACCTTCCTGTTGACCAACCTTGGGTCGTAATTTGAGTCTTGCTTCCAACTGGATTCCTTTGTTTGTCACTGTTTCGTCTTTTTTTTATATATATATATGTGAAGTTTGCGTTTTTTAACGAAGTGGGCTTTACTCTTGTTTGGATCTTTCAACTTCGTATCCAAAATGATGGAGTTAAGGA
Source organism: Trichonephila clavipes (assembly GCA_019973935.1). NCBI lineage: Eukaryota > Metazoa > Arthropoda > Arachnida > Araneae > Nephilidae > Trichonephila > Trichonephila clavipes. Next base: position 3,590 of record BMAU01020805.1, read on the forward strand.
AATCAATCTGTCTAAGCAAATCATTTTTCTCTTTGACAAGGGCTTGATTCTCATCACTGTCACTTGTTTTATTAGCATTTCTTCCACTAGACTTTAACTTCTTAGTTTTGCGCTCTTGCTAGGGTTAATTTCTCTTTAGTTGACATCGATGTTTTAGGATGACCGTTTGGTTCCGTTAGTGCGTTTACGATGAGTATTTTTTCTGTTAACGATGCACATTCAATTTCTTTCTCAACAAGTCGCTTTTCTGTAATTTTAAATGTTTCTTGTAAGATCTCGTACTTTTCTTCAAGTTTAACTAACTTGTCAACCTTTTCTAAATTTGATTCTTCTAATTTATGCAATTTATCTAATAACGCCATTTTTTCTAATGATAATGTAAATGTGTTACGTACGTGCATTTCTAAATTTTTACATTTATCTTCTGCATTTTTTAATTTTAGTTGTAATACTTCTTGGGCATTATCTTTTAATTCCAATTGGATATGTGCCTTAGATACATTAATTAAATTAATAAAGTGATCCTTTTTCTTAGGTATTAATTCTATACCATTTGCACTAATTTTAATTTCAGCTTGTTTTAAAACATCAGTTCCAATAATTACATCAATAAGTGTTTGCGAATTGCCAATAACATAAATATCCATCATGAATTTATTATCTTCAATAATGATAGTGGATTTAAAAGACCCAAAAGGTTTAATTTCACTCTTACTGAAAGAAGTTAATTTTATTTTCGTAGGATTTAACGTCGTTCTTCCAAGAATTTGATAAACACTTTCGCGTATTAAAGTAATAATACTACTACCCGTATCAATAAGAGCATCAAAATCATAGCCATTAATTTTAACAGTTTTACGCATTTCTGATAAGGAATTGATTTCATTAACAACTTCATGCACAATTTCATTAACAACTTCATTTTCAACATCAGGTTTTTTAAATACACACTTAGAGCTTTTATGGCCAAATTGGTTACAATTAAAACATTTTAAACTTTTATTTTTATGGTAACATTCATTAGAGGTATGATTAAATAATCCACAATTATATAACAACGTATACGTACATTACTCTTATTAACAGTAGTATCATTAAATTAACCTTTTTTATGAAATTTACTATCAGAACACATATTTTTATCAGATGTAGGAAAATCATACTGTTTAACATTTGTAAGCTCATTTTTATAATCAATACTATAAGAATTATTTTGCATATAAAAAAATTTTCATGTATTTTTAACTTTTCTTTAAATTCTGATATACTTTTACATGCATATAATATCAATTTATTATGGTTTGAATCAGGTATACTATTAATACAATGCATTATTAAACTTTGGTCGTCTAAATGAAAGTGTACTTTTGAAGCAATTTCGCTCATGGCCAAAAAATATTGAAATAGAGATTCTGTAGAGCGTAATTTCCGTTTTTGCATTTCCTTGTGAACGTCATAAGAACAAAATAAATCTTCAAATTCTTCAATTAATGCAGCTTTAAGAGAACTATACGATAATATGTTATGGAGAGTTTCGGTAAAAGTCTTTGCAGGACCTTGAAGTAAACGTTTAACACAAATAATTTTTTGCAAATCAGATATGTGTGGGATAAAAATAAAGTTTTCTTCCACATCACGAAAAAAAGCTTTAACACTGTAATTATCATTTCCCGTAAACGATCTCATAGTTGAAAAAAGGTCCTTTAGCAAAAATGCATTCTCCTCGTTCCCTCTTTGGCTTTGATTTCGTTGTGTTTGAAGGAAGGGAGCAAAAACCTCCGGTGGAGAGGGCGAGTGATAAATTTGCCGGGTTGTTTATTCGCATCGTTCGCAGATTCTCGCGAAAAAGGCGAAGAATCTCATTCTTCGTCATCCGTCAATTGTTCGGTGAAATTATTTTTTAAAGATGCAAGGTCTGATAGATTTTCAAATATACGCTCGCTTAATTGTTTGGCGCGCGCGCCCTTCGCGCGCAATTTAGTACTAATAGAGTGCATACTGTAACAAGTTCAGTTTTCGTAAAGTCCTTTAAAATTTTATCCTTTCGTGCTTCAATGTCGTAATTCTGTGGGAAACCCGCGAATTTTTTAAATTTATTTCTAGAAGATTTACTGCAGGGTTTGCCATTAAAAATTTTGTGCAGAAGTTGCACCGTTGAAGCAGGGGCCATCTTTAATATGTTCGCTATAGCAGCAATTTCCTCTAGACAGACCATCGTAAATAAATATCTTCAGAAAAATAAAGGAGTAAACATCAATCCAATGATCCCACTCCTAAATATCTAATGATCCAACTCCTACCGGTCTAATGATCCATTTGGCTGTAAAGGTGAAACAGTATTTAAAAACCGTGAAATTGAAAAATCTACCTTTTTTTACTGCTATAATGAATTCATTTGAGTTTAGGTCAAGGATCATCAATCGCCAGAAAAAAGGTAAACAAAATTGAGATCTAAAGCTAAAATTGAATACGATCTTAGAAAGTCGCCTTTAAGTACGTTTGCTACGTGAACGTATTCATTTTATATTATATTTTGACAATTGCAATTGGTTTGGGATTATTTAAACTTAAGCGGTTCAAAATTTATAATTTCTGTTTCTATCGAATGTTACATAGTATTCACATACAAAAACTAAAATCTTAATGTAAAGCATTACACTAGATTACACGATTTAATTACACATTAATTTTAATGTCCTAATTCATGCTGTATACTAGGCAGGTAAACTACGTAGTTTGTGTGTTCGTTTCAACTGAGTGCCACCCTTTTAGGCTATAGATAATAGGGAATTAATCCTTGTATTTTCTTCTTGGTTGGGGGAGGGGGGTATAATTAATGCGTACAGTTTAAGTTTTATTTTTCTTTTACAGACAGTACTGCAAGAAAAATCTCTGAAATTTACAAAATTAAAGGCAACCACAACATTGTAAATTAACAGTCGTTCATGACCAAAGCTCAATTTCACGTTCTACCTTATATAACTTGCACATCAGCTATATAAAAAAAGCATAAAAGTCAGGGGTAATGTAATTATCGTAAAATCCGGCATACAACGCGCACTTTTACTCAAAAAATAAGTTGGAAATTAACGGGTGCGCATTATACGCCGGGTATGAAAATGAGAGCTTCAAAAAAAAAAAAAAAAAAGATGAGCATAGAAAAAGATTAGACTTCTACATACAGTACAGTCCCGATAATCCGAACAATATCGGACCGACCCCTGTTCGGATTACGTGATTGTTCGGATTAGCCGGAGTAACAGCGAAATCACTATTTGAACTGGGAGTACGGGTTATGTTGTACAATTTTTCATACTAAACATTAGTGGTTCTGTTCTGTAGTTTATTCCATTTTAAAATTTGTACCATAACTTGATGTACAGTGCGTGAATATTAAATAAAGAACTGTTTTGAATTAAGGTTTATACTGTTTTATATTGAAATATTCACCGATTTTCGTCCTTAAAATTATAAAATTTTTTCCGCCGTTCGGATTAACCGGATGTTCGGATTAGCCGTGTTCGGATTAGCGGGACTGTACTGTATATCGAAATACTGTTTATGTAAAAGAAATGACATTCCTCTTGTGAACTTAAAGAGTTGTAGCTCTAAGAGTATATGATATTTTTTTCTAAAGCTCTTAGAGGGGAATAATCCCTCAAATAAATGACTTCAAAACCTATGAACATTGCGCTCGTAAACATTTCAGGTTTCTTCTTTAAAAAAAGGATTACGCATTATACGGTGAATATACCTAAAAATTAAAAATTCCAGCTTGAAAGTACGCTCGATTTTACAGTAATATTTTTCTAATTACTAGAGCCGTTTCAACGGAGAAAGCTATAAATGTTTTTGGATGTACTTCGTAAAATAGCAATTAATTTGCTTACAAGGCAATCTTTTAAACAAACTGTTAGGGTTCGTTTTTCAGTTTTACCTGCCAGTAAATTATGAAATTTTATGAAAAAAAAAAGATTTCCCTGCCATTTTATGATTAACCATAGTTATTCATCATTTGGTGTTCCCTCAAAGTTTAATCAAAATATAAATCTTTTATAATAAATCATGATAAAGGGTAATGATCCAATCATCTGATTAAAATAAACATCAATTATACTCGAAAAAGTTACGTTTTAATATGATTGACTTTTTTTTAAGTTACAGGTAAAAATCAAATACATTTTTTTAGAAAGTTGTTAAAATTTAAATAAAAGGAAAAACCCCATTGCTTATCAACAAAGCACTTCAAAACAATGCAAGAAGGAAATTTTTAAATACCATTAAATATTCGAGAAACTGACATTTTCTTTCATTTTCTGATTATTGATCAAATTTCTTGTATATAATATTTTTAAGTACCGTGAAATCAGGCACATAGCGCGCTCCTTTGCATCCAAGCTGTATTTTTTAATTTGCAGGTATGTTTGCCGTATAACGCGCGCACCTTCTTTTTTTAGAAGAAACTGAAATATATGTATGAAATGCTCTTATGTTTTGAAATAATTTATTCGAAGTATCATCCCAGGCTTTTGGAGGGAAAATCTAGAACTACAAATCTTTAAGCTCATAAGCTAAGTCATTTCTTTTAAATCAAAAATATTTTGTTGTATATAGAAGTCTAATTTTTGTTATAGTCATTAATTTTTTATTTTTAAAGCTATCATTGTTATACCCGGCATATAACCGCACTCCCTTAAATTTCAACATTAATTTTTTGTGTTAAAAGTGCGTGTTACATGCCGGATTTTACTGTACAGTAGAACGTCGTTTATCCGGATCATTTGGGACCGGACACCGTTCGGATACGTGATTGTTCGGATAAACGAAAATCGAATGCAATCCATGCAGTATATGAAACCGGACACTACGAATATTGAAAATCATCACATGCGGGAAACGTGCTTGAAGAAAAGGCAAAATAGGTGCAAAATGTCGCAATTTTACCTTTATTGTTGAAAATAGTCACTTATTTTTCGCTGTACCATTGTACACCGTCGTTTTTTCGCTGCAAGGTCTGTGATTCTCTTGAGCAGCAGTAATTGAATAAGACAGCACTCTGATTGTCTTACGTACCACTGCATAGCTGTCTCTAACGCAGAAAACGCGTCAGCATTTGATGGATCCTGGCTACTTTCGTTGTTGTTGTTGTCCTCGTCTTCATCCGTTTCATCGTCGACAGGGTCGGATTCTTCTTGCACGGAAGACACAATCTCGTCATCATTTAGCATTTGAAATTCACAGTCTTCTGCATCGGATGCCATCCAGGTTTCTACATCTTCTTCATCGCATTCTTAAAATCCTTGGAATCGATTGGAAAATGTCGGTAATCTCCTCCCCGTGTTCGTCATTGAAGTCTTTTTCGCCTTCTAAATCTGAAATTCCCCAAATATCCCTGACCTTGGGTTTTCCCGTCACTTTGGCCTCACGCGAAACAGCTGTTGAACATTGCACCATTTGAAAACGTATTCATATACAGTACATGTAGTTGACAAAAAAACAAAACAAAAAAACTGGTCCGGATATTTGACGCTCCGGATAATAAACATTCGGATAAATGACGTTCTACTGTATAGATAAAATAAGATTCAAATCAATATATTGCCCTCTAATACATTATTCATATTTTTCTTAAGACCAACACAATTCAAATAAAAAATGTTTGTATTATCACCTACAATCCGGATGTTATGCTTCGAAAGTACCTTTTCCTTAAGGTATTGCTTCCTTAAAGATTTAAATTCCAAAATATTCGTTTATAAATACGAAGCAATAATATTGACTCAATATGATAGCGAAGTCTCCCAAAAACTTCCTGTGTGCTTGGAAAAAGAGAATAATGATAGATGGATATGACAGATTTTTGTACATAGCCTTTACTATAAAAGATTGATTGTAATTGATTTAACCATTGACAGGGGGAAAATATAATACATATTGAAGCTTTAAGATTTCAGTTTGAGAAATTTTTATCCTTTTTTTAAAAACACAAGCAGAGAATCCATAGTTCAAGTTCGAAGCTAGGTGCATTATTTTAATAACAAAAACACTCCAGAAAGAATTGAAAAACAGGTATTCTTTCCCCAAAAATGTTTGCAATATTGGTGATGCTTAAAATGAAAAGAATAAGTAAAAAGTTTAAATGTCAAGTTCAAAAGTTTTGAACGTCAATGAACTGATACTTTTCTTTTTTCCATTCAAGAGTACGCGTGTATGTGTTTTCTTTTCCACTTTCACATATCGTTTTATTTTGTGGTCTGTGTAAGAAGTAATCGTTGTTGTTTAATCCCTAGGTCAGAACTTTTTTTTCCCTTAAAAAAAGATAACTACAGCTAAAAATTAATATATGTTTTATCCTAAATTCGAAAAGGTAAAATGTTATTGTCGGTAAGAGGTTTTTTAAATTAATCTGCATATAAATAATATATGCATAAAACGACTTATAAGAAATACGTATAAAATGTTTTGGAAAATGGTTTTGCAACAGTACTGTGAAAAAAGTTTTATGATTTTTCTTGATCGACAGAACGAGAAGACCACATTGAGACAATTTATTGCAGATCAGTGCTTCTCAAACTTTCAATATTTGCGAAACAATATTCAATCATAATTTTCATCGCCTTCATGCAATAACAATGTATTTTTTTAAAACATTTATAACCTCGTGCACCACAAAATATCACACAGGGGCTTACATAGAAATAAGCGTGAAGCACACCTCACAAAGAGGAGGATTACAACACAAACATCCATGTCTTACCCTGGATTCGGTCCCAGACCCTACATCACCGCTGTCAGCGTCACTAACCACTATACCGGATGGGCGACAATAGCAAGATTTACTTTGATGTAAAGCTACCCGCAAATTTCTATCTTATTTTTTGTATTAAAAGGGCGTGTTATACGCCGGATTTTATGGTATATAAAAGGTGTACAACTTTGCTTCCGCCGTTTTGCAATAGATGGTTGTTGCGGTAAGTGGAAGTCGAAATAAATAGATCGTAGATATCATACAATAAGCTTAGGTATTTGTAAACACAACGCCATCGAAATATTAGTCTATTTGTGTCTGCATCATTAAGTTATTCTCGATTATAAACATGTCAGCTTACGAGCTAAATTCTCGTCATTTGCGGGAGGTTTTAATTTTCTGCCGAGGCTCATCGAATGCTCTCAAATACCTATGGTGAGACCGCTATTAGTGAAAGAACGTGCCGAGAGTGGTTTCAACGCTTCAAGAACGGTGATTTTGAAGTCGAAGACCAGCATGGCGGTGGAAGAGAGAAGGTTTTCGAAAATGCAGAATTGGAGGCATTACTTGATCAAGACTCGTGTCAAACGCAACAAGAATTGTCAGGATCATTGGGAGTGACGCAACAAGCCATTTCACAACGCCTGAAAGTTATGGGAATGATTCAGAAACAAGGAAATTGGGTGCCGTACGAGTTGAAGACGAGAGATGTTGAACGACGTTTGTTTGCTTGTGAATAGCTGCTTGCAAGGCAAAGACGGAGGGGATTTCTGCATCGCATTGCGACTGGGGACGAAAAATGGGTTCGTTACAATAATCCCAAGCGCAGAAAATCATGGGGATATCCCAGCCATGCTTCACGTCGACGGCCAAACCGAATATTCACGGTTCCAAGGTCATGGTCAGTATTTGGTGGGACCAACTCGGCGTAGTGTATTATGAGTTGTTAAAACCGACTGAAACAATCACAGGCGATCGTTATCGAACTCAATTAATGCGTTTGAAAGACAAACGGCCGCAATACAACGAGAGACATGATAAAGTGATTTTACAGCATGACAATGCTCGACCCCATGTTGCAAAAGTGGTCAAGATATACTTGGAAACGTTGAAATGGGAAGTCCTACCCCACCCGATGTATTCTCCAGACCTTGCTCCCTCGGATTATCACTTGTTTTGATCAATGGCACACGGTCTGACTGACCAGCACTTCCGGTCTTATGAAGAAGTAAAAAATTGGATCGATTCGTGGATCGCTTCAAAAGATAACCAGTTTTTTCAACGCGGGATTCATACCCTGCCCGAAAAATGGGAGAAAGTAGTGGCCAGTGATGGACAATACTTTGAATCATAAATGTATAATCAGTTTTTTACAATAAAGCCTCGAATTTCGGAAAAAATCGGCGGAAACAAAGTTGTACACCTATTAATTTTGATCGCATAAAATAGTTTTATAGATTAAATTTTGACATTTCCTTTTTTAGTTATAATAAACTAAATATTTCACTGCTTCATTCGCATTATATAGCATTGCAAATTAATTTAAAATATTTTTTGTTATCATGAAGACGAATCTAAAACCCAATATGCAGCAAATGGAAACGCTATTAATTACACCAATTATAGATTTAATCAGTTTATTCTGAGCACTTCACAGCTAGCTTAAATCCTAGTGTTTTTTTTTTAAGTTTTAAACAAGGATTTGGCTCAGAATATATATTAAAATAATCTGAAATGAGGATAAATATATTACCTGACGTACAGTCAGGTAATTCATTACTGGCTTAAAAGGCTATATTATTTCATAGTTTTCAGATTGTTATAAGAATGAAGCCTCAACCAAGAATCTTTCAAGATATGGATATCAAACAAATAATTAGAAATTGTTAGACGAACAAAATGCTGTAAAGGCATGCATTGAGAACATCAAATAAAATGATGAAGAACGTTTGAGACAACAAAAAATATTTTTATTTCCCAATTATTGCAACTAAGAAAAGTATATTTTGTAGTCACACGTACTAAGGTTACAGCAGCTGTATAATATTTCTCATTATAATCAATTTATAACAACTTAGGAAAAAAATATAACCGCATATTAAGTTTAAATAAAAATTACAACATTACTTAAAACAAATTATTCTACTTCAGTAATAATCCAACTCGGTTTAAAAAATTATGATTTTTTCAAAATTTGGATACAATTAAGTTAGTTATGGTATTTATTTCACCAAATTATTTCTGTGATTGAACTTTTACTATTTTATATTTCTAGGAACCTATGCTGCAATTGTACTTAGCGGTGGACAAGCATCAACATTACATTTTACCAGAGAAATGGATTCTTCGAAACAGTTATGCTTCAAGATAGAGTATAGAAAAGGGCCACAAATTGCAGGAGATAGATCTAACAATCAGCTAAGTTCCGTATTTCACAGCACCCTTTCAAATGGATATTATTACTTAAATATTACGTCTGACGCTAAAGACTGGACAACTGTGGATCTACCGATTTCTTGGTGGGGAGGATCAAGCATGGTAAAAACTTTTATTGTTATTTTTCTCTTTAATTATCGAATACACTTAGACTGAAATCCATATTGTCTCAATAGTTAAGATTCAATATGGCTATAAAGGCTTATGAGAGCTATAGATTATAGAATCATGAATAAAGGCCCTAGAATTGAACATGCAGATTACTTATTCCGTTGTTTTGCCAAGGCGTCGCCATGGTTTACTGAGTGGTGATAGTCAGGAACTCGTGACCGGCGTTGTCAAGTCGTGAGTTCGAATGTTAGTGTCACTGAAGATCCTCCATGTAGAGGAGCTAATACGCATTAAATCTTCTTCAAAGGCTCAACAACCCTGGGTGGGCCCTGGCCTTCTCCAGCATCTCTACTTTTGGCAACTGTTTTCCAGTTTTTGACTTTTGAAATATTTAGATCTTTTTCGACACAGTCAATCCATCTTAGCGGGGGCCTGCCCCGAGGTTTATTTTCCATGGGCTTTGTCAGAAAGATTTTCTTGCAGCAACGAATCTTTATTCATTCTAGCCAGATATCTCTGTAATTTGAAAAGTTTTAAAATATCAGGTTGTTTGTAAATTTTGTAGAATTCTAAATTAGATATTCATCTCCACGATCCATTCACTTGGATCCCATGAATAATGCGGCGCAAGATCTTTCACCCGAACATTCCCAAAGCTTCCTCATCACGTAAAATCAATACCCAAGTCTCTGATGCATAAGTCAGGACAGTTCTCTTCGGACTTTTGTAAAGAAGCAATTTAGTTCTTAATTTGAGAAAACTGGATTTTAAATAACTCCTCAGGGCGTAAAAACATCTATTTGCAGCAATGATTCTTTTATAAATTTCTGGAGCCAGCTCTTTTTTATTATTTATCCCAAATAAATAACACTGTTAATTTTTCAAATTTATAATTGCCAATTCCTATGGGACTAAATTGTAAGTCAGACTTTAAACAAGGTAAATATTTAATTTTATTCTCGTTAACAGATAAGTTAATTCTTTTAGCACTTAAAACGTTAAATCTATCATGGCACAAAAACCACAAGTTGGCGAGGGGAGGAAGTTTATGCTCAGTAGGGTACCAGCTCAGGAGTAGTCCTAGTCACTTCACTAGGCTTAAAATTACGAAGTCCATTCGAACAGCCCTAGTGTAGCTTCAAAGTGTGAGGTCACTAAAAAAATCAAAGTCAAATCGAATCTGTATTGCTATAGAATGGCTGTTAAACCCTTCAGAAATGATCTTGTATAGACCTGTTGGAATATGGTTATACCGTTAATACCGTAGCGCTCTCATATAACGAAAAGGACTAGTATAGCAGACTAATGTGTCCTACAAAATCTATTCTTGATCATTACCAACAATTCATAGTCTAACTCTATAGGAAAATATTTTCTGTTTCTTTTTTACTGATGTAAATGGATGTTACTTGCAGAAACAATACATTTTTTAGCATTATAAAATAGATGTAGGCATATATGAACGGTAAGATTTATAGTATTTACGAATATGCAGGTGGAAATTTAAAGCTGGAGATTTTCTTGATTTATTCTAATTTAATTTTTTAAAAATTAATCTTGAGTATTTATGACATGAGCATTAAGTTATGTAAAGAAATATTCAATAGGTTATCCTTAAAATTAGGAATATTAAAGAAAGAAATAAAAATATAATTTTAATGTCAAAGAAAAATAATTCAGTATTCACGCTTATGTATTAATATTATCGCTTTACTTTTGCTAATTTTTAGTATGGTATTAATTTATAATTAAGATACAATACGACAACAAATAAAGATTCATTATTGAGAATAATTATATCATAGTTAAAATTACTATAAAACTTAGTATATGCCTCTTTCCTGTAATACTTATTGCTCCTTTTTCACCCTTTTTAGTTCCTTTTTTAGAATTCAAAATTTCGTCGTAGAGTTGTTTTTTTTTTTCATTTGATTATTATATTTAGCTATTCCCTGTTAGGTTTTTCATTTCGTATTTGCCGTGCTATTTTATGAACTTTAAAATTTAAAATACTAGTGCAATAAACATGTTTAACTATCTTCTCTATACACAAAAATTTAAAATATATCTATTCAATGGTAATATGTTTAGTGTGTATTCAAAAAGGACCTACCTTTAAAAAATTTAAAATTTATTTGAAAACAACCAATTTCTCTTTTACAAAAGACCAGGTCAAGTATCACTCTCAAAAGTTCATTTAAGTATGGTATAAACATGACATGTTCTGTTAGATTGACTATGTATTGATTGAGATGCAAATAATCGTTACGCAAATAGCCAGAATTTATCACTTGAAGTTATAAAACTATAATCCGGAATCAACGAAAAATGAAAATTAACCAACATTGAATTTGGATTTGTCAAATTATATAAAAATGCCAATGATCAGATGCAATAGTCGTCGAAAAGTGAAATTAGAAAACAAATAAATTGATAAAACATTAAATAACATTTAAAAGATCAAGATAGAATATATGTATGTTTGAGATGAATGAAAGTTAACTTTTAAATCTTATATGTATTAGAAGTGTTTCAAAAATGATAATACAGTAATATACCTCGACATACGCTACCCCGACTTACGCGAGCCTTGAGTTATGCGATTTTCATATCTCGTCGATTCGTCTTTTGTTTAAAGGGGGTTGCTAAAATTGGTGAAATTCGTAGTGTAATTAAAGAAGTTGTTGAACTTGTCAGACAAATAAAATTAGAAGTGGATGGTGTTTCCGTTCACGAACTGCTAGATTCCCTCTATCAGGAGCTAACAATGGATGAGCTCAAAGAAATGCATGAACAAGAGAAAGACATTGAAGGACTAGACTCAGTTCAATCAGAAGATTGAATGATGGTGATGGTTGGGAATTTGACAGAAGGCCTCAGTTTAATAGAAAAAAAGGCTACACAAATTTTAGAAAATATAGAATCCAACGATCAGCTTTTTTCCCCCAACGAAACAAGGAATAAAAAATAAATTTTAGTATGATATGAGAAAATTTTGGGGAAGAAAAAATTCTTTGAGCCGGCAAACTACTTTGTCAGATTTTATGAAACCTTCTACTTCAAAATAACTTCGGTTTGCTATTTTATATCTGTGTGTGTTACCTGAGATTTTACTAACCATTTTTTTCAATATTATTATTTTCTTTCGTCTCCAGTCCCATATAAAAACAATTATATACATGACATATTTCAACTACCCAGAAACGACAACTATTGAATTCAAAGTCTTTATTGGAGGTACGGGGTTTCCTTCATAGGGAGAACACTGGAACAACGTGTTTTCAAGCCGGTAGAATCTCAAAGACCACTGAAAGTTTAAAATGTGTCACCGGCATAAACGAACAATCGAAAATAACGGAAAAATTCAAAGACCCAAGAGATATGGAAATAGATAAGAACTGTTGAAAGATAGCGAAAGATCGTGAGTTATATCTGCGGAGTTATACCTTATGGAAGCCCTGTTGCTAAAAAAAAAAATTGAAATTGAATCGAGGTGCATAGAATCACCAACGTAGTATAACATGCTGAATACTACTGCAGTTCAAGGTCGTCGTATCTGTATTTTCTGTCTAAATCAGGGGTGTCCAACCCGCGGCCCGCATGTGGCCCGCCTTGAATAATTTTGCGACCCGCGAGATTCTTTACAACTTAACAAAATTCGACTATTTTGTACAATATTTTTGTTTAAAGATTTTTTTTGTAAAAAATAAATCCCATAATAGTTATTATTTTATCACGTTGCTTCTGTTACAGCGAATCTCTTTTTTTTTTTCTAAATTGAACTTTATCAAACGTAAATCGTGCTCAAACTTAACGCACGAAAACCTGAAACATCAATTATGATACGCAAATACACATGCATTGAGATCGACTTGCAGAAACTAAGTGAAAGAGTTGAGAAACATATCTCACTAATTAAATATATTAAATATTGTTTGATCATTGCATTATTATTATTATATTATCTATGATTGTGTACATGAAAAATAATGAAAACAATAACAATATATCAATCGGTTTTAAATTTTCACTCCAGCAAATGTTTATAATGGATCCAAACAAATATAATACAAAGATATATATATGCGGCCCGCGCGGTATTGTAAAGTTCTTCCGAAGTGTCCCACGAGGTCATTTGGGTTGGCCACCCCTGGTCTAAATCACTGACGTCGGTTTTTCTGCAAGTCTTCTGTAAGGGAAAGACATGATAAAATACAAGGAATATTCGGGGCTCAGTGTTTCTCCCTTCTCTTCAATCGGCTTTTCATTTTTGATGAAAACTTTATATTGTTAATGTTCTTGAAATATTTCATACAGTTCATGCGAAATCATGCCCCGACTTACGTCAATTCGACCTGCGTAGTTATCACTCAGTCCCATCTATGGATAAGTTCGGGGTATTACTGTATTTTATTGAATGTGCTTCATTTTTGTGGCCCCTTATATATGTTCTTATGTTTTCTTCATTTGCAGATGTATGTACAGTTTGCTGTACCCCATGGAGCTTCTCCTCAATATCTGGATCTAAGACAAATAGTTCTGAACGAAGGACAATGTGGCGGTAAAAAGGCTTACTACGGTTGAGCTTGCGAACAAATAGGAAGTAAGATGAATTTTGTTTAGTTGTATCTCGAACGAAAAAAAATTTTAATCGTCATTACATGATGAAAGAAAACAGATATTTTTTAAATTTATTTGATTTTCTAAAGTAGGAACAATAGTTTATGATGCAAATTTAAGCATTCACACAGCCATTCATCTCTTTTGGCAAGCTCCCTAACAACGAAAGTATCATTTTACTCAAAAACAAGAAATGCATAATTTTCCGTAGATCAAAATTGTAAACAAGATTTAAGAAGAAAAGGTTTTTGGTTTTGTTTTTTGAATCCCGCCTCGTTCTTGCTCTTCCTGTTTTCGCCGCTTACTTTTCACTTTCAAGGCCATAAGAATTGAATAGGACAGGATTATGCATCCCTTGGATTAAGTGTAAAGTTAAAGTGATACTTACTTGCTATGTTTTGAAAAATGTTTCATCATTTGCAAGTCATTAATAACAATGTGCTGAAATTACATATGTTTTGACAACTTTTAAAAGGCGTATAATTACTTATGAAGCGTTTGGAACTTTTAACGTATATGAACAGCATTTTAAGTTTCGTTATTTTGCACCACATGAAAACATTTAACTAAGTAGATGTAATAATTTCGAATATAGTTTTCACAAATATGGTATCTGAAATAATTCAGGTAAATTCTTGAAAATTGATTATAATTATAACAATTCGATTTCTGACATCTGCTGTTGCAATTTTTAATTTTAAAAAGATTTTCCTTTGGAATACTAAAGATTATACAAACGATACTAATTTTAAATATAAAAAAACATTGAATTTTAAACAACACAAATATTAAAAATATGAATTTCACATTCTTTCAGATTCATTAATTGTCATTTGCTCAATAATCTCTACTATTTTTTATTAATCCGATTATAGTGAAACTTAATCATATAATGTTCTATATAAGCTTTGTTATTGTCGTCGATATGTTCCATTCATTAAACTTTTAAATTAAAAAAAAAACATTCTTTTTTTTTAAAGAAAAATACGCTAAGCATAAATTATTCTGTAAATAACTTTTTTGAAAGTTGCAACTTTTGAAGTCTAAAACACTGAAATAAATATAAATCTCTGTATATAAAGAAATTTTTTCGTGATGCTGTAATAAATTTGCTTATACATAAAGTATAATTAGTAAAAATAGATTGATTACTGATGATTAACTCTTTCCAGGCTCCTTTTATTTCTGGATTATGGATTAAAAAAATGTCAATTTTTTATAATTATTTTCAAACATACATATCTTTTTAAACATAATAACACTATTCGCATACAAAACTTCCCAAAAATTAATGTAAAAAATCTGTTTAAATAAATGAGTAATTTACCTGTAAAGTTGGCTTTTTGTATGGCAGAAATCATAAGACTTCGGTGTCAATTCACACTAACTATAAATATAAAGCTTAGAATACCTAGCTTTTACCTTGAATTACAAATTTTATTTACATCTTTTGCATTTACATAAATGATTATGAAATTATGAAAGAAAATTTGATCATGTATGATATATAACCCAACATCGCAATTTGGACAGTAGAATCTTGTTTCTTTCTTATTTTCTTTCCTTTATTGTCTCTGTTTGAGCAGCAAATTATACACCGTCATTGTAAACTTGTGAGTTCTTTTCTGATCGTGTTCGCATTGTGAATTGAAAATAATTGCAGACAGGGTTTTGTCCCACTGTGTGTTTATTCCACACCTTCTATGGGACATTTCTTAAAATAAAGAATATATTGAGATGTTACAAGATTAAGATACATCGTCCAGCCGTGTCTACTTTTCACGACCCGGTTTTTCTTCGCCACCCCTCTCTTCTCCCCCGTTCCGACCTTTTTCTCTTCTCTGTCGTTGCCAGATCCTCTTCTCTATATCGTCTCTCGTTCGACCTGTTGCCAGGTGCAGGCAGCGGCTCCTTACACGCCCCACCTAAGAGTAAAATTTGCCCCTTGTGGCTTATTTTACCATTTCAGACACCAGGAACAGAAAATTCACAAACCGTGAAACAGAAAATCCACAAACAGAACACACAATAATTGCAACAGTCAAAAGTCTTGATGATTGTTCTAGTCAAAGTTTCTTAAAACAAACACATGAAATAATATTAATAGTTCACCCAATTGAAATAAGTGACCATGTTCCCAGAAAGATCTAAACTGTAATGGGATTGCAAACAGAAACATAGAAAACACATTGTACAAAAAAAAAACACTAAATATATACATTACAGTTTTTATCTTAATCTAGACAATGTTTATTTCATTATCTCATGAAGGAATGCTCAATGAGTTCACTAAATCCATATTATGTACACAGTAAAAACTTTACTACGGCTCTAATTTGTCTTCGGCCGGTATGATTTCCGACCCAACCCATCTCACCCATTCTAATACACAGTTACTTTGCTTTACACGATTTTTCCAAATTTGCATCAGAATGTCTATATCAACTATTCGAGATACAACAAACTGCTCTAACATTCTTAAAACCTGAGCCGTTAAATTACATCCATAAGAAGTGTATTCAATCTTAAACCTCACTTTTTTAGTCATGCAAATTCCAAACGACATAAAGCATGCGGTATAATTCTTCGTGAGAGAACGACAAAAATACCACTTCCACAAATCCAGTACCGTGACCCACGATGCTGCGCTATTCTTTTCTACAAAACCTTCCCTTTTCAACAAAAGATAAATCTCGGTTCTCGAAAATATGTTTAACCAAGCTTCACAGGTTACCTTCGCACTGAGACTAGTCAACGGCACAGCCTCGCCCCACCTAGTGTGCTGATCAACCAGACATAAAATATATTTATGTCCCTTTAAGCTTGGCGGATCAATTGGACCTATCAGATCCATATTCACCACCTGAAATGGCAATTCAGGCCTTGCCCCAGGTGTAATGGGTGATCGGTCTTTAATCCTAACCGATCGAGTGAGCTGACATTCTTTACATGACTCACAAAATTTCTTCACATCAGACCTTAGACCCTCCCAAAATAAAGAATACTTGATTCGTTCAAGCGTCTTCTTGGGACCCATGTGACTACTGAACACTGAAGTATGCGCTAGTCTCAACACCTCAGTTCTTCTGCATTTCGGAATTACCAGTTTCCCAATACTCTCCCCGAGTATTTTATCCCTACGAAATAGATACCCATTTACTTCGTAGTAGTTTCCTTTGCCTTCCTTAGCATACTTCCAAGCCAATGCTAACTCGGCACAACACTCCTGTTCGGAACGAAAACTATCAGCCACCATGATTCCTTTATCCATCTCAGCGGTCACCTCCTCATCCTTAGTACCCAATGTTCCCACTTCACTCCGACATGAAGTAATATTCCTTTGAGAATCCTCAATGTGCTCCTGTGCTTTTTCTGGCAGAATACCCGATGAAACCTCGGTTTCATCTACATTTCCTGAGTCAACCCTCAGGTCCTGAGAGCTTTGAGCCAGTGAATTCTCTTCACTCTGGGCTCCTCCCAACATATCCAAAACATCTGGTGGAAGCAACACGCCTTCTACCAAAACTTCTGCCAAAGCACATAACACTTGCTGGTGCACCACATTAACCTGGCCACCGGTAGCAAGACCAATTGGAACATATACTAACGGACATTTAACCGTTGGACCGAAAATACCTTTAAAATAAATCGTGGAAGCTCCTTCAACCGATATTCCAGGAACTAAGTCTTTCTTGATAACAGTAGTTTCCGTACCAGAATCCAATAACGCATGGACTAACTTCCCATCTACACTGATAGATGTTTTCACTAATTTACTTAATTTGTCTTCAATAGCCCGTCTAGGAATGACTTTACCTAGCAAATCAACTCTAGCAGCTACCGTCCCATCTACCAATTCCGTCCCTTCTGTTGACACCTTATTCACATTAAGTCTTTTATTATCTACCTCTTTGTTTTTCGGACAATCTCGCTTAAAATGTTTATCTGATCCGCAGGTGAAACAAGCGAATTTTTTAATTTCAGTTACTTGACCCTTATCAAAGTTTTTCCTAGAAGAAAAATTATCTGACTTTTTCTCCCCAAATGGCTGTTTACCCCCACTACCATTAAAACTTCTCTTTTCACTATCATTCCATTTAGCTCTCTCAAGTTCATCGTAGGATTTCCCTTTGGAAGCTTAAAATATATCACATTGTTTGCCCAAGTCCCTGGGTTTGTACCATTCTTCCCCTTGGAGCACACCAATATGGGTCGCCGTCTCAGAATCCAACATTTCAAACATTTTATCTGCTACGATCAGTTGATTAACTGACTCAAAATCATTCGCTTCTCTTAACTTACAGTAGTATAACCACATCGATGTTAAACGGGACGCGAACTGAGAGAAAGTTTCGTCAGAGTTACGTTTGGCCTTTCTAAAATTTTCTAAAC
Source organism: Trichonephila clavipes (assembly GCA_019973935.1). Lineage (NCBI taxonomy): Eukaryota > Metazoa > Arthropoda > Arachnida > Araneae > Nephilidae > Trichonephila > Trichonephila clavipes. The sequence continues at coordinate 21,897 of BMAU01020805.1, forward strand.
ATATTTTTGGGGTGAGGGTTCATACTCCTTGAGCACAACCTGTTTTAAAGATTCGTAATCTTTTAATTCTTCTTCGCCTAGGTTAACTAATAAGTTTGACACTTTGTCTCCTAACATGCATAACAAAACCTTCGGTTTTAACTCGTCGCTAACCATTTCACTAGCGAAAGCCTTTTCAAGATTAGAAAAAAAATAGTCCCACCCGTCTGATTTATTGGGTACCTTTACAGTTAACAGCCTAACCATTTTAACTATTTCATCTAAAGATCTCACACGTGAGGTTTGACCATTATTTTGAGTAGCACTATGATAAGCGTTCCTAGATAATTCTATTTCCAAGCGTAATTTTTCAATTGATAATTGTTCTTGTTGTTCTAGTTTTTGCTGCTGTTCTGTCTCTAACCTTTCAGCTGTAATAACTTCCAATAACTCTTTTGCCTCTTCCTCCTTGTAATATTTACTAGAGATTATTAAATTCCTTAAAACAATTTTAGACATAGACGGATCAGGTGACTCATCTAAGTCCCGCGCTAATTGAATTAAGTCAATTTTCTTACTTCTAATGAGAAATGCCATTTTTAATCAAGCTAAACCTAATGCCAAATTACCTTCTGACAAATTTAACTACAAACACTTAAATGACCTAGTACTATATATTTAACAAGCAAGAAAAATTCTACTCGTTTTTTCTAAGAGTACTCAAATTCCAGAAACACAATATGAAATATGTTTACAATAAAACTTATATGAGACACAGTTATTTGTTACTAATCAGAACGCAGAACCTTTTTCAAAATAAAAAAAAAACACAATTAACAACATACTTTAGCTACATTACCATAGAATTATTTCTCAAATCATAAATCTACTCTTAGTTTCTTTTTTTTTAATTAAAAGAAGAATCTTATGCAGGAAACAAAAAACCAATATACAGTACAGTCCCGATAATCCGAACAATATCGGACTGACTCCTGTTCGGATTACGTGATTGTTCGGATTAGCCGGAGTAACAGCGAAATCACTATTTGAACCGGGAGTACGGGTCTATTGTGTCTATGTTTTTGTCGTAATGTGAGCGTACGCGCCCGCTTTTTGCCGCGTGGACTGTACTCCCAATCCTCGACGCGTGTGTCCTCCCTCCACCACTCCTAACTTAGTGTGACTGCGTGTGCCCGTACTGTTGGCCGTCAGTCGTTCCGCGCTCGTTCTACACTCGTCTGCTTTTTCTCTGTGTTAATAACAGTGTGATATTCTACAGTGAAAACAGTTTGTTCTGTGTTTTGGACATTTATCTGTGATACAGTGTACGTAAACAGATTGTTATGGCGAGTAAGCGTAAACACTCAACACTTACTCTTAAAGACAAACTAGAGGTTCTAAAGAGGTTCTGTTGTACAATTTTTCATACTAAACATTAGTGTTCTGTTCTGTAGTTTATTCCATTTTAAAATTTGTACCATAACTTGATGTACAGTGCGTGAATATTAAATAAAGAACTATTTTGAATTAAGGTTTACACTGTTTTATATTGAAATATTCACCGATTTTTTTTTTTTTCGTCCTTAAAATTATAAAAAAATTTTCCGTGGAGTCGTTCGGATTAACCGGATGTTCGGATTTGCCGTGTTCGGATTAGCGGGACTGTACTGTACATATACATCCTAAATTACGAGCAAAGGAAATAACCTCAGATTGCATTAAACTATCAACTAACTGACAAATTGCAACACTTTTGCTTAAAATGAAAAACTATGATATAATATTCAAAAAAAAAACATGCCATATTCTGAGTCATAAATAACCTACAAAATCTCTTATTTACAACATTTTAACAGGAAGTCCGTCTACTTGAAATACATATACACATTTTTTTAATAGATATTTTTTACCTACTCAAACATACATTTTTCGCAACCATTATTTCAAGATAAATTAATCTAATTCTTTTTTTTAAAAATTCTGCAAACTGAATTGTTATGCAAAACACTTTCTATACCCAGATTTTAATTTTTGAGACAACTTCAAAACAGTAAAGAATGATGATAAAAAAGAAATTATAATTTAACACTAGAACTCTAAATACCATATTTTACAACATTTAAAATGATACCCTATCATTTCAGGTAAAATAAGTACACAATTTTCTTATTTCATCTACACAATAATCCAACAACATAGAATATTGCAATAAACCAATGAAATTTTCTTTTTTCAGATATATCTGCTTTTTCTATTTTATTTTTAAAAAAACAAATTAAATATGACTGCATCCCATTACTCTTTTAAATATTCACACAATATTTTAACTTAGGGGAACAATAGCCACTTACCTCGACATGAACGCTGTTTCTGTACTTGAACACTTTTCAGATCACGGCTCCATTCATCAGAAAATGAAGAAAAATACGACATCTTGTGAAGGTCCCTTAGGACCTCACTTTGAGAACGAGAATAATTTTGAGTCAAAGAAGAACCAGTAGCCATTTTTATAAATAACTTTCTTTATTTGGTTATCTTTCCCAAATAGAATCAAAGACTTATTAACAAATACGTCTACTAATATTATGAGGTTTTAAAGGTAATATCCTTTAAATTAACTTAATTAATTAATGATCTAATTAATTAATTTATTAAATAACGATCACGCAGAAATTACCACGATAAGAGATCCCAGAATTATATTTAATAATGTTCTTATTGAGCATTTAACTTTAATCTCACTCTTAAAACTTTAATGAGACTTTAAACACAAATCTATATTTACCGTTCGGAATCTCAATTCTTGAGATTAAATATCTCTAACAAGAAATCTTCAATTTAAATCCACGAAAACTTTCTGCTTCAATCCCTATCTCCTACTGCTCTAACTTTACTATTTCGTTTGACATAAATACTTTATCTAATCTGCATAACAAGGAATCCTGTCCGCTTTTTGGAGTTGATTGGAAATAGGTAGGGAATTAAATTTCCCTAAAAAGGTCGACTCAGAAGGTTAGTGATAAAGTTCCGTATAGATTCGTCACAATCTGTTCGTTCATAGCCCAACTCGGCAGGTGATGGTAAAACTCCATATGAAGAAGGTCTTGTTTTTTTCACTTGAAACTGCTGCAGGGCATTTCCCGGGATGCATGTGGTCATCAACTTGAAGATACACTGCAGGGTTCTATTTCCTTGTTAAAATTTTTCTTTCAAACTGAATGTCCACTAGAACCTTGTTCACAATTATGTAGTACGAACACCGATCAATTTGAAATATTTTGTTCATTTAACTTCTGCTCCATTGCATCGCACTTCTGACACCAGTGTAAACTTGTGGGTTCTTTTCTGATCGTGTTCGCATTGTGAATTGAAAATAATTGCAGACAGGGTTTTGTCCCACTGTGTTTATTCCACACCTTCTATGGGACATTTCTTAAAATAAAGAATATATTGAGATGTTACAAGATTAAGATACATCGTCCAGCCGTGTCTACTTTTCACGACCCAGTTTTTCTTCGCCACCCCTCTCTTCTCCCCCGTTCCGACCTTTTTCTCTCCTCTGTCGTTGCCAGATCCTCTTTTCTATATCGTCTCTCGTTCGACCTGTTGCCAGGTGCAGGCCGAGGCTCCTTACAGTCATGTTGGATGAGCTTTCTTCTCTGTTAAGGGAATGTAGTCAACATTGTCTTTCAGACTAACATGAAGAGGGACGCTCAGCACAACGTCCTCTTTTTGCAGAAAATTCCACCCAGTGGTACTTTTCAATTACAGTCAGACCTCTATATAACGAAGTAGCTAAATCCCGGGAAAAAATTCGTTATAAGGAAAATTCGTTATATAGAGGTTCGTCTTTTAATATACTTTATAAACCACATAAAACAAATTTTAAATTCCTAAACACTATATATTAAAAAAAGTAATTATCTACACCTTTTTTTAAATTGATGTACGTTTATTTTGTATATCTTACCTATCAAAAAAGAAAAAAAGAAAAACTGCAAAGAAAACAGTAAAAAAGAATGTCGAAGAATTCACTGTATTTTCAATACTAAGAAAATAATTTTATACTAAAATTAATGCATTTTAAGGACATTTTATAATTTAAAGCAAACAAGTAATATGAAACATACATTATTTTATAATTAAATCACGGGATAACTCCATTGAAGGTGAAAGAGGATATCTAGGATGTTTCTAGCGAACTGGGCAATGGGGGTTAAAGGTTGCACTTCTTAAATGAAACGTCTAGAACTCTATTGCTCTCGGCGAGTTAGGATCTAATAAAACCATTTCAAGATTTATGACCATCATAAAATGTGTTAAAGAGAGAATAACTTGAAATTTTTTCAGAAATACTTTTTTAAAAAAAAGGGGAGAACAAAAATTGAATCATAAAAGAAAAAGTTCATTATATAGAAAGTTTAAGTTCGCTATAGAGAGGTTATTTTACGAAAAAAATCGAGAAATGTTCAAAGTTCCAGGAAAAAGTTCACTATATAGAAAAATTCGCAACATAGAGGTTCGTTATATGGAGGTTCGACTGTATTCGAAACCATAAAAAGCACTTGTGGAATAATTCAGGAAAGACAGATTGTACAGTGTAAATTTTCACATTGCCCGAGCTACACTCGGGATAAGCCAGGATGGTACGTTTCGCCTGCCCGGGCTCAGCTCGGGAAAAGCCAGGAAGGGGTTAATAATGGGTCTTACAATTTCCTGTAAGATTGGCATTTGCCATGTTTTTTAATATATGACAGGAGCAGAGATATGAAAAAGTTGGCTGATGTGCAGTATCAAAGGAAACAATATTTCGACAATTGAAGGTGTGTCTATCAACAAGGTGCAGAAGATAAGAAATCAAAATCCAGTGAAATTTAGAGGAAAAGGTGATTAGGAACATTGTTTTTGAAGAAGCACTCAATTGAAGTACAAATTCAAACGCACAGATGAAGACATGAAATTCATTTTTTTCCCTACATATAATACATTGAAAAAAATAGAACTGCATAATACATGTAAAATACAGTTTTACAATTTGTGCAATAAGTAGACTCAGAGTTGTATAATTTATACAATAGGGATTAGTCCACCATTATATAAATAAAAGAAATTAATTTCCTTTTGAATTAAAAAAAGTTATATTATTTTAATCAAGGAAACTAAATCTATGTTCGTGAAATATATATTCAATTTAGTTCAATTTTCACACAGCATTCATCGTGGTTGTGGTATTCGAGTGTGTTTTCATGATCGCGAACTCGTGGTCGGCGTAATCAGGTTGTAAGTTTGAATTCTGGTGCCTGAAGACCAGCAGCGTAGATAGGCTACTGCACATTAAATCTGTCGATGCTCAAAGTTCTCACGTTGGTGTGATTTGCAAGTTTGGAGAACTGGGTGCATGTGCCATCTCAGATGTAGTCTTCGTAACTTGATCAAGGCTCAAAATCACGACGTCTGTAGCCGATAGCCCTCACGTTACTTCTGAGTACTGTGGTAATAAAAATCAGATCAAAGTATTCATCTACGTTTTTCATATAAAACAAGGAAACAGTTAGTGATAATATGGCAGTAGTCAACATCATACAATCAATATAAGTACAAAGTTAAATATTCTCCAACTTTATTATCTAATATCACTTTGGATGAGATTCAAAACTTTTCACTGGTCAATTAAGTCTAGTTTACGGAAAAGTGAAACAATTAATGTTTTTTTATAGTTGCAGACCAGTGGTTTCTAAAATGTGGTGCGAGAACCCAAAGGGATTCGCAGTGCTTTCTAGGGGGCTCGCGAAGATCTCTCATTTAATGTTAAAATTTTCCTCTTTTACAAACTCTGAAAGGCCTCGTGGAAAAATTGAAATGTGTGCTATCTTAGACTAGATCATTAAATTGCCCCAAAGAAAAAATTCTGTTAGAACATGAATTTTGATTGAGAATAGTAATTAAGTATTTTCATGGTTTGCAACTATATAGACATTACTACAACGTAATATGCTTAAAAAATTGTAGAAACACGTGTGAAATGATTAAGAACGGAATTCATAGCGCACCATTACGATTGTATCCATCTCGTAGAGTAGAACCGGATTTGAGATTATAGATTTCAAATATTATACCTGATCTAACAGAACTTGTGTAAAAGAAATGGTGCACCGTGCTTCTCATTAAAATTTTTTAATTAATACAGTTTAAGTACATTATTTGTTTGAAATTAATATTTTGTAATATTTTTAATTAGATGGTTACTGTTTTCTTGAATATAAAAAAGAAGTGCTAGAGAAAAAGTCCATATAAGTAGCAGAGATGATCTTAGGATAATTGAGGAACTTTTAAATCACTTAGCAATGTGTTGGGAGTCAGGGAGGGGTGCTCGAAATTTTGGGGGTTTGCGATGTCAGGCTGCTACATAAAGGGGAGGCCTTAGCGATCGAAAGTTTAAAAACCGCTGAAAAAGACAAGATGTTATTCTTTACACCAGGGATGGGCAGACTTTTACGTGGTACGGTCTACCTCCAATTTTTTAAAGTGTTGCGGTCCACCATCTAGTGGTGTAGGTGCGGTAAGCTACAAAAGCTCTCAGCAATATTTATATTCTAACAATAAGAAATACAGAATATACACTTACTACATAATTACAATAAAAAAACTTACTCTTTTAAAACCATGTTTGAAGCAAAACCCAAGATAGAAACATAATAATTACTAGCTGCATGGCCCGGCGTTGCACGGGCTATCTCTACTTTTATAAATTTTCTCTTTCGTTCACAAAATCAGAACTTCTAATACTCATTTTCAAAATGACTCCCCACCCCCTCCACCACTTAGCCCAGCGTTTCTCGGGCTTTCTCTTTTCCTCATGACACCAGTATTTCTGTGTGTGCGTTTGTATGCGCACAATGTGAGTGATTTCTAAAATTATGTCAAAAAATTTCCCTTTTTCGAAATTTGTTCCATTCCACTTATTTTTTATTTATGACAGGTTTCTTTCCCCTCTCTTTAGCCCGAACACGATTTTTTTAGTGTAAAATATTATTGTTCTATCTTCCCCTCCTTCTCACAGATAAGATATAGCTTCAAATTTCGATGTATGACTTATAAAAAAAATACTGCATTAGAATTAAAAAACTATTAATGCGATTCTGATGCCAAGAGTAAAACAAAAAACGTTCATCATTTTTTAATAATAGTTAGTTTCTAAGAATCTAAAATAATAAAATAGATTTCAGATTTTCATGAATCAATCAATCGTTACATATAGTTAGCTTAAAAATGTCTCTAAAATGTATTTTGATCAAAAATAATAAACAATGTACTTTTTCATTAACAAATAATTCATTTAGTAATGAAATGATAGAAATAATCCTTTTAAAAAACATATCTATAATTATTAAAATGAAAATTCTATAAGTAATAAATAAAAGAAAAATTTACAGATAGCTATTGAAACGATTGCTTTTTTCTGAATGTTTGATTAAACATATAAATATATATAAGTTAGAAAAAACAAAAAACAGTATGGGTGAAAGCCTAGTTTTATATATATATATATATATATATATATATACATGCACTGAAAAAAACATTAAAAAAAACCGATCTGATAAAAACATTTTGATATTTTATTTTAATTTTAACCTTTTTCATTCCACTAAAAAAATTTTAAACTTTAAAAATTAGCGTAATGCGAAATTGAATCTCTTCCTCTTCAGTTTCGAACATGGGAACTACCGTTTTATAAAGCACCGGGTTTAACAACTGTGTTGTGCGTTCCTTCGGGAAAGAGCAGTAAAAATACCTTTAAAATATCGGAAGATTTCTTCAATTTCTCATTTCGTTATTTGTTACAGTTAAAAATTTTTGGGCGGGCTTCATTTTTAAGTTAAAACTTTCAAATTTCATATATCGATTGCAAACAACGGTAATTTTTAAACAAAAAACTTTAAAAAGAGTAATGTTTACATATTTATCGCAAAAGGGGAAAAAACGCATTTTTTTTATTAAAAACCGTAATTTTTAAGATATTTTATCAATCTTTGTACAGATTACGTATAATATTGTTCTACACACGGAAAAAAAGTTTCGAAAGATTATTTTTATAAATAAAAGTTATTAAGTATTTAAATAAAATTTTGAGTATTTTTTGAAAAATCGTAAAAAAACAACAGTTTTTGGCATTAATTTTTTTAAATGACTGATTCTAAAAGAGAAAAGCATGAACTTTTTTAGTGTAAAATATTTTCTTCTTTAACGTGAAAGAAAGTGCAATGGAACAATTTAGAAATCGTATTCATCAAAACGTATCGATTTCGACTCATTTTAAAAAAAATCGTAAAAAATACAAAGTATAATTATTTTGGAAAATAAATTATAGCATATCGTGGCGAAATAAATGATCTTTCCGAATATGTAATTATTTTTTGTGTGAGTCTCATGAAAAAAATTAGATCGCGTTTTAAAAACGTTTGGAAAAAAAAGAAGTTCCGAATTTCCTCCTGGCGGTCAAAAATGGCACTAATTATGCGTTTTAAGGTTTTTAATTAATATCTTTTCAATTAATCGGAATATAAATGGTCAAAGCGGATTCCTAGGATCATTCCCGAAATTTTGGTACCTTCGGCGAGTTTCTGCGTCGTGTGGTTCGTGAGAAAATTGGGTCGCATAGAGGAAAAGATAGATACGTTTGTTTACCTTCGGATTTTAATAGTGTAGATCGGATTTTTAATAGTGTAGATACCCACAAATTAAATAACATCAAATGAAGCATTTTTTATCAAACAACTCAAAATACATTAAAAAACAAATAATTTTCATTTAAAGTTAGTTATCGCAGAATTTTATAGTCTCAGTAGAAGACTTAGTCTACATACTGTCCACTCCAATCTTGAATATCTCAGTATATAATTTCTAACTGCTAATCTTGCACTGGATTCCAAGTGGTCATCGTTGAAATGCAATTATATTCATCGTTGAAATGCAATTATATTCATCGTTGAAAATGCATATTTACACAGATAGGTAGTGCAAGAGAATGATGTTAAATGAATTGCAGCTTTTTAAAATTAGGATTATTTACTTCGTCCATTAACCGATAATGTCCTTTACACGTTCGCAGCCGGGTGCCTTCCATCGCAGGACGTAATATCAACACAAGAATCCAATCCCGCGGAAGGGTGAACTGTGGGAGAGATGTTTCAGTAGCCAATCCCGTGCTACAGCGGGAAGAGCTGGTCAACGTTTATTTTCCTCTTTAGTTGGCATGTGGGGGGAAACGTATTTCTGCGGCTAGCATTGCGGTGATTGCATTTTCCCTATAGTCGCAGAAAATGTGTTAAACGTCATTGTGTGCTTAAAATAATGGTACATGTGTCGTCTACACATAGTCGCATGCATTGTAAAGAGCTAATGCTGCAATCTAACTCTGGCGTTGGTGTTCTACAAATATATTTATTTTAATATGCGAGTCTTAGGTCTTTCATGAAGGTGGTCACCCCAAAAAGGCTTGACGGTCCACCGGTCGATTGCGATCGACTTAATGCCCACCCCGGCTTTACACCAACGGTTATTAAACTGTGGTCCGAGGACCCCAGGGGGTCCCCACCGTCTTTCTAGGGGTTCCGTGAAAGTCTCACATTTAATGTTAAGAATTCCCTCTTTTACAGACTCTGAAAGTCCTTGCAGAAAAATTGAAATATCTGCCATCCTAAAATGGATTTGATCCACCGATAAAAAAAAGCTCTACTAGAACATGAATTTCGATCAAGAATATTAATTGAGGGAGGGGCGTTCAAAATCTTGGGAGTCTGCGATGTCAGGCTGACTCATGGGGGGGCAAGGTGATGTAAAGTTTAAGAATCGCTGCTTTGTACAGTGAATAGAACAGCTCCTCGGGTTTATATTTATCCCATCATCATTTATGAATAGCAATAACTTGAGACTCAAAAATGATTGATGGATTGATACAAACCAGTCACCCTTCAGAACTACAGATGAATTTAGTTTGACAAATTACACTGTGACATTTCACCTTTGACAAAGTAATTTAACGAATGGGGTGATTATTGAGGTGGTAAAATGACATATTGCATTCTCCATTAATGTACGTTCAATCAAAATCATTCAAAGTAGCTGATTGATATCGAAAGTTGTTCAGCTATTTGACAGTACTGGATGGATGAGACACTTGTATCTACTTACGGGTTTGTTGTTTTTTAACAGCAAGAGTTTTTCATGATGAATAGTTATTAATTTTTTTGTAGTGAAATGTAGATGAAGTATCAAAAATCCTATGTAAGAAATTTTTATTTGTAAAAGTTGTTCTAGTGTGTTAAATCTTTACTTCATTAGTTTGTACAAAACTTTTCTGTATTTAGTAATATCCCTAGAAAAAAAATCCTATTTATGTATTAAGGAAAACCTCAAATAATAATTTAACAGATTATTTTTGTTTTACATTCTCGATCATGAAAATACATTCAAACGTGTATATTACTTCTAAAAACTCTTTTTAAAACAGTAAGGAAATTTTATTGGCATTTTCTTACGTGCATTTGGTTGTATGGCTAATTAAATTTTTAAAAACTAAAACTTTCAAAGTAATTACATGAAACAAAACAAGCGGCACATCTGCCTTATAACCAATTTTTCTCAGCTGAGTTCTAAATAGATTCTTTAATGGGTCTTTGGTAGTAAATCATTTCTTGGCAATAAACATATATCGATAATGATATCTTCTCATTACTCTTACTTGTAAAAATTAAATTTTATTTCTCTCAGTATAAAGATTAATGCTTATTAGAAGTGATTTCTTCATTTTTTGAGAAATAAATCAGGGGGATATAATTCACATGCTCTAGATTAAAGAAAAAAATTTAAAATCCTGGTATAAATATATAACATAAAATAATTAAAAAACAGTATGAAGGAAATATATATCGCCATGCAAATTTACATGTTTAGCTCAGTACAAAGCAAATAAAAATTAATGTATTTTTGTATCATTCTTATTCCTGATGATAGTTAAAAAAAAATTATTATTATTGTTGTAATTTCATCTGCATCGCGGTACTCGTTGTCAGGATTTTCGTCATCAAGGCCATCTTCTAATAGCCAGCCGCTTTCTAACTGGTCCAAGTAATTTTTAATGTACCTCTCTTCTAAATTTCTTTAAAAAAATTACATAAAATAAACATAAAGTAAAAACATTTCGTCATACATTAGAAATGAAACAACTGCATAGGGATGTAAATTTCTGTCACATGTTTTTTTTTCTAAGATTATTTGGGGTATTCAACGCATAAATTGTACAGAAAACAGCAGAAACACAAAAGAACAAGCCTTTTTTTCCACTTATTATCGCTTTTATTAGCAAATACTCTCAGATTAGGTACAAAAAAATATTTAAGAAATCGCACATGTTTTCCAACCACAACAAACAGTGGAATGACAAGTTCAAACCCGCTATAACGATTGTGTGTGTGATATCTGCTTTTTATTTTATTCATTTATTTATTTTTTTTGGCAGCTACATTCCTTAATATACAATAGTCGTAAAAAAGGTTCCAGCAACCGACAATTTACAGTACACCTGTGTGGAGTACAATTTTTTGTTCACTAAATATTATGTGAAGGAAATTTCCATCATCATGCAAAGAAGGGTTAAGTTTTGAAAAGTTTTATGGCATTAATGCTTCTAAGAACGCATCTATTCTTCTTTTTCATAAAAGCTTCATAACTTGAAGTTATGATATTAAAAAAAACCTGCAGTACTTTTTCACGATATTATTATTATTCGAATTTTTATGAAAACTATTTTTGAAAATCAGCAAACAAAAAGCTGCATTTTCTTTACTATATTTAAAAGTCATATGTATGAAGGAGCTTCTTTCGATAAGAAGGTAAATAACATTCGTAGCGAAGTTTTGGAATGCTAAACATATCAAATAGCGATTTATTGCTTTTAAAATTCAAAACTGTATTAATATAATTCTCTTTTTCGATTTTGGCTCATATGTGTTCAAGTAAATGACCTTTATTTTCATCTCTTACATTATATGCGTACATATCTCAGTTTAGATGTGCTTGAAGAAGAACATGTGTGAGTGTTATTTACAAAATGTGAACTTGTAATGAGAACATTTAAGAATAAAATACATATTGAGACTAGAAGTAATATTCACAAGCTTCTCATTATTCATACAGAAATACCACACCAGTTATTATATCGCATTAAAAATTGGAATACGAATGAAAAAAAATGGGATTGCAAATTTTGGTGACTAATATTCAAATTTTAACAAATTGAAAATAGTATTGTTGGAACATTAGAGAATGCAAAAAATGTTTTAAAGGAGAATATAATACATTTAACTCTATTTTCTCAACAAATAAATAAATTGCAAACATATTCGTGTATTAATTTGCTTTCATGCCAACATTCGAAAAAATGCAAACCAGTGTATTACTTTTAAGAAATAATAATTAGATTATAATGGCTTAAATATATATAAGAATCACTTTTCAGTTTCGTCAGATGTGACAAGAATAATATATCGCAATAGTTAAAGATTTATATAGTATGACTAAACGCTTATTTAAAAAAACAATTGAAATTAATAACTTAAAATTAAATATACTTATCTCTGGTGATGGAGTTCTTAACAAAAATACACTGGTTAATTAAATGAAAAAACTTAAAAAACAACAACATTATAGTAGCATATTGTGATTGAAACCTATTATAATAGGCAGAAGAGTATTTAGAAGCTAAAAGTTTTCGAAGGTTACAAGGCACCAGTTAATTCGTACTAATTATGTAAGACAGAAAATAAACGCCCTAACCTTTCATTTTCCTTGACATTTTAACGTATAATTTAAGATCATTTTTTTTTTTTTTTTTTTTTTTGCTTTTGATAAATTCAAAACATTCATATTTTTAGCATTTAAAATAGGGAATTTTTAAATAGTCTTTTTTAAGTAAATATATTAAACAAATTATATATACTTTTGTACAATTTTGTTTTTGGTTTTCGAATGACTGTTATTTGATATGTATATATATACATTACATACTCGTTTTAAATATCAAAGATTTTCTACTGAATCAGTTGGCAATAGTTGTACTCCGCATTATACTGGGTGCCTAGGTAAAAGAGGCCCGGAGTCATACTGTACATGATATTTGAATCGAGAAGCGCAGGAGAGTGAGTTCAGTATGAAACTATTGAATGTTCAGCATGTTGTAATATTCTGTATTACAACATGCAGAAAATATTCTATATTTAATACTTTTAAATAAAAATTATAATTTAATAGTAATTTACTTTTCTACAAGTATTTGCACTTCTGTATTCATACCGAGCATTTTTAATATTGGCCACCCTATGTATACAAATGCGTTGAATTAACACAGTAGACCGCATCTGAAACGCTTTGATTTTACAGTTACACATATTTCAGTTGTATTTAGTTAGTTTTCCTTTCTATTTTTTATGATGGAATGAATCAAGTTTTCCTTTCACCTTTTATTAAAAAATGAAATTATTCAAATATAATAAAAAACGTTTGTTTTGATAAATAGATCAATGTGTAGAAAATTTAACGTAGTTAGAAAATATTGTAAGTGCGTGTGGGGAGTATGTATATAAGAGCATCTGAGATGGTGAAGAATAATGTAAGATGTGTCTGATAAATTAAAAATTCGTCCATTCTGGATTTTTTTAAATAAATACTCAAAAAGTTAATCTTTTATTAGCATTATAAAAAGAAAAAAGTAACGGGTAAATGATATTTTTCAATAAGACTGGTATATGTTTTGTTACTTTAGAAGAAGTAATTTATGCTCATATCTCTTATTAATTCTGATTTTTTTTCACATTTGTGAATATTTATTAATATAATTATATATTTTTCGAACAAAAATATAATCTTATGGAAATGTTTTTCAAACTGCCGAACTTAAATAAAAAAAAAGAATACATTTTGACATTTGCGAAATTATTTTTACTAATTATTTTCATTTCTTATTAAACGGTACTGAATAAATTTTCTTAAATAATTACTCTAAGGAAATTCAGTTTAATTAACATTGACACAATTCTAAAGTATCATTTGATGGAGTTTAAGAAACGTATACTAAATACATTGGATAGTAACAAAATCTAATAAGACTAAAGATAGCTATTACGCTTTACGTAGCTATATTAAATATACTAGGTAAAGATTATCAATGTTGTACTATTGTAAATATCTTTACTAAATCTAGATTAAACAACAATATTGCGATAACACAGTTATTTTTCTTACTAAAACGCTGGGGATTGCTCTCTTCTTTTTTAGGGAATTATTATTTTTTAAAAAATGCATGGCCTATATTTTTATAGTAGCTTTGATTTGAGGTTACTCCACGCACACAATATTTAGTTCCTCTTCCCAAACTCTCTCAAGTTATTTTGTCTCTTCAACACGCCCAGAGGTTGGCGTGTCGTATATGAGAATGGAGACTATTTCACGAATATTGTTATTTCTGAGTGTTGTTTAGTAAATATGCATTAAAAATTATATAATAGATCTTTAAATTATAAGTATATTTAATGCGTAGAGCGAGAAGCTTTTTTTTAAATATAATTTAAAATATATTTTCAATATAATATTAATTATGTATTGCTTTATTATAAAATTTATAACACGTTTGAGATTTTACTCTCAAAAAAGATTTTATTTTTCCTTTCACTCTTCAATAAACTGTATAAAAACTTTATAGAGTTATATGGACAAGCTAGTTCATATAAAAAAAATTTCGTTAGATTATATTAAAGAAAATATAAATTATAGATTTTGTACAGCGCCGCGCGCGTTCTAATCTTTTTTTTTTCTAAAACGAGGATCTTGAAGAAAGAAAATATTAATGGATTCACAATTCCTTGTTTTTTTTTTACTTATACCTCGCCAACTTTTTAATAAATCGCATCAATTTACGAATGATTTATTCAATTTGAGAAATAATTTTCAATAGTTTTGTCATAATTAAAAACATTTTCAGCTAAGACGAATTCTGCTTCAGAAAACTGAGAACAGTAAAAGCTTCCTGAATTAACATGTGTTAGTTATTTCAAAATAACTAATTGTTGAATTTCACTATCTGGATAGTAATTGCTTACCCTTCAAGAGGCATTCCCTTTATGTTCCAGCATAATTTATGAAAGATTTCGTATCATTACCTAGTTGTATCAAGGAAATTTCGGAAAATATCAACGTTTTTTTTGTGTCAATTTTAATAAAATTAATCCGACTTTTGCGAGTAAAAATATGTTGCTATTGGTTAGATACATATTTTTTCTCCAATTTTAAGGTATCCGACTACGTTTGGAATCATGATTTTGCAAAATCGTATAAATGGATAATATTTATGATATTTAGTGTCACTTAGATTAGAAAATGTATATGAAATTGTTTTAAGAATAGTATTACAATAAAAAACTATTTAAGTACAACATTTTGACAAAAAATGAACGTAGAATCACCAATTTTCAAAATATTCTCCTTTTGTGGAAAGTGCTTCTATTATAATAATATTTTGCCTGTATATAGCTCAGACCTCTGTACAGAGGCTCAACTAGAATTTTTGAAATATATAACTTAGAAGTGGGTTTATCCATGTCTTACGACAACAGAGGGGAGAAATTTTAAGAAAAAAACGCCGATAATTATTTCAATGGGTTGTAACTCTGAAAATAATGTGAATTTTTCAAAACTCATAGTTGAGCCTCAGTACAGAGGTCTGAGCTATATACAGGCAAAATAATACTATAATAGAAGCATTTTTCACAACAGGAGAACATTTTGAAAGAAGGTTATTCTAAGTTAATTTTTTGCCGAAATATTGTCTTTAAATAATTTTTTTTGTCAAAATGTCCTTAAATCAATTTTATACATGTATTCTAATCTGAGTGATATTAAATATCATGACAATTATCCATTTATGAGCTTTTTTAAAATCACAGTTCCGAACGTATTCGGATACCTTAAGAAAAATTAATTTTAAATATTGCTAGCAAGGTAGAAATAATGATATTTAACATTTTAAGGCTTAGGCTTATCGAGCAAGTCAATAAAATGAATAATGGCGATCTTAAAAAACTTAGAAGAGAAATTACTTTAAATATATATATATATATATATTTGGAAGAGTGTTTCATTAAGAGAGAGATGTAAGATTGAGGACTTGAATTTTGATTACAATTATATATATTGTAATAAAAACATATAAAACATCATGCAATATATTTATTTTAAAATAAATTAGAATTGTATATTTAAAACATATGTCTAATGAAGTGCCCATAAACTGATACTCGTTCGGCTAGTAATCACAAACAAAATTGAAAATGTTTCATTTGAAAATTGTTTGCAAACACACACATTAAATTAAAAATTTACTATTCATAAGCTACAAATATACTATCTGCGCACTCAATAGAAGGAGGTCAGAATTACGAAACAATTAATATTTACAAAAGCGGAAAAAAAAACTTAATATAATTTTATTTTCTATCCCTAATATACCTGGGTGACAAATTAGAAATTTACTATTCATAAGCTACAAATAAACTATTTGCGCACTCAATAGAAGGAGAGGTCAGAATTACGAAACAATTAATATTTACAAAAGCGGGGGAAAAAAACTTAATATAATTTTATTTTCTATCCCTAATATACCTGGGTGACATTTTTAAAAGTTCATGCATAACGTATTTGTGTGAGAAAATTGCTACTGTTCACAGTTTAGCCACCATTTTTGGGCTGCAGTAGCCCAGTGGTCAAGGTATCGGATCATGGCAGGCATGTCATGAGCTCGAACCCAGTACCCCCAAAGATCCACCGTGTAGGGCAACGATGCACATTAAATCTGTCGAGAGCTGAAACGTCCTCCCGTTGGTGTGGTGTGGTAGTTTGGAGAGGGGGTGCCATCTCAGGTGTCGTGCACGTCACTTGACCATGGTTCAAAATTACGTGGTCCGTCGCCAAAAGCCCTCGTGTAGCTGAACACAGAGCGACATTAATATTCACTCACTTAGCCACCATTTTTCTTTTTGTGTGAAAATTGTATTTCCGTTACTCACATTTTTTTTTTATAAAATAACAAAATCGTTTTTATAGTGAGCCGCAATATACATTTTTCTATATAATTAAATCTCAAATCATACGATTAAGTTTTTAGTTTTCCATTTTACAACAGGATTAAAATGATATGACTGAATTGTTTCGCTTTCAAATTATGTAACGTAATTAAAGGTAATCGAATAATTCCTGTAGCCTCTTAAAGTTCTTAATTTTTTTTAAAATGATAATCAAATTATTTCTATACGGGTCGAGTTCTAGGTGCCAAATAGTCGTTTCAATTATCTGTACCACCATTGGCCCATATTCGACCGTCAAATTAATCAGGGTATTAGAAGTCCTTGAGTTTTCAGTCACGGAAAAATTAATTCAGTAGATGATAAGGAATTATCAAGCACTTTGAGTTTCATCTAGGTCAAAATGGTATTTTTAGACAATTCATTTCCTGCCCCGACAGTTGACAGCTCAGCGATAACAGTTCGCTATCCCCACAAACTAATTGCGCTGAAAAAGCCTTGAACACGAACGAACTGGTAGAATCGCAACTTATACTGATTCCCAAATTTTATTCAACGAGATGTATGATGAATTAAAAGTATATACTTCTTAGCAGTGAGAGAGAGAGAGATTTACCGAGTCGGGAAATTGTTTCTAATTATCATGCGATTTCTGCGCCTAATATCGCAATCAAGTTCATCGAATCGCTTTCCGATTAAATTTCGATTTCAAAAGTTAATTAAGAATTATTACCGTGCTAAAAGCTATGTTTTCTGAATATTTCCTCAAGTCAGATATTTAATATCAAAGCAGTGTAAAAGGGTATAAATTTGAAATTTGTTTTTAATTCGTGACTTTCTTAATATGAAAAATTCATATCCCAAATAAATTTTTAAATTCAGTTGAAACAAAATGAAAAGCATAAAGAAATTAAATGCAAAGATTAATGTTTATGCAATAGCTCTAGAATCCAAATATTTTTGCTCGAGACGCTAATCTTACTAATAATCAGTGGCGAAACGTACACTCCCAGCATCGCGGAGGAGGGGCTCTAGGGGCCCTAAAGCTCGACTGATGCCAAGTACGTCTTGAGGCCCCAAACCTAACTTTACAGGGCCTCCTTAATATTCTCCGTTACGCGCCACTGTTAATAATTTAAGATCACTCTTTTTTTTGTTTCACTGCCGAAAAAACTAAAATTTGTAAGTAATAATAACATTTCGAGAAGGTATTCGTATACCTTCGACGCATATTTAAAATAAGATACATACCAGTGCCGGTTTATCCATTTGGCGCTTGGCCCGGATAAGCTGGACTTCACCAGATTGTCTGGTTATAAGTTTGATCCGCCAGTGCAAGAAGGCCTGTAGATCTTCTAGACCCAGGGTCCAAAATGAGCTTAAATCGGCACTGATGCATACCGCATTTGTAACAATCATATTTACTTTTAGTGTATTATCATTTATAAAATAACCTATTTGAACTAAAGGCAGTGGCGTAACGTACACCCCCATCACCTTCGCATCACGGGGGGGGGTAGGATTCTAGGAGTCCCAAAGCCTCATGTTATGGTTTTGAGTCCTTTGTAAGATCCAGCTTGGGGCACAAAAACTGACTTCACAGGGAGGGCCCTAATATTCTCCGTTACGCCACTGATTAAAGGTAAGTTATATACTACTTAACTGATTTATAAAATCAAAATTTTAGCATTTTCCAAAATTTCTATCAACTTTTCATATAAAAGTATAATTAATGATTACTTATTTTAATATGGTTTAAATGAACTAGAGTTAAGTGCATTCGCTTTCAAAACCATTTTAAGATTATTGTAATAAAAGTATAATTATAATCCTTATTTTAAACATCCACAAAAATAATTTTTCAATATACAGTTTGTAAACTCACCAACAATTTTCTTATTGCATCTTCGAGTGTATATATATATACTTTAATTTATTGAATAATATTTTAAAATTAATATTAGATCATGCATTTTAAATGTAATAAATGATACAATTTTGAATTTCACTTTTTTCTTTTTCCGCTGACTTATCAGATAAATTTCGAGTTAAAAAAAACTAAAAAAAGACAAATGAAGGAACCAAAGTGGTAAGCAGAATACAGATATTCGTCCATTTCTTCACCTTCAAACGACGTTCATGAGAAAAAAAATGTTTGAAGAATGAGTATGAACTTTGCCACCGGCAGTGAATTTATATAGACCTTCATCTCTCTTCTGAGAAATTCGATCAAAATAAGAGAACCTCAAAGCAGTAAGTTAGAAAAGAGTGTGTTTTTCATTTTAATTTCTTGTTATGGAATTTGGAAGAGGTTTTAGAAGAAAAATTCCAAGAAGGAATGTGAGAAACAGTATTATTGATGCTATAAATTGTCCATTATAAGGGGGTTATTTCGATTCATCTTCAAAGAGTTGCGAGAAAATGTGTTTATTCATATCGATCAAATTGTAGGCGTAAAGATGTGCTATAAACACCGAACTCTGTTATTGCTCGGTGGATGCGTTCCTTAAAAAACCGTGCAAGAAAATAAATGCAACATGTGTTAAGTTTGGGGATGTGTTCCAAAACTTTAAAGTAACCGACTACGCTCGGAACCGTGATTTTAAAAAAGCGTATAAATGGATATTTTCATGATATTTAGTGTCACTTGATTAGAATACATGTATAAAATTGTTTTAAGGACATTTTGACAAAAAAAATTATTTAAATAAAATATTTTGGCAAAAAATTAACTTAGAATAACCTTTTTTCAAAATGTTCTCCTTTTATTAAAAATGCTTCTAAAATAATAATATTTTGCTTATATAAAGTAAAGACTTCTCCAGAGAGTCTGAACTATTTTTCTTGAAAAATTCACATTATTTTCAGAGTTACAACCAATTGAAATAATTATTGGCGTTTTTTTCTTAAAATTTCTCCCCTCTGTTGTCGTAAAACATGGATAAACCCACTTCTAAGTTATATATTTCAAAAATTCTAGTTGAGCCTCTGGAAAGAGGTCTGAGCTATATACAGGCAAAATATTATTATAATAGAAGCACTTTCCACAAAAGGAGAATATTTTGAAAACTGGTCGTTCTATGTTCATTTTTTGTCAAAATATTGTACTTAAATAATTTTTTATTGTAATACTATTCTTAAATCAATTTTATATACATTTTCTAATCTAAGTGACACTAAATATCATAAGTAATCCATTTATACGCTTTTGCAAAATCACGGTTCCGAACGTAGTCGGATACCTTAAAAAATCGTCAAAGATGAAAAAATTCTAAATGTTTTCCACAAAAAACAGTGCAAAAATTAATGAAAATTCAAACTGAAATTAGGAATAAAACTACGAACTATAACAAGCATGCGCGTTTATTACGAACTGGATTATAAATGCTATCAGTATAGATTTGTCAGATATGTCTAGCATTAATTATCGGTTTTGATTCAAATGAAAAATTTCGTTCGTTATTTACGCCTTTGTTTGTTTTTTGTTGTTATAATATCTGTTATTAGCGGCTTGTTTTTTTTTCGGTTTCTCAAGTTGCTTATATAATTTTTGATATCCTGTTATACAAACTTAAGATTACGCGTTGCAATTTTAATTCGCACTCTGTTTCAAGATCATGAATAAGAAAATGTTGTTCAACACAAATTTCTAGCCCTCGCGAAATAAATCAGCTGTTAATAGCTGGACTTTGACTTCGACATTATTGACTTCTTTATTGTCATAAATTCGATCAAATCGTTCTCAGCCAAAGGACTTTAACACAAAATGCAATTATATTGAAGAACGAAATGCTCTGCTTAAGTTGAAGTACAACAAAATAAAAAAAACCGTTATTGTAAAATTCGAGTATTCCCCTTAGGTCCATAATGTAAAGTGAACCAGCCAGGAAGTAGACCAAGTCACCAACACATGTGTTAAGAGAAACCGACCGTCTTCTGATTTTAACTTAACTCAGTGGCGCAACAGCCCATGAGGGCCAAAGTCTACTGTGCCGATCTCAGTATACGTAACTTTGGTCCCTGAGGTGATGAGCTGATGTTCCGGTCAGGTGGTCAGTCTGACGCAAATTCTGATTTTACACTGTCAAAACTATTTAGTTTATATTTTTTATTTATTTATATTTGGGGGGGGATTCGTGCTAGAACATAAAATTTGAATAAAAAAAGTACATTGGTGAGCCGTGTTATTTCAAAATCGTGTAAAAAAGGAGCTGAGTGTAAATATTTTACAAAAAAGGATTCTGCTTTAGTTCATAAGATGAACATATTCAGTCCAACGACGAATTTTTTCAATATTACGCCAAAATATACATCGATTACTAGAAAATAATTACTATATCTCGTACAAGTTTTCAGGTGATAAGAAATTACAAATTTTGTTTTTTGTGCGTCTTTTATATTTCCTTTAATTTATTCTACTTAATGTTCAGCTCATAAAAATACATGCTACATAAAACAGTAAATTGAACATGTATATACCTCATTCCTACTTTAAGAAAGAACACCGTTTCTCTTTCAAAATGCGAATGATCACTATGTTGAAATAATCAAATAAAATTCCCAAAGATATACATATATATATATATATATATATATATATATATATATATATATATATACATATGACATTTTCCCAAACTTTTCAAACAGTAAATCTTATCTTTTATTCGTTCACGATCGTATTAGGGAAGTTAATTCGTAGGCCGACTCAGCAGTGCAAACCAACGTCAACTTCATTTAAATTGGGATTGGGTTGCGCATGTTTACTTCAATTCTTGCTAATTCAGCATCTTTTACTTCAGGTTTCAAATAGAGAGCAACATGTAAAACAGTACGAACTATGACCATAAAAAAGGAAATAGGATTAGAATTTTAAGTTTGGGTGACCTTTTTGTTGAGAAAATATTAGCTGTTGTAAGTCGTATGTGAATATATAAGGCAGGAAGACCAAGATGAAACAGAAAAGCAGAATTTTAGTCGAAGTAAAATTTAACAATCATTGCATATGCATATTTCAGCAGTGGCGTAACGGAGAATATTAGCCCCCTCCCCTGCAAAAGTCAGGTTTTAGACACCGTAATACTTAGCGTCAGTCATGCTTTGGGTCCCGTAGAATCCCCTCCTCCCGTAATGCAGGGGTTGCACGCTACATCACTGCATTTCATCTCTAAAATTATATCTGATTGATTGTTTATTAACGTCGCTGTTCAAAGCTACAGTAGAGCTATTAGCGACTGACCTCGTATAATTTTGAACCACTTTTAAGTGACGAAGACCACAACTGAGCTCGCACCTCACTCTCCAAACTCCCACACTACATCAACGAGGGGACTTTGAGTGTCGACAGATTTAAAATGCATTATCCCCTCTACACGGTAGATCTTTAGTGGCACCAGTATTCAAAGTTACAAGAGGAGAGAAATAACGTCCATCACGAGTTCGCGAGCATGACCTCTCTGCTACCGTGAACACAAAATTATTTCTGAAGAGCTTATGATGATTTCTATAGAAAAGTCAATAAATAAGCTATCCAATTTCTATCATCGACAATATATGATCGTCGTCCTACTTGTGACCCATGATAATGTAATATAATTTTCGAAGAATTTCAAATCTCTACGTATGATGTAGTTAACACAGCAAATGTAAGAATATCTTTCTTAATAAGTAATGCTCATTGCCATCTAGTTAAGGCTACGAAGACTGTATTTTATCAACCTACTTGGTTTGTATATATACATTCATTGACAAAAAAATTACGCACCAAGAAAGAGTTGTCAGAATAAAACGAAACTTTACATTCGCAAGTGCAACGTTCAGGTAAGTAAATGATTATAAAATCAAAGCAAAATGATCATTTATTGTAGAACACCGTTTGATGTGATATGGTCGGACATTGAGGAATACAAGTCCTGTATGAACATTGAGGAATACAAGTCCTGTATGAAGTAGTACATCTTTTGTTCCCAGTTGCTGTAAACGCTCCTCTAATTCGACCAAACTCTTAGGTTGTCCAGCTTGCCATCCTAAATGATCTCAGATATGCTCTACCAGTAACAAATCTAGTGATCCAGTTGGCCAGTGAATGGTAGTGGTGAAGACAGTCCTGCAAAACCCTTGATGTGTGTAGACAAGCATTGTCCTGTTGAAAAATGGCTCCTGAGAGACCTGCCAAGAGTGGCAACATATGCTGCTGAAGAATGTCATGAAGTTGTCCTGGATCAATATTAGGGATAACCGTGTGTCGTATGGATGGCACTCCTTACCACCACACCAGTAGTGGAAGTGGTGTGCCGCTGTAAAACGAAGACAGGATTAAGACGTTCACCACGGGACCTCCACAAACTTTCACGATCGTCATCACTGCTCAAATTGAATCTGGATTCATCGCTGAAGACGATCTGATTCCATTCGGGTGCAGTCCAATCTCTTCGAGCGCAATACCACTCCAAATGGAGGTGAAGGTCAGTAGATGTCAATGTCAGTAGACATAATGGGCCCCTTACAATGGTACGGACTGACACAGAGGTCAGTAGTGAAGGCGATGCCTGTGTATGGATGACGGACAATGAGACAGTTGGCACTATGAGTGCGTGTCGTATAATGTAAAGGTCTCCTCGACTATTGGTCTGCCAAACGCGTTCCAAGCCTGGTAGCCGTGTAACAGACCTTTCTCTTGTCCTATAGTCCCAATAGCTCCTCACATTTAAGTCAGAATGACCTAGGTGGTGAGCTACTCGCCTAGTTGACCATCCGGTAACCACTATCAATATGATTCTTTCCCTCTCGACTTCTGACAGCTGCTGATATTGTCTCCGATGACGGCTCAATTGCATCTCAAGTTAAAAGCGTCTCTCTGCAACAGATTATACATGCAAATAAGCTCTGCTTACCTCTTTTATAATCAAAGGAGAACACAATTCACAACGTCATCTTGCGACATTACGCAATGCGCAATCACGCTGCATTTTTAATCATTTACATAACTGCCGATACATATCTTCATTCCAAGTTTCGTTACAATCCCACTCTTATTCCTTGATGAGCAAATTTTTATATCAATAAGTGTACAAAGGTAGATATATAGATATTACCAGTGACAAATTCATATAACCACCCAAAAATATACTATTTCAGCTATTTATATAAATGAGATGGATGTTAAATTTTGATTTTGAAAGTTTCTACAACTAGAAATATGTTTTACGAAACAAATTGCAGTATGTAGGAATTCTTCGACTAAAGGCTGCGAGCATCCAGGCAAGAGAAGTTCTCGCAGGGTTTTGAAAGATAATTTTAAATCTGTCCCACAAGACAAAATGTTTTTTTGCTTTAGTTTTGTTATCACTCTATGTCTATATACTATCCGGTATTCTTAAGATCATATACATAATATTTTATTTTATTCCAATGCGTATTTTTCAACATAACCATTTGTTTTTAATCAATGAACCTGGGCCGTAGCTACCGCAGTATCAGCCGTATCAGTGATACGGGGTCCCCAAGCTACAGGGGCCCCAACATGTGTAACTATAGTCCCACTAACAGAGCTCTCATACCTAAAAAGAGGCCCCGAAGGAATTTTGATACAGGGCCCCCCCTCAGAACTAGCTACACTAGTGCTATGAGCGTATTTGTTTCCTCATATAAATAAACTATTTTCATTCTGTTTCTAAAAATTATATCTTCTCAGAATTGGGGTCTCAGGGGTGTTAAATTTCTCTAGAGGTCTGAAAATATAAACGATTTTCAAACGCGTATAATTCTTTTAAATTTAAATTAAATGATTCGAATCTTTTACGTATTGTTTAAAATAGAATGGGGCTTCAGAAAAGTATAAAATGTTCAAAATATAATAATAATTTTAAAAGTCATAAGCATATGAAAATTATATAATAAATATTAAGTATTTTTTGCTTTGCGCACGCTATTTTCTAAAATATTAGCCTCTGATGTATAAAACTTTATAGAATTATACAATGCATCATACTCTTTAAACCCTACCTAATTTTAGTATTATATATCTTTTGTATTTCAAAATATTTGTAAAATATTGCAATTTTTTAAATATTTTTTAAAAATGCATATTTTTTATTTATTAAAATATGTAAGTTATTATTCTATTTATATAAAAATAGCTACAAAGTATTAGGAATACATTTGTCTTTATAAATCAACTTACAGCTAGTAATTAAACCTACTCTTTTAGAAAATAGCATGCGCGACGTAAAACTTAATAAATATTTCTTATAGAAAAGTTTCTTATTTTCATATGCTTATAATTTTTAAAATTATGATTATATTTTAAACATTTTATACTTTTCTGAAGCCCCATTCCTTTATAAGTGATGTGTAAAAGATTCGAATTATTTAACTTAAATTTAAAGAAATTATACCTGTTTAAAAATTGTTTATATTTTCAGACCTCCAGATAAATTTAACACCCGTGACCCCTTAGAAGCAATGTAAAAAAAATCATAATGAACATGAAATTTCTTTAAAATTTACGATTTTTAGAGGCATTAGAAATAATTTTTGGGAATTGTTAATACATTTTACAATCTGTGTGTAGATCTCAAAAGTAAATTACTTTTGAACATTGTTGCTCATGGCAATTAAAGAACAAGTTCTTAAATCTTTTATTATATTGATGATTTTAAAAATGGGGGGATCTTGATACCAAATTATCGAACAATAGCTTAGATTGTTGAACAAAAAGCTGATATTTCAGATTCTCTCTAACCAAGTATCTTACTTAAAATAAATGACTATTAGCGTTTCCGAAGCTGATTCGTATTTGATCATATTTTTAAGCGTTTTAAAGAACTTAAAAATAGAAGCTCATTCATTTAATTTGGCAAGTGATTTGTGTGTTAAATTTAAAATACTTAGCTTTAAAGCGTATGTGCATCAGCGTTAAGATAAATTGACTCGCTTGCAAGAAGGGCGTAGTTGAGTGAACTTAAAACAACACGCTAGAGAAAATCTTTCCGATTCGAAGGACATGCGAGATCTTTTATCACTGACGAAGCATCTAATTACTTATTCTAAGAGTAAACAAGTGAGTAACGAATGTACTTGTTTTAATGTTTTTTCAACTCGTTCACTCTCGCTCTTTGACATTATTTCTTTTTAATTTTAATACACTAGAGTCTCCAAAAGTCGGCACTCGGTAACCCAGCAGTCCGAATAACTTGACAGCACCCTTGAAGAATTTACTGTTGCTGTCGCAGTTAACGAAAAAATATAATATATGCCGGAAAATAATGAAGACGTTTGCGTTGAGGACGCCAAATTCCAAAAATATCACATAGTGGGGGGACTTAGTCTGTCGAAATTGACCTTTAGTATTTTGAACAAGGTGCATCGGTAATGGACTTACTGTTCCTTTGTTGCCTTCGTACTGAAGCAGCAAAACGCAGAGTGCAGTAAGGAAGATAACAGGACATTACGCATTTCTTTTTTAAAAAAGGTTTTGCAAAGTCGGCTACTTAATTTTCATTATAGAAAGATTTATGCCTTCATAAAGTATATTTATGACGGGTGTCTGATCAGGCGAATTTACTGTATACCATGTATTCGTTAATTCCTATT
Organism: Trichonephila clavipes; assembly: GCA_019973935.1. Lineage (NCBI taxonomy): Eukaryota > Metazoa > Arthropoda > Arachnida > Araneae > Nephilidae > Trichonephila > Trichonephila clavipes. The sequence goes on from BMAU01020805.1 coordinate 48,602, forward strand.
TTCATGCGGTAAATGCTCTATGCCTACATATAGTGACGTGTACAAGAGTGGGGTTTGGGGGTTCAATCCCCTCTCATAGAACAACAGATTTTTAATTTTTAACATAATGATTATGCTTCTGGGCTTTTTTTCTACGTATTTTCAAAATATAACCCCACCCGTGTGTGTGTGGTCCCGTTTATGTTCCTCAGTGGCAAAGAATTGGATATATACAAATTATTTTAAAATCAATAGTAATTAATACAAAGAAAAATATTTTCAATTTTTCAGTCGAGTATGAATTCCAATAAAGGCAATTGATTCTGTTTTATAATTCAGTATTCAGTGTTTACAGATTAATTTTATCGCGTTGCATTTTTAGTTTTAGTTTAAATAAATCTCAATAGTGTTTTCTTGGGAACTTAACCGGTCAATTTTTTTGAACAAGATGTTTAAAAAAAAACACATTTTTTTATTGTATATAACTAAGCATAATACTTAGTAGAATGAGAAAATGGAAGAATTTTACTTGAATTTTTAATTTTAAATGTTTCACACTTTTTTTATTTTCTAAATGTGGAACACAAAAATCCTTAAGTGTTTGCTTTTTGTAAGTACACCCTGCATGCTACGAAGAATGCTTTATGTATCTTTAAAAAATTTCTCTCGTACTTACAAAAGGTTTTCATGTTCGTACCTCTTTTTCAAACGGTTGAGAGTTTTGTGTGAGTGTATATATATATGTATACAATTTAAAGCATGGTGTAACATAAATTCTTACATTGAAATCGGGATAGAAATATATATATATATATCGGCTTTTTTTTAAAAAAATTTTATATCTATTTTCATTTCTTCTTAAGCAACAAACTGCACATTCTCCATCCGATCCTTGTTCCATGACGAAAATTTTCAAAAATCTAAATTTCTGACTTCAAAGAAAAATTCTCGCCTTCACCACAAAGAAAATCCCCGATGAGAAGCATTTCATTACCATGGACAAACTGCATCTCTTAAAAACATAGGGAATAATAATCTTCCTATAAGAATTAAAAATATGTGCAAATCAAAGATAGAAAGAAGAAAATATCAGGGCCGTCACACTGAGCGGGTAAATCGGTGAAGGAGTTAAATAAATAAAGTTATCTGAAAACCATTAAATACGCATCAATATTGTCTTCATTTACAAAAACAAACTTTAATTACAAATCAACTGGCATTAAATTAACAATTAATGATGCTATGTAGAATTGATTAGATAATAAAGTGATTAACCTGCATTCAATCTAATAGTAAGTTAACTAACGCATGTGGAAAGATTTGATTGTATGATCACTAAGATGACTTCCTTTAACATTTGTTGTTAAACAGAGAAAAAGGAAACATCATTAGTGCATGCAAGTTATTTATAGTGCGACGCAGCTCAGTCGTACTTTTTTCCTGAAAACTAAAGAAAAAATTCCGAGTTTTAATAATTATTTTAAAAAAACGTTCATGCTACACATAATAATAAAAAAATGTGTGAAGTGTAAGAAATTGTGTAAATCATTTTTAAACTAAGAAGTTTTAAAATTTTAAGAAACTAAAAAAAATCCTTCATCATTATAATAGAAAATTTTAAGACAAAAACAGTAATATTATTAACTCCTTTCCGCATATTTCTTGAATTATACGGAAAAATGTTTCTTTATGTCATTGTTTCACAAAGAGTACGGTGCGCTAGTTATAAATAAGAAAACAAATTACTTTGATAAAAGAAAAAATAACTTTAGAAACTAATTATAGTTTGAAATGAATAATTACAGAATTTACTCTCTCAGATATTTTGTGGCCGCGGTAGCCGAGTGGTATAGGTATCGGATCGTGGCTTGCCTGGTCACGAGTTCGATCCCAGTACCACTAAAGACCCGCCGTGTAGGGCAGCGATGCACGTTAAATCTGTCGAGAGCTGAAACGTCCTCCCGTTGGTGTGGTGTGGTAGTTAGGAGAGGGGGGTGCCAGCTCAGGTGTCGTCCACGTCACTTGACCATGGTTCAAAATTACGTGGTCCGTCGCCAAAAGCCCTCGTGTAGCTGAACAGTGCGACGTTAATATTAAATCAAATCAAATCAAATCTCTCAGATATTTTAGAATCGAATTACTCGGTTTAACGTTATTTACAAAACTTGGCTGAGAGGCACACTACCTATAAACTATAATCGTATAGTCTCAATACCTAATAATTTCGCTTATAATTCTTAATCACTAAAAAATAAAGCAAGTGGTTTTTCTAATAAGCAATCAGAAATATACTTTATTTAATATCTTTATTGATCAAGTTCTATGCAGAGTAGATAATACGTATAAATAAATACTAATTAGTATTTCTACTAAAGAGTTTTTTTTTCAGGTATAGAAGTTTAAGTTGGCATTACTTTCCAAGATGGCGACCGATTTAACAGCTGTCAAGTGATTTATTCTCAGTTTGGTTTGGCAATTCATCAAAACGATCATCAAGCAAGGCGTAGATTCGTCGAATGGGCCCAAAACGAGATTGCCGTTGTTCCCGATTTTCATACGCGAATTTTGTTTAGCGATGAAGCGCACTTCTGGTTGAATGGCTACGTCAGCAAACAAAACTGCCGCATTTGGAGTGAAGCTAATCCACAAGTGTATGTCGAAACACCGTTACATCCAGAAAAACTGACTGTTTGGTGTGCTTTATGGGCTGGTGGAATTATTGGTCCGTTCTTCTTCAAAAACGATGAAGGCCCCAACGTTACAGTCAATGGTGATCGGTATAGAGCCATGATTACTAACTTTTTCATTCCTGAATTGAGCAATCATGATGTCCAGGAGCTGTGGTTCCAACAAGACGGCGCAACATGTCACACAGCTCGTGCCACAATCGATTTATTGAAAGACACGTTTGGTGACCGCCTAATTTCACGTTTTGGACCTGTGAATTGGCCTCCAAGATCTTGTGATTTAACACCGCTAGACTATTTTCTGTGGGGCTATGTAAAGTCATTGGTCTATGCGGATAAGCCACAAACGCTTGACCATTTGGAAGACAACATTCGCCGTGTTATTGCCGATATACGGCCACAAATGTTGGAAAAAGTCATCGAAAATTGGACGTCCAGATTGGACTACATCCGAGCCAGCCGTTGCAGTCATATGCCAGAAATCATATTTAAAATGTAATGCCACAAGATTATCTTTTGAATTAAAAAAATTCATGTCAATCGAATAATACATCGTTGTTTTATTGCAATTTAAAGTTCTATACCTCTAAAAAACACCCTTTATTAATAAGTTCAGTTGTAAAGTGCCGAAAAAAGTCATGGAATGCATCTTAATATCGTGGGGTATCTCGTTTTACCCGATGAAATGCAGTACTTCAACGAGGCATTGACTCAACAAGTTGTCGAATATCCTCTGAAGAAATGTTTTCTGGTGAAGAATTTTGTGCATGATCTGACGTTTTAGACATGATCCATATGTCTTCCATGGGATTCATGTCCCCCGATCTAGATAGATAGATCATTCGCTAGACATATACCATATGGTACATGGTCATCCTGGAAAATGCCATCGTTGTTTGTGTACTTGAAGTTCATTGAATGGCTGTAAATGTTTTCCAAGTAACTTAACATAACCATTTTCAGTCAATGCTTAATTCAGTTTTACCAGAGGGCCCAGTCCATGTAAAAACAGATCGCACCATTATGTAGCCTCCACCAAATCGCACAGTGTCTTGTTGATGACTTGGCAATGATGTTAGTCTTGTATATTTCACACTGGAATCTTACAATTAGCTCTTAGCAATTAAAATTGTGAATTGTATGACAAAGCAACGTTTTCCAATCATCTAAGGCAGAAGCGCTGCAGTCGATGGCGTACTGTTAGTAATAGCACTCGATTTGGTTTACTACTAACATGCTGGTGTCAGACCCATAAACTTCTGATTGAGTGCTTCAATCCAAGTGCTAGAATGGTTCACACCTTTAGTGCAGTACGCTGTTGAAATTCTTTGCTCACATTTTTAATAATATTCATAATAGTTCTCATCCTAGCATTTTAGTAACTTGAAAGCCCCTCAGGGAACAATTCATTTAGCTTCTACGAGAAGAGACTACATCTCATGGGTTCGCTCTATTAGACCATACCAAAGAGTTAAAATATACCGATATAAAATTACGCCTCATGGTTGCACTTTTCTTGTGTTCCTTATATTTACTTATGGGCACGAAAATATATATCTGTTCCTTATTTTTTGCACACCACACTGCAGATTCATATATCTATTATAAATGTTTTATGAGTACTAAATTTAATAGTCTTAATTTTCAAGTGAAATGCACACACACACACACACATCGTAAATCTCAAAAAGATCTTTTCTATTGCACGGAATTTTTTTTCAGTAAGTTTTAAAGTATTTTTTTTAATAATTTAACAACGCTTTGAAATCTTTTTTAAAAAAGATTAATCTTTGGGGATTCTGTTGAAATTAAGCTATCATTTGCCTTACACAAGAATTATCAAAACATTCTACATGTCGTTGTTTAATAAGTATATGTAGTAGTATGAAAATAATATTACAGCAACACATAACAAGTACAGGTTTCAGTGCATTAAACCAGAAACATATACAAAATTAACAACGAATACTTTGTTATTTAATACAAGTAAGGACTTTTTCATAACTTTTTACTGCAGACACAAACCTGTTCATTGAACAAGTGTACTTTCTCCAGGTAGGCAAGTTCCTTAGCGGGATACAAAAAAAGAAGAAAAATACAGCCATAAAACCTCGGTTCACTATGAAAAGTCACCTTTTACCCGAGTAAGACAATCTGTTGCAAAATTTGTAGCAGTTTCGTGAAAAGGTGATCGTTGTAAATACTAATTCTAATGATAAGCTTTGACAGAAAGTAAAAAAAATGATAAAAAAAAAAGGTTCGCAGATAGGTAAAAAGATTCTCAGACTTCTTGAGTCAATTTCCAGAGGATCCTTGATTCGGGCCTCTCTCTTCCTCAAAACCTTTCACATTTTTAATTGCATATAAATACTTTTATCTTGGGAGAGGGCCTCTTCACATCCCTCTTATCCATAGGGCCTCGCGTTCATTGAGCCCAGCCGCTTTCAGGTCACAACGGATGGCAGTGCGTTTTTGATAGCCTCGGGTTATACTATAGAATCTGGATTATCAAAAATCTAGGGCGTATTTAATCATGCGTTGGACATTCTTTATGATTAATAAAAAAAAACAATTGAAACTGCAGTATTATTGCACATGAGCTGAATTGCAATACATTTTCCAATGTTGCAAGGTATATATATATAGTATAAAACCTGATCTTCAAGTTTAGTTTCTTAGTAAAAAGCTATGGTTTAAAACGAAGTGGGTTGATATGATTTATAGTCTTAGTGAATCAGGAAGGTTTGATTATATGAGAAGGGAGATTTTTAGGGTTTAATAAATGTTGTTTTTGTAAAGCGTAATTAACAATAATTGTTGTCTTGATTGTTATTTACATAAAAATGAGTTTCGTTGAATTGTGTTGCTATTGCAATGTATCATAATGCACTATTCATGGCAAAATTTTATAAAATGAACCGGATTTAAAGTTCGGTATTTGAGTAAAAGCGAAATCAAAGAAATTTCGAGATCAAAATTTTTAAGTTAAACGTGTGAATAGTGTTCGTAATTATTATTTAACATTATAAAATAGATTACTCATAAAGCGTAAGTAAATAAATGTAGGCATTATTCCCACTTATATATATATAGTATAATAAAATAAAAGTAAAGAAGTACTAGAACCTACAGTGCCAAAGAAGTAAGAAATTGGAATTAACCAGACACAACAAATGTAGATACAAAAAAAGTCTTTAGACTAAACTAGAGACCTATTATGATTTCTAAAGCTGTCGCTGAATTCGGCCAGCGAATATATATATTCTATTGAATTGATTTTGATCCATATTATTGCATTTAGTATGAAAGATAATTTATTATGCCTGTATTTATTTATATTTACTATTATTATAGTAAATTCAAGCATATTAAATTAGGCATCTTTTTACCAATATATGTTAGAGTTTATTTATTATTGAGAAATCCAGTGGTTGAGTGGTTAGTGCATCGCGCTTCCACCCCATAGGCCCCAGGCTCAAACCCCGGGCTGGGAAAAGGTGACTCAGCCTTCCTTCCCTTCAGTGGGTCGATAAATGAGTGCCAAGCTTTCTTGGGAACTTAACGCTGGGGGTTTCGTGTCAGATTAACCACCTGGCAGGAACATCTGCTCATGCACCTCAAGGCCCAAGATCATGCATACGGAGTTGGGCACAGTAGGCCTTGGCCATCATGGGCTATTGCTCCACTGAGTTAAGTTATTTATCATTGATTCTAATTGCTCATATATATTGAGATACTACTCATACTAGCTAAATCAGGGGTCAGCAACCTTATAGCTATGGTGGGTCAAACCAATCTGCCAATATGATTCAGAGTGCCACGTGCTACAAAAAATGGTTTTGTTAAGCCTTAAGGGGACATTCCCATCCACACCATAACAGCTGACGGCCAACTTGCCTTTTGCAAAACAGCTGCGTTTTTGCTACGCTTTTCGCGAGAAATATATTGTACCTCGTTTTGGTTGTGAACGACAGATGTAACAATTCTTCATCCGAAGTTATCCATGTTTTTATTTACCTTTGAATAGCATTAAACACAGAGGCCTAGAACGTTTTCTTCGTTTTTCTACGGTCTTAACAGACATTTGATGACAGAACGGAAAGTTTACTTTTTCATAGCCAATTTTCTTTATATGACGATAAATTGTCGATTGCTATATCTATAGTTTCTTTGCTATAGGTTTCTGAGGCAAAGAATTTTCTACAGCGATAATTCTTTTGTGAACTGCTTTTTTTTTCTTTTTAATTAAAGACTTCCTTTCGTTCACATTTTTTCGCTGGAGCTTTTGGTTGCGAGCCAAATTTTATTTCTTTTTGAAGTTTAGATAGTAATACAGTAGAAAATGTCTTTTTTGATTTTTAAGTGCTTTTTTATAGAATTTGAACAACCATCCTTCAAAAGCTGTAAAATTTCGTTCCGAGTTTGATGATCTAATTTCAGTACTATAATTATTAATCTATTTCAGTACTATCCCACTAATAAAAATGGTTAGATTAGTATATATAATTTAAATGTTTCATTTTAAAAATAAAACCAGTAGTAAAACGATAGAAACTCATCATAAATAGTTATAAGCTTTTAAAATTGGTCACACTTATTTTGAATCAACCGGTATATGCACTAGTTCCAAACCCTCTTAACGAACGGTAGGCCGTTCAATGTACTTGTTCGAGGGGACAACCAATCCTGTAGAACCAGGGTGGGCATTAAGTCGATCGTGATCGACTGGTGGATTGTCAATGCATTTTGGTATGACCGCCTGAAGATTAGAGCAGTTAATAATTAATACAGATATATTCAAGATTGACTGACAGTAAGCATATTAAGAGTCTTCTACTGACTATAATTACGAGAACTAACTTGAAAAGAAAATGTTTTTAATGCATATTTTGAATTATTTTCTAACAAATGCATCATTCGATATTATTATATTTGTGGCTATTATTATTATGTTTGTAGCTTGCGTTTTGCTTTAAACACGGTTTTAAAAGTGTGAGTTTTATTTCTTGTAGCTATATAGGTAAATACATATTCCGTATTTATTATTAAGTTATAAGAAATATTGTAGACCTTTTTCTTAGCTCACCACACCTACGCCACTGGGTGGATCGCAACACCTTAACAAATTAGAAGTAGCCCGTACCCTGGAAAAGTCTGCCCATCCCTGTTGTAGAATAAGTAGGAAACGCGATTCACTAGTGCATCATCCGACTGCTGGTAACATTTGGGCATATATGACAAACCCGTCTTTAAAATTGTTAATAGCTGAATTTCACCTTCGATTTCGTGAGATTATTGACTTCTTTTTTCATAAACTGTCGTAAATTTGAGTGAATTGTCCTCATCCAAAGGACATGAATCCCCAAATTTTTTTGGTATTCGTGTTAGAATGATAAATTTGTGTAAAATAAAAAAAAAACCCATTAAATTCGTGTACCGTGTTATTTCAAAATCGTGTAAAAAGAGACCGCCTAAAAAAAAAGAGTTGGGTGCATTTGAAATAATTCAATTCCCGTCGCAATACACGTTGAGTCAGAGAATAGAGGTAAAAGTACAGATTTAGAGTTTTATTATGTATTACTGGCTGGTATACCAGTTCTTCGCACGGATGAACTGAAAAATTAAACAACACAGAATGAAGGATAAAGAAGTTTTTAATGAGTTAATTTTACGTGAATTGCAAATTAAACAAAAAAAGCTTTTTGCGTAGCTCAGCTAAACAAAAAAAGAGAGAGAGAGAAATAAAACACCTTTTTTAAATTTTAAGTATGTAGATCTAATAGCTGATAAAAAGGATTCTTTTTATTTATAACTCCCCGTAACACTCTTAAGGGTCGATTTTTGAAAATACCTTCCTAAGCTGATCTCTGCTCAGCAAAAGTAACACATTGTTAAAAGTTTTGTGTAATGAACGCTTAAAATAGTGTAAATAATTTATATCTGAAAGTGTAATGCATTAATATTACTTTCTGTTGTATTTATTTTATGTTAAAATTGTAATATTCGCAAGCAAAGCCGTTTCTTAAATTATAATGGCGAATTAATGAAAAACATAGTGAATTGTTAAAGATCGAATCAAGTTGGCAAATGTCTAGCTACTTTAATAGCTCGAGCTTTATTAGAGCTTTGTAAGACCCGCCGTGTAGAGGAGCGATGCACGTTAATGCTTTATCCACCGCATTATGATTTACTGCAGTTTTTTTCATATAATATTTTTTTTGAATAACTACATTGAAAATTAAAGGATATACATAAACAAAATACTCAACTTTGGGAAATTTAATCCGTTAGAGCTAATTAATTAATTAAAGATATACAACTGTAAAATTAATTATATACACTGTTGACTTAAAATAAATAGTCAAATCGTTTTCTAAGGTCTTCAAAAACATAAGACACTTAAATTTTGACAAGCTATTTTTTCGGGACAAAAATAGTAATCTTTGCAATCCGCTGATTCGACTTCCCTGCTAAAATACTCATCATAGAACACGTGCTGCCATATATCTTGGACGAGTGAATTTCAAAGAATATTCCTGCTAAGTATTGGTAGAATATTCCTTCTAAGTTGGTGTGGTGTGGTAGTTAGGAGAAAGGGTGCCAGCTCAGGTGTCGTCCACGTCACTTGACCATGGTTCAAAATTACGTGGTCCGTTGCCAAAAGCCCTCGTGTAGCTGAACAGTGCGACGTTAATATTCATTCACTCACTCATTCACTCCAAAAAATACAGTACAGTAGTTATAATTATTTTTATACTTAAAAATGCAATATTTGACCTATTCAATTAAAATTTTAGTGTTATAATTAACTACTAACCACAAACAAATTTTGAAAATTTGTCCAAATGATGTAGTGTGAAAGAGAAAGTTTATTTACTTTAAGTACTAGAACCGATAAAAGCATTTATTTTGAAAAAAGATCAATTTCTTACTACCAAATGTGCATAATAAAATCATAAAAAAATGCATTCAAATGAAGAGAGATTTATAACAACCTCTCCTTTCAAGACTTAGTTTTATTCTGAAATAAAAAAAATTAGGGTTTATGCTGATCACAGGAATTAATTAGAAGCGAGTGCCTTGCGTAGCCAAAACAAAAAGAGTTTCTTCACAAAAAAAAGATAGATATATTCTGACTTGGGCTTTTTTGCAGCGCACGCCGAAATTGCTTGCAGATGGCAGCATTTTTTCTTACTTACTTGACAAATATCGTTATATTTTGAACACTTCACACAATATCTTTATAAATTATAGCCTATGCTATAAATTATAGGCTATGTGTTTTTCTGATGTATAAGCTATATTACTGTAAAGTTTCATTAAAATCCATTCATTTGTTTTTGCGTGAAAGACGGACAAGCATCCTCACAAACTTTCACATTTATAATATATATCTAGATTATACATTATTTAAAGATACTTATTGACTTAAAAATAAGCATCGTAAATAATATAACTGTTCTTTCAATACAAATAAAAAATTAAAGTTGTACGTATATTATGTACCTTAGGAAAATTAAAATAAAAAATTAACGTAAAATATATTTATTCATGCAATACAGTTAAATAAGAAATTAATTATAATAATTTATTATGAATCTTGCCCTTGCGAAGCTCTGCTTCTCATTGCAATATGAAGGGTATAGTTTGTGACTTTCATTTTGTTGTCACATGTTTATGAATGTTCCGTTGTTTAACAATTTTGTGGACTCAAAATATATTTTGTATCAGAAAAAATTTGTTCAAATATATGTAGAACCCAAAGACGAAAGAAAAGCACATGCAATATTCTCCAAACAATTAAATCACTGCAGAAATGGCATACAATAATTAAAAAATAATAATAGCTGTCGAGATTTAACAGTAGAGTTATATTCCAGATCTTTTCATAAAATTACCTAAATTTTGCTTTAAATAATTCTCAAGATTTTTTTTCACGACTTAGCAATGAGGGATGTTTCATTTTACAAGTATTACATAAACGGTTGGATTTGAATTGAATATTTAACGCTAAGAAAGTCACATTTTTAATTAGAGGATGTTGCTGTTTGTTTACATAAATCACACAAACAGATTTAGCAGAATCGTTTTATGACCAAGAATAGGAAGTAAAAAAATAACCTTTAAATAAAAATGTGTGTGACGTAGAGAGAGAATAGAGAGTGAATTAACTTTATCTCATAACTTTGCTATGTGCCACTGAGAATCGTTCTGTGTACCACATGTGACACGCATGCGATAGGGTACCGACCCCTGAGCTAGATTCTTTTAACTAATGTTGTAATAAATATTGCTACAACAAATGGATACTTTGTATGTGTATTTTTCTCTTTATACAAATACATAAAAACTAGATGAGGGTCAACATACCCGAGACACACTGAAAACTTAATTCAATATATTAATATCGAGCGAATATCAAAGGAATAGCACTGTAAACACAAGGAATTCCATAATTGCAAAAAATGTTAGTCTTCAAATAAATATTTCCATTCTCTCTTATGAATCGTAGGAAACCATTGCAACCTTGAGAAAATAACAATAGTTCTTTCTTTCCCCGCTTTTTAACACTGATGAAAAAAGAAACTTATCTCTTAAAATCTGAACACATTATTGCTTTATATGAAAATCTATATCTTTAATGAAAGAGAGATGCTATCACAACTAATTAATTTTTAGCAATCTAAAAATAATTGTATGTATTTAAAAAATACTCCTTTTCATTCAGATGAATAGATACATGGTAAGAATGTATATATTTACATTTTCTTTGTATCAAAAATAAGGATTTTTTGATGAGATATGCCTTTATAAGACGTATTTATTTACTATGCGAACTTTGTATCAAATTTTTAATACATTATATATATTGTATCAGTTTTATCTCTTTTTTCACCTAATAATTTTTTTCTCTTTTTTTATATAGATAACATCATGTCATCTGAGGTAAAAGGATCATTCATTAGTGGACGGTTTTCGGATTTATCTTATTGTATTAAAACTCAGCAAATAAAATATTTAATTTTTTGTCTCTTCATTCCAATTTCTTTCTTAAAAAATGTTTTTTTATAATTTTATGGCCTTTTTTTAACGATTTACTATTACTTTCAAGAGTCGTACTGCAATTCATATAAGATTACATTAAATGTGTGTTTTCTAAAGATACAACTTCATGTAAAAGTCATTGAATTTAAAGTACAAAATATTTAATTATATTCTTATAACCAGATAGCTATATGCTTTCAAATTACATTTTCTTCATTGAAAGTTATTAATTTTTTCGACCAAGATAGACTTACATAAATAAAAAAAATGTGGTTAAGAATAAAATATTTATTTTAGATTTCATTGGTCTCTAATAATAACCGGAAATAAAAAAAATCACGAATACAAATTTTTTCAATTAGTTTTTAACTGATCAACGAATCTAAAATGGTGTGTACTCTAATAATTTCTGCATGGCATTTCAGAACTCATCATTAATAAATGTAGCTTAAATTTGTTTGGTAAATTGCATTTGTTGCCACTTATCGAATGCAACGGTCCGAAAACTTTATTTTTCACTGCATGTCTTAATGATTAAGAATTACAACTTCATTCCAATAAGGTTATTTAAAATGGCCAGTATTGTGTAAAATTGAGTCTAGACTAATCTGAAGTTGAAGTTGAGTCTAGTCTAATATTAATTAAACAAAGAGTAGAGAGAGAGAGAAAACTATGCCTCAAAATATGTAGGTGAGCATTATTATTATTAATAATTGAGAAGTTTCTATATAAAGGAATTAGCTATCTTTGTGTTCATGGAAACAAATCCTTATATTTTAATTTAGTAAAAGTGAGGCTTTAGAGTTGCTTTCTGCTTTTACAAAAATGTCACCCATATACATTCCACAACTTACAAAGCGATGCACCAAGAAGGAATATACACATAACTTACGATAGAATATGCAAACAACTAATTTTTGGTGGCTGATGACTGACCCGTTGGAGCCCCAATGCATTGAAACGATGCATCTGGGTGATGCATAAAACAAAGAACATATCAATACTTTCGTCTATGCGAATGTGGCTCCGTCGACTCACGTGGACTACTGCAATGCATTTCATACTAATTCGCGATCAGTATGTGCAGATGTTGCCATTTGAGAGAAGGCGAGCAAATGGACTATAGGAAGCAGGGTAATCAAATCACAGCATCGCCTGACATTTGAATAGGAACGCTGCCACTATTCGACGATGTTTGCTGGAAGGAAGGAATTATGACCAAATAAAGAGAGCTAAGAAGAAAGTGTAGACCGAGAGCAACGACAAAACCAGAGGACAAAGTGATCGCTCAATTGGCGCTCACATCCCTGGTGCATTCTTATCAACGATCCGACGTGTCACTAGAAAAGTGATTACAATGATTATCGGTAGGGACTCAACGAGCGGGGGCTGAGGTCACTGAAGCCATTACGCTGATTGCCCTTCACCGTTGCGTACCACCGGATTTGTCAGCAGTGGTGCAGGGCTTATTCCATCTGCTGGAATCTCCCGGACTGGAGAATAGTTTTTGGCAATTTCTAGAGAAGATGCGTCTAGAGACGTCCACGACAGCGGTGAGATACTCACCTGATTGATTTGTGCTACACAGTCCGACAACCAGGAGTTACGGTATAAGGAGCCATCTCATTTGATAACCAAATCCATTTGATCATCTTCCGCAACAACCTTACAGCACGTCGGTACGTTAGTGACCTTCCTTTCTCTGACCTCCAAGAATACAATTCAGCAGGATAATGCCCTATTGCACACATATATCTTTCTATTGTTTTTTTTCGCATTTCTCCAACATTTCACTGGTCGGCGAGGTCTAGAACTCTCCCCAATATAGCACATCTGTACTCTGAAGGGTAGGCGTCTTTGACTGTTCTTAGATCACACCTACGTTACTTACCAATAGGAACACGTATGGCGTAAAATCTTGCATGGGGACATCCACCAACCCTATGAATTAGTGCTAGGCCTGAATAAAACATTAAATTCAGAAAAAACTGCTAGGGATTCTTTTTCAATACAAGAACATCAAAGATGACATTTAGTCGATCGCGATTGACTGGAGGGCTACCAAAACATTTGGGGGTGACCGCCTCTACTAAAACCTAACACATGCATACTAAAAGAAACATATTTATGGAACACAGACATCAGCTAGAACGGAGAATTGGCTTTTCACAAGAGATGCGACTGCGTTTACTTAAGCAAATAATTCTATAAACATGTAGAGACGACACATGTATAAGTACCTTCATTGGAAGCGCACGATAGCGTTTAACAAGTTCACTGCCACTATAGGTGAAAAAAGTAAACACTGCGATGCCAACCGCAGAAATTAATTTTTTCCCACGTGCCGACTGAAAGGGAGAATAAATGTTAATGATTAGCTCTTCCCGCGATAGCACAAAATTGGCTATTAAGACGTCATCTCACACCCCGCGATTCCACGGGTTTGGTTTCTCGTGATGATGTCATATCCCGCGATGGTGCAAGACTCGGCAGCGAACAATATAAGTACATACGTTGGCTTCAGATTCATCGGTTCACGTATGTTGTGAAGATCCCCTTGGATCTCACTTTGAGAGCGAGAATAATTTTGAGTCAAAGAAGAACCAGTAGCCATTTTTGTAAATAACTTTCTTTATTTGGTTATCTTTCCCAAATAGAATCAAATACTTTTAATAACAAATAAATCAAAATAGCTTTATGAGGTTTAAAAGGAACTTTCCTTTATATTAACTTAAATATTTAATGATCCAATTAATCAACAATTAGAATATCGATCACGCAGAGATTACCGCAATAAGAGATCCCAGAATTATATTCAATAATGTTCTTACGGAACATTTAACTTTAATCTCACTCCTAATATAAAACTTTAATGAGACTTTAATTATAAATCAATATTTACCACACTGAATCTCAGCTCTTCCTGCCTAATTTATCCACCTAGAAATCTTCAATAATAAATCTCTAACTTCACTATTATAACTTCCTGCTTCAATCTCTCTCTCCTACTGCCTCTCACTTTACTATTCCGTTTTCCGTTTGACTTAAATACTTTATCTAATCTGCATATAATAAGGAATCCCTGTCCTCTTTTTGGAGTTGGTTGGAAATAGGTAGGGAATTAAATTTTCCTAAAAAAGACGTCTCAGAAGGTTAGTGATAAAGTTCCGTATAGATTTGTCACAATGCCCCTGCTCGCTGCATTGAATTCCATTTGCATGCTCCACGGTCTGGATGTCGCTCATGTTTGTTGAAGTATTCAACGGCAATTTTATGTTACTTATGTCTTTTTAGTAAAAATAGTTATCCATCACAGAAGAAAGGTACAATGTCAAAACAAGTGTTAAGAAAAGAAAACATACAATTTTAATACGGAATGGTCACACGTACGCCACTGATGGACCTCAATACCTTAAAAATAGCAGAAAAAATCCCGTATCCTAGAAAAATTCCACCAACCCCTGATGTAGATCATAGCTACCTATTATCCTTCTATTCGAATAACTCCTTGGTGAATCGCTTTTTATGTTATAGTTTGTATGTAAACGACTTTAGAATAATTTGTGTGTGTGTGTGTGTGTGTGAGTGTAAAAGGTAAACTTTCCTTATAAAGAATGAAAGAGTTTCTCTCTTTTTTCCCCCTTTCAAATCTTTCTTATACAGGCATTTATACCACAGTTTGAGAAATCTGGGTCTAGAGAAAGGGTCCATTCAGTTAGTGACGACTTTTCTAGAAAAAGATATAAAAAATTCATTTGAATACTAAGGTCATATGCATATTCATACCATATTTGATCGAATGTTTGTTAGATTTCGTGATTACACCCATTTTATCTATTCTAATTACTGAAATATTTTTAAACATGTAAACTAAGTAATACATAAATCCAGAGAGAGAGAGCTCTCTACGTACTCTATAATTCTATATTCTGATCCCAAATAAAGCGCACGCAGTACTTAAAAATAATTTCTGATACACGGGCTGAATACATATTCCATGTATTTTTTTATTAAGTTTTCATGTGTGGTAACTTAACATTTTATTAGGGTTTACCTAATTATAAAAGGCTTTAAACATTCATTCTACTCCTGTCCGTATTATATAAAATACATGAATCAAAAAACATGGAACTGTGTATACCTAAAAGTTTTTATATTTTTTATATAAACCTGACAAAAATCTACATTTGATACTCAGATTTAGAATTATTTCTTAACGTCACCTCAGTTTAAAAAAACTATTTATATAATTGTCTCTTTTTTTTTTTGTTCACAAAACTTATCACTAAGTTAAATAGTGTTTGAAATATATATTAAAATAAATTATAGATGTAATAAGTTTAACACACCATTTATTAAATATTATCTGTAGAAATTCAAATATTCTTAAGCTTTTACATTCTTGTTGAGTACATTTCGAGTTGAGTGGGTGAGAGCTGTATTAACATCACATTATTAAGCAATATGAGTTCTACTGATGGCGGATCTCGAAATTTTGAAATTTTAAGGGGATTGCCTACTTTCGGACCCAATTTTTTTGTAAAAACAAGTTTTTGAAACAAATTTAGTGTTTTTAGGAAGAAAAATTAAAAAAATATGTAAATACATAAAAAATTTTAAATAAATATTGGACTTTTAGAAAAATTGGTTGTTTTCAAGGAAATTTTACCAAATTTTGACTGAAACGAGTAATACTGTATAAAAATTTTCTAATACAATTATCATAATTTTTTTATACACAACATACATATTACGGTACTCTTCAAAATGAACTAAAATCTAAGAGAAATATTAAAATACAAATAAATTACAGACAATTAGACATAATAATATGAAAATTTTGATAGTTTTTAAGTTTTTTCTTCATAAAAACTATCCTAAATAAAAAAATATTTAACCTACAACAAAACTTATGGTCCACTTTATGAAAAATAGTATAATAAATATTCCCACAATTTTTTTTTCAAAACGTTATCTGTTTTGGTTCTTAAGATATCATGTATCTGGTAAAGAATTTATTTCGAAAACATAATTTTCAGAAAAACTCATTTAAAGTTTTATCTTACTGTCCTTTTGCATAGAGTGATGTTTTTAAAATCACTTTATTTCTATTTCGCGTAATGGAAAAAGAAAAACTGTTTTGGAAAGAAAAATGTTCAAACTATAAGATTTTGAAATTAAAAAAGTGCCTTATGTAGACGAAATCGTCATTTTCAAGGTAGGCAGTCACCTTAAGTCGATAAACAGAAAAGTAAAAGTTACGATTCACTTTCCCCGTGCTCTAATAAAATAATGTTCAAGCAATAAATCAAGAGATAGATATTTAAAAAAAGGTTCAAAAGCTTTTAACAAATTCGAAAAATATTTTTACAAAATATGTTAATTTTCTAAAATATATAGCAAAATGTATATAACTGCTCTTTTGAAAAAGTTTTTAATTTTTGAGTATTCATTTTTTACATGTCTTATTGTTTTAAAACTTGACGTTGAAACATTTTCAAATTTGGAGTAATTTTTTTTACCTTACATAATTATTATGTGGAACATTTTAAAATTTTTTTAAGTGGGCATAGAACTTAAAACCAGTGCGAGTAAAACATTATTATTATTAATTTCAAATCCAATTTCTTTTCTTGATGGCAATAATTTCTGTTCAAGCATTCAAGTTTTTTTTAAGATACTTCACGTTTGGACTGATTGATGAAATTGAAATTTTAAGATATATATATATAAAAATAGTGTAAAATGTTACTCCAAACTTCTCTGCACTTAAAATGATAGTTTTATAGAAGATAAATTTCGAAGATAATTTTGTTAATCAAATATACTCATACATTATTATCAATTTCAGAACTCATTTATAACTATCTTCAGCATACGTTCTAAGTAAAGTCATACAATCTTTTTGACATATTGCTGTATAGTTTTCTATAATCCATTCAAAGTTACATTTTTTTAATTATGAAAATAAAAATGAACTTCAATCTTACGTGAAACTACCTCAGCAACGTAAGCAATAATGGAAATTAAAGGCATATATTTTATATCTAAATATATTTATTTGCTCGATCATTAGCTTTATATTTGATATCTGAAACCTTTCTTAAAAAAGCCAATGTTACGATTACAAGTAGTTTAAAATATCTTAAAATCTATGCGAGACAATTTTATCGTCTCAGTTATGTAGATTAGGACAGATTAGGTTCAAAAGATCTCTTCAAATATCACTTTCTCCAAAAATGTTTTTCTTTTTTCAATAATCTATTTTGCTAATGAAGTAGATGACAAACTCTTGTTGAAATTTAGTTAACGCGTGCTTGAGAGTTCGCTTTAACACTTTTATGCTCAATCTTTTTAATATTGCAGTAATCTTATCCTTAAAAGGCCACCACTGGATTAATTCTTTACCGGGTAGTGAAATGTTTACATAAGCCTAATTGGAAGAATGCGATAACTATCACTTGTCAAGATCAACAGGATTGAGAAAAGAAATCTTTGAATCTTTATTCACGTTAGTTTTTAACAAAATTAGAAACAGATTAGTGCTTGAGTTTTTTATTTCTGTTGTACCATTACTAAATGGAATTTTAATTTTTCATTTTGTTAATAAAAATTTTCAAACTCTGAATTACATTTAACTAAATAGATACATTGTTCAAACAAACTATAAACAACATCTATTGATCAACTTCAATGAGGGTATAACTAAATAAGCAGTAACTAGAACACCAACACATCACAATTCGTGAAAAACTTATCTAAGAGTTAGGGTTGATTGTGAAACACTAATTTTGTATTTCCATTGCTGAAAGTGAGGATTTGTGGCCAAGCTGCGCCAAGTAAGTGAATATTAACGTCTCGCACTGTTCAGCTACACGAGGGCTTTTGGCGACGGACTACGTAATTTTGAACCATGGTCAAGTGATGTGGACGAAACCTGAGCTAGCAACCCCCTCTCCTAACTACCACACTACACCAACGAAAGGATGCTTCAGCTCTCAACAGATTTAACGTGCATCGCTACCCTACACGGCGAGTCTTTTAAGGTACTGGGCTCGAACTCATAACATGCCTGCCATGATCCGATACCTCGACCACTGGGCTACCGCAGCCCTCCAAGCTGCACCAAACAAAACATTCAAATATTCCAAATAACGAAAAAAAATTCCAACTTACCTTTTAGGGCTGTCTTTGGTTAATGTTAAAGAATAGGATCCGAATTAGGTACATTTTTTCAGATATAAAAGAAATGAAAAATTAATATTATATATTCTGGCTTCACTATCCCTTAGAGAACAACATATTTTATCATTCTTCACTTTTTTGACCGAGCTGAGCCATTTTTTCTGGCGTAAAATGTGTTTCGCGTTTTTTCACCTATACCATAATGTTAAATGAGCTGTCCTTTCACGTGTTAAAATAAAAAAAGAATAATATTCAAGGAATATTTTGAAATTTTAGAAACACTATCTTGTTAACAGATGTATAAGTTATAATGATGCAAATTTTCATGAAAATTGAGGCATTTTTCTGTCTGAAAATGTGCTCCGCGTTTAGTTCAGGCTCTCGTACTTTTCCCGAAAACAGCCTTAAGTATGGATTTCAAAAACTGTTAAGGTATCCGACTACGTTCGGAACCGTGATTTTTTAAAAAAATCACTTAAATGGATAATTTTCATGATATTTAGTGTCACATAGATTAGAATAGATGTATAAAATTGTTTTCAGGACATTTTGACAAAAAAAAATATTTAAATACAATATTTCGTCAAAAAATTAACTTAGAATAACCTTTTTTTAAATGTTCTCTTTTTGTGAAAAATGTTTCTATTATAATAATGTTTTGCCTGTATGTAGCTCAGACATCTGTACAGAGGCTCAACTACGATTTTTGAAAAATTCACATTCTTTTCAGAGTTAAAACCAATTGAAATCATTATCGGCGTTTTTGCTTAAAATGTCTCCCCTCTGTTGTCGTAAAACATGAATAAACCCACTTCTAAATTTTATATTTAAAAAAATCTAGTTGAGCCTCTGTACACAGGTCTGAGCTAGATACATGCAAAATATTATTATAATAGAAGCATTTTTCACAGAAGGAGAATATTTTGAAAATGGGTCATTCTATGTTCATTTTTTGTCAAAATATTGTACTTAAATAATTTTTATTGTAATACTATTCTTAAAACAATTATATATACACTTTCTAATTTAAGTGACACTAAATATCATAAATATTATCCATTTATACGCTTTTGCAAAATCACGGTTCTGAATGTAGTCGGATACCTTAAAGCTCAAACAACAATAATATTCATAGGAATGAACAGATTATATATAGCAAAATCTATTTAAAAAATTGCATTTTTGACATAAAATGTCAAAGGCACGTAAGAATGCATTTAGATAAGGATAGGAAGGGTCCCAACCATATCAGTCTAAATTAAAAGATTTGTCTTCACAAAAAGGTGTTTTTCTTCTGGGACAAATAATGAGGTGTGTTTTTTTAAAAAATATGTAAAACGAAGACATTACACTGACAAAAGTTACTTACTGGAGAGAACTATTTCCTATCAACAAATGTTGAAGAATCAAACGCGTATGTCCGAGTCATGACTGAAAGACCGTTCATCTGACAACTTGCAGTAAAAGACACAAAAATGCGTGCATTTCCGCTATAAAAACTAACGTTTTAAAATAAATTAGGCTACGAAAGGAAGTAGAAATATTTTTTCTACGTATTCGGTATATTTCTCAATACACCAGAGTTAAAATATTTATTTTTCAATAATTGTGAACCTGATATTGAAAGAATGTCATGTTTGGAGGATTTAGATTACTTTCCTATAAGTTTAATTCTTTTCAAATTATTTAGATTAATATTATGTGTGTTTATTAGATTAATTAAACAAGAAAAAAATAGGACAACTATGAATTACAAAGATATTACACAATTTTTAACAAAGCGGATTAATTCGTTTTAAGATAAAAATAGATTTAATTAAAATCATAAGGTAATATGATATATGAATATAACTATATTAATATGTTTAAAAAACACTTACTTATGAGAAATCAATAAAGAGAGAGAGAATGAGAGTAATTAGAAACCGAGACTCTTAGAGAGAGAGTGTGTGTGTGTTAAACTCGAAAATAAGATTTTTTTCGTCAGGAATTATTTCATATGTATATATATATATACAGACTGTAGACTGTATTTATATATATATACAGTCGGACCTCTACTTTGCACATTTTTTTAGAACCATCCTGAAAAGTATATCGAAAGATGAATAAATTCTATTTAAAGAATTTTCCACATAACGACCATTTTTCTATATTTAGTGACTTCGTTAAAAGAGTTCCAATTGTGTGTATATATATATATATATATATATATATATATATATATATATATAAAATTTCAAATTAATCACTCAAGTCATATTTCTTTTTAAATTTCGACGTAGAAGGACTTCAGGAAAAAATTTGCTGTTTTTTCTTATCTATTATTCTTATCCTCGCAATATCGGTTAATGATTTTTATGCAAACAGTTCTGAAGATTACATGCTGAGTAAAAAGGAAAACTTTTATAAAAAGGACACTTTTCATGTTTCAATGTAATCATACGTAAGTATAAAAATATACTTATGTATGAGGGAATGGGAACAATGAGAAATTCAAAAAATAAACTATCAAAATAATTTTTTAAACAAACTTAAAACCATATTTTCTGCACTTGCTTCTAGAATGAAAAAATATACGCGCAAAAAAAAATAAAAATAATTTTTAGTTATTATTAATTACTATCATACCAACTGGTAACTAAACAAACAATAAATCATTTCAACACAATGCATTCAGAAAAGTTATTTTATAAAAGTTATTTTTAAATACCAGAAGCATATATATAAAAGAAGCTCAGAAAGAATTCAACAGCGAATGGTAATTGTTGTTTTGTGCATATGTGTGTGACAGTATCCAAATCTGAGAGTTTAAAAATATCAGAAACAACAACCCAGGCCGACCCACATAGGAAAACCATCGCGTATCTCAGGGCTTCGTAAAGCTTTCGAAAAAGACACCTCACTTAAGGATTCCACAAATAAAAGCACTCGCTGACAATCTTAAAATAGATGCAAAAAATGACTCCTAAAAACCCTGACATCTTAAAATAGAGAGTTCAAAAACAGTGTTATTTAAAGCGTTACAAAATTGTAAAGAACTTTGACACAGTTTTGATCCTTGAACTTGGAATAAAATAGTTTGAATGAACTCAGTAATGACTAAGAAATTATCTCCCTACTAATTAGCTCCAACAGTGAATTGTAGCAGTTTCTTGAAAATCAAGGACAATTACCACCAAGTGCTTAAATTGTTTGGATGATAAGCTGAAAGATATAAAAAAATTTCCAAGTATTAAATCACATATCGTGTAGAACAGAGGTGTCAAACTCACGCCCTGCGGGCCACATGCAGCCAGCAACGTACATTTTTGCGCCCCGGCCATTATATCGGTTCATAATAATATATAATAAAATAACAAACCGACTCAGAAGGAAAATAAAGGATATATAGAATTCGCTAAACTCTTTTAATTATACTCTTTTTGCTATTATTAAACATAATGTGTACATTTTTTTCAAACATATTTATTAATTTTTTGGACAATAAAACAGCGTTTCCCAAACTGTGGTGCGCCCCTCCCCTAGGGGGCGAGCAAATTGGGAAGTCGAAAACAAAAGATTATTTACAAAACTTATTAATTTATTGAAAGTAAACAAATAAAATATATTCTGACATAATCAAAAATAAAAGACACATCTACACCAATATAATGTACTTATAAATATATCAGTACTGGGCAATGTATTTTATAATTAATTTAAGAACTAAGTTAAGCATACTAAGTTAACTACTAAGGTAAGAACAAGTTTAGCAGTTACCAGTGACCTCATGGGCGTGTCACAAGCAAAATTATATACAAATATTAACATTTGTATGGTTGATAATTAATCCCTTAAATGTCGATTAAAAATTACGCGATTCGCTCCCCAATGCTACCATTTTTTAACACGTAGGCGAGCGTTGATAGTGTATTGGGGGAGGGGTAGAAAAGGAATAAATAAGTAAATCTGTCGCAAACTCTGTCATGATCCTTTTATTGCATCCCAAAGCCTTCGAAATATTTTTATGGATAGCAAGGCATCAAAAATATCGTACTTCGGAAAGATGTATATATACGTCCGGGGCAATTAACGCACTGGCTGAGTGTGAGATATTTATATACGCTGGTGGCACTTAAGAGGTTAACGTCGTATTGTATCTTAAGCGTCAAAGTATATTATTACTGAATTCAATACATTGTTATTGTATGGAGGGAAGAAAATTATGATTGAATATTGGGTCGCAAATATTGAAAGTTTGAGAAGCACTGCATTAAAAATATACGGCCCTTAATTTTATATAAATTAGAAGTTGTGGCCCATAATATCATATGAGTTTGAGATGCCCGGTGTAGAATTATGACACTTTCCTTAGAAATCAAGAATAAATATATGTTATTTTTTAAAAAAATCAAAAAGAAAAAAGTGAAAAAACAAAGAAAATTTGAATTTTTGTTATTATCTGTTCTAATTTTTACCTAGTTAATAATCTAAACCTGACACTGAAATCTTTGGGGAAATAGAAAACAACTCGGATGCGTGAAAATATTCTTTTAGCTTGTATTCGGTAAAAATATGAAATTGTTTGTTAATTGTCCTGCAAAATGTGCACCACTTGAAAAAAAAAGTCCTCATACATTTTCTAGACCAGGTGTCGAAAACCTGTGGCACGTGGAGCAATTCTCAATGACACTTTACAGAGCTCTATGGGATAAAGTTAAATCTCTCTCGCTCTGTGTGTCTCGATGACTCGCGCATTTTTTTTATTCAAAGGCTATTTCTCACTTTCAATTCTTTCCTAAAAGGATTCTGTTGAGTCTGCTTGCGTGTAGTTTGTATGGTTTAGGTAACAAAACAGCATGCTCTTTTTAAATGGGACTCATTCTTAGCGTTAAGTATTCAATTCAAATGAAAATAATTGAGTAATACTTATAAAATGAAACATCTCTCATAAAAAATCTTCAGAATTATTGAAAGCAAAATTTACGGAGTCATGAAAAGATTTGGAAGGTAAATCGACAGCTATTTTAAATTGCTGTATGTCATTGCCGGCGTGATTAAACTCTTTGAAAAAAATTACATGTGCTCAAATTGCCGCTTTTGGCTCTAAAAATGTATGCGAACAATTTTTTCTCTTATGAAATATATTTTGAGCCCGCAAAGAAGACTGAACTATCAAAATCATATGTCAAACTGAAAGTCACAAATTATACCCTTGATATTACAATATTTAGTAGAGCTTTACAGGGACAAGATTCGCATTCAAGTTTATTATTTAGCTATATTGTAGGAGTGCTTATTTTTCATGTCGTTTATTTCTTACTTTAATAAATATTCTACATTAATATCATCTCTCGAACACCCACCTCACTAAAACAGGCTTTCTTATCTTTAGAGAGAGACCCTCAGGATGGGATTGAAAATCAATGACAATAAGACCAAGTACATGCCTTGCACTAAATCATGTTTTAACAATTCCCATTTTGAAATTGAAGAGTATAGTTTTGAAGTTGTTGACAGCTTCACTTATTTAGGTTCAGAAATTAACAATAGAAACGATTGTACTACTGACATCTAAAAGAGAATTACAATGGCTAATAGATGTTTTAATGGAATTCGAAAATATATGAAATCAAATTTATAATCAAAAGAAAAACAAGGTTTCTATTGCATAGAAGTCTTTTAAGATCAGTATTAACTTATGCATATGAAATTTGGTCCATGTCTCGAACAGATGAGAATATGATAAGTATCTACACGAAAGGAAGATTTTAAGATCCATTTTTGGAGGAATTCAGGAAAATGGAACATGGCGAAGAAGATCAAATTTAGAGCTCTATCGATCATATAAGGAATTACAATTGTACTTCCATTGTCGACGTCATCAAAATACATCGAATTAAATAGGCAGGTCACGTTATCAGAATGAACGCAGACCGCACCACTAAAAAAGTCTTCAATGCTCAACCAATCGGCACACGAAGAAAGGGCAGGCCAAATCTCAGATGGATTGATGGCCTAGAAAAAAATCTCCTAGTTTTGAGAACTAGGAATTGGAGAACACTGGCAGAAAGAAGGCTGACCTGTAAAGGCCTTCTTGAGAAGGCCAAGGCTCACCCTGAGCTGTCATGCCACTGAGGAAGGAAGGAATAAATATTCTTAAAAAATACACAATTCATAATATATGTACAAGTTTAATTTTTTATTTATGTTAAAGGAATAGTTATATTCATGTTTATATTTTTATGTTTTAATAAATATCTTTAAATGATGCATAATTAATATATATTTACTGAATATCTATCTGTATTTTTGACCTCTATTCCCTAACTCTGCATGCATTGCCTCAGAAATTGATTCAAATCTTTCTTATTGCGTTAGTATTCTGAATCCGAAAGTAGATAGGTTTGGTATACCACAACTATGAGGTTCCTGACCCCTGTTCTAGACAATTGGTTATACAAGCTTTTTAAATTTATTATTTTCGAATCTTGTTGAATCTTCTTTCATGACAAAATATGAAGTCATTATCCTCATCAATATTTTTCAACTTTACATACCTAATTACTATAAAAAAGGACTCCCGAGTTAAGAAGTTCACACACACACACACACATCCTACCATTATTTTGTCAATTTTTATTAAGATTCAGAAAGCCATGTTTCGTGAAGTATTAGACGTGAGTTTTGTGAAAACGCAAAGTAGTTTTTATCAATAATTCATTATATGTTTAAATAAATTATAGTTTAAAAAAACTAAAAAAACATGCTTTTATAGTTTTTTTAATCGAACTAAAAAGTAAAAAATTATTCTTAATGTAAGAATAAAATGATTAACAAGAAAATTAATGTCATTGTGATAAAAGCATGGGGTGCTCGATATCTGTTGGTATAATTTCTTACTAGTTCTATTCTGAAAGGCAGAGTTAATGTAAAAATCTAGTACTAAGCGCGCTCCACGCAAAAATATGCAAGAACACTCCAGTCACTAAATATAATACAAGGATGGGTGACGCCTGCTGCACGAATTAATGCAACTAATGAGTAAATTACATTAATTTTATGTTAAAATTCTTTAATAAAGTATAATTATTTTCTTAAATTGTCTTTACCTAAAGTACCGATAACGTGTCTATCTACTATAATTCTTAAATTCTTCTGAGAGTGAGATGGAGCTCTCCATAAACACTTTACAGTTCAAAAACTGTAACTGTAAACTTGTTTTTAAAATATGTCTGTTCTTACCATAAAAAAAAAATGCGGGGCATCAAAATCAAACCTACGGAATCCCTATCTAGTAAAAAGTGGATTGCTCTAGAGCAGTGCTCCCCAACCTTTTTATCGCCGCGGACAGGTCAAAGTTTGGTTATTTTACCGCGACCCGCTAGGGTAGGGGGTGTTTATTGTTTATATTATTAACACCCTTTTTTTATAAGCTTCACTTGTACGTAATGGAATCTTTGAATTCAATTTTTACCCACTTTAAGAGGTCGAATTAATTCGAAATTTTGCTCACTTGTCCAGGACCGATAACAATACAATAATTTAATAATTTTGTTCCATTGTCCTGATCAGGATCATCAAGACTAACGGTTTCCCATTTTCAGATCCCATCCCGCATCTCGGGACTAATTCCAAATACCGTTTCCAGATTTGGCTCTAAAAGATTAAGTTACAACTTAGTTCGATGAACTATAAAAAGGTAGTTTTTAATTTTTTTAAACTGTAATTTATTTTATATATTACGATATATAGGGCGATATTTTGCGCATGATCAGTATTAGTTCGGATTTAGATGACGTCTCTAAGCTCCCGGTAAACCTCTCGTCCACGGAAATTCGTAAAAACCCTAGAGAAATTAATAAATGAAAATAATTTAATGTTCCTTGAGTGGTCCGGTACCATTTGATCGACGGACCCGTACTGGTCCGCGGCCTGGGGGGTTGGAAACCACCGTTCTACAGTAAGGATTCTTTAAATTTCACGGAAAATGTCTGGACATTTTCCAGCTTGCAGGAAAAAATCAATATTTTACTTTCCGAAAAAACTAATCAGGTCTTGCGTTTCCTTTTCTTTTTATTTATGGGTGCAAAATAATCACAGTAATTTTGTGCGTATTTATTACAAAAAATATCTCACTCTCTATACAGTACTTTTATTCAGATTCAAAAATTAATTTTACTGTACAGCTTACTAATTTTCAAAATAAGTTTATTTAATATAAATAAAATTGTTTGAAAAAAGGGTCAGAGTAGAACAAAAGATTAAGGACTTCTATTCTGTGGCGTATTTTTGTGACGAATTCTCTTAGAATTTGAATGTCCTATAAGAATTATAATTAAGATCGCACTATATATATATTACCTTTATTGGCACAAGGTGTGAAATCGTATGACTGGTCATTTAATACATCGTAATTTTCGTAAAATCATAAAAAACAAAGTTTATTTTGTTCACAATTTAAGAATAGTATTTGTGTAGTTTCAGAATAATTTCGGTGTATCCAGAATATTGGAGTATTTTCTGATTAGAAATGTAAAACTATTATGAGACAGTGGCTTATATTTTACCTCGTAATCGATAGAAATTATTATTCTTGTTATTATTATTAGAATTAAGTAATTATATTTTTAGTAGAAATTTTAGTATCAGCATTTAGAAAAAAATGGAGCATTAAAAGCATTTTTTTTCAAAAATATTAAACATGTTCTTTTCAAAATAATTATAAAGGTTTAAAATTTTAAAAAGTGATATTGATGACTTTTGATAAGGCTTCAAAATTTCTCATGAAATCTACAGTTTAAGTAATATTCAAAACCAAAAGCATCTATTTAAAAATTCGATTCATAGTTTTTTTTTGATAAATGTAACAAAAAACTATAAATCTTTTACATCAAAATTATCATTTTTTTCAATTAATACTTTTAAGACATCCTCACATTTTCAAATACATGACATAAATTCAAAATTCCTGAACACAAATATTTTTAAAATATATAAACACTGTCCAAATTTCATGAAATCACTCTTTGAACGGTTTTTAGATGTATCATATTAAAATAGTCGAAATTTGGTAGCAGTCCGAAAAAAAAGCATTGTTTTGTCTTTGGTTTTTCATGAGATATTTTGAATTAGGCGCATATAAAACAGAATTAAACTTCCGATTTTTTTTTGCTATAATATTATTTAAAATTCAATCTTATTTTTGATTTACTTTTTAAAAAATTTGAGGAATTTTTGTGTTATTTCCTTGCTGACGGTAAATTTTCAAATTTGAGATATAACAGAAATTTTCTTAGAACATATCTTGAAACACTTTTTCTGTCAGTCATAATATAATACGAGAAATAAAATATTTTACTTAAAAATTTGTTAGCAATTAAAATTTAAAACAGAATTTTTTTAAAAAAATTCATTTATATATATAAAAATAAGAGAATAGGGAAAGTTAAGAAATATTTAGATTTTTATTTTTAATCGTGATACATTTGTGTTTTCACTAATATTTTATGGGTTGCCATATTATCATTTTTAAAGCTTTTATAAGGGGAAGAGAAAAAGCAAATGACAAAAGTGATAAATTTAGAATGATCTAAATATTTATCAGAGATTAAAGCTGATAACTTTCAAGGTCAAGCGCTGTCTGTCATGGAATTTCTAGTGCACTCTTTCAGAGAGGGGGAAAGGGAAAAGTTAGGTAATTTTCTCACAGTCTAACTTTTAAAATGATTTTTCGTTTTGAGAAATATCTAAATGCTACGTAACTAATATCTTTCCTAGATAAAAAATTTGATTCATCGCAAAAGATTACCAATAAAATGAAGAGATAACGCTAAAAAATGTCGTCACGTTTTTATATCTGCTTTCATCAGCTATGTTCCCTTGATAAAAGGGTTTCACATTACTTGTAGACATATATTCTTTAACAAATTGATTTTTTTAATAATCTTGCAAGCACACATACAAATTAATCACTATTCAACATATTAGATACAGTAGTTGATTTAGGAAAGTTCAAATTACAATGACTCCGTATTTTTTATTAGAAAGCTGATGCTATCTTCTTTGGGGAGCATTTTACATCTACTCTTTATACAAGCATCATCTGCAGTTATATTCCCTTTATAATTTTGTAGTTTATTTAAAAGCTCATTTGCAAGACAAAACATTAAAATCGCTTCAGCCTTAGAATAATATGAGTAATAATTTTAGTTGTACACTAAATTAAATGTTTGGTTGTATGAATTGAATACAGGCTTCCCTCGTATAACACGGTTTCGGTGCTAAACGATACAAAAAATTTGCGATTATTATAACACAGATTCGATATTACACTGCACAAAACTTGAATTTTATATATCACACGGTTTTTATATAATACGATTTTTTAGAAAGGAATATCATTTTTGTTCAATATTAGGGAGTTTTCAATTGGATTTTTTAAGTGCGTTCTATAAGGGTAATTCTCAGTATGTAGTGAAAAATTTAAAAGATAATTGCGCAAAGTTCGTTAGCTCCTTATAAAGAAATTTTGAAAGAATTGTGTGTGTGTCTGTGTGTGTGCAAGATCGAAACAGACAGGTAATTGCAAATACAGTAAGACCTCTTTTTGTGCGGTAGATAGGGACCACATAAAAAGAAACCGCACAAAAAAATATTATGCGAAAATATATTTCATAAATACTCACGTATAACTAACAAATTAGTCGACATATACTACAGAATTTTTTTTGTACGGCGGAGAGGGACCGCATAAAAAAAGTCGCACTTAAAAAATATGTCAATTATTTACGAAATTGATGAGAAAGTACTTCTAAACAAAATAAATAATTAAATTCCACGCGCGGAGACATTTTAAAAATATTTAATTTTTCATTGTATACAAGGAGAAATTTTCAAAATGCACATATATTAATTCTTAGCTACTCAACGTAATCCAAAGTACTCATCTTCCTGTGATGAATTAGTTCAAAATCGCTTTCGTCACTTCATGATACAATTTCAATTTATTTATTTATTGACACCATAAAGTAAGTAATAAGATTTGCGGCGATGGTCGTTGTTCAGTTGCAATAACCAGATATGCATGATCAAAGCTCTTTTTGGAATTTCAAACTCCTTTCGGAATTGGTATATATTCTAAGAAAATGCTTTTCCGATTTGTGGAAAGCTTGAGCTCTGCATATATTTTACCGCTCTCAATGAATCTGGTTCTTTCTTGTCCGTCTTCATAATCTATCAAATTATTATAATGTCACTGTCATTGAAAGTTTCGTCTTCAATCAAGCGCGCATGCTGCTAGCGCATTGTGAGAAAGCAACTGAACGTGCATTGTCGAGAGACTGTTTATAAACAATGAACAGAGTGTCTTGAAGTGTATATATGCGCACTGATAGAAAACATTATAGTGGCGCCAAAGCCGCTTAAATTCATATACTGCATAAAAAAATCACACAAAAAAAATCACACAAAAAAATCACACAAAAAAAATCACACAAAAAAAATCGCACAAAAAAATCGTACAAATTTAAAATCGCACAAAAAAATTGTACAAATTTAAAATCGCTTAAAAAGGATCGTACAAAAACAGGTTCTACTGTACGTCAGATAACTTTTGTAATGATGGAGAAACAGCCAGTAAAGAGGGATTTCAACTAACTTAGAGGGGGGGAAATAAATTAGTTACAATTTCTGAGGAGAGAGAGAGAATGATGATGAAAATTAATTTTGTGATCATAAATAGCCGTTTCTATTTGTTTTGTAATAATAATTATTATTTCTTTAATATACTTTTGCTGTATTTTTAATTTTTGTATTTCATATTTCGTTTTTGATTAAAAACTTGAAGTGTTACATTACTTTTGCATTTGTTCATTTTTTAGAACGAAATTTCAGCTATCATAAAATGTTACACCTTAAGACTTGATTTTGATGTAGCACAGTACACATTGTACAGTACAGTATATATTTCATAGTTTCGTACTACACGGTACATATTGCCCCGATTTATATTATGTCTATGCATAATTAATTTGATAAATAAATAAAATAATAATTTAAATAAATAAATAAATAAAATAAAAATTTAAATAAATAAAGTATCATATAACACGATTTCGATATAGCGCTGTACGAATTAATCGTGTTGTATGAGGGACACCTGTACATGTGTAAAAAGATTTAAAAATATACTATGATAATAGTAAAAAAAATGTAAGGTTTTACCCAAATGCATTAAGTGGATATTGAAAAATTTCACAGTTGAAAAACTAAAAACAAGGGAAAAAATTGGAGCTAAATGCTGTCGTACAGTTTTTGATTTCTCGTAGGGTCAACCCAAGACATGACTTAAGTGCGTAGCTATCAGGAAAAAAGGATCAATCACAAATACTTAATTTTGTATCGTATTATTTCGCAATAAGTGGTTAAAATCATCCATTTTTAATTGGATGCAACAGATTTAATTTTTAGTGGGTCTTAAAAGATGCCAAATCATTCTTTTGACCCAATTCGCAGAAATGTGTGAATATAGCTCTGTTCTTGTATACGTATTTTAATTACAAAACCTATGAACCTCCGAAAAGTCTGAAAAATCTATTATTACTTTCGAATACCATTCAATAAGAACTAAAGTAAATTACGCAATACTGAAGCCATAAAATTAAGCCTCAGATTCGATTAATAATGTCTTTAATGACTGGTATTACTAGTGTGGACTAGCTTGCTTAGCTATATCTTGGTCGGCAAAAGTTTCTGTCTTAGTAATTGAACGGATAAGTAGATCTTGGTTTATTTATTCGGGTGATCATTTTTCCTGATAGTTGAACTATGTGGATTTTAACCTGCTGCTGCTGATTTAACTTTCTGATCTTACCCTTACTGGTTTTAAATTACGCAAGTTGATCCCCTAAAATGATTATAAACGATTGCAAAACTTCAGATCCAAACCGTAGATGAGATATTTAAAACATAAAATATGTATTGGAATTACCTTGAGCGTTAAGTTAGCTTTGAAAACTTAGTACAACGTAGTATACTAGGCGCTAACTAGGCTAACTAGACTAACGTTAGTGTACTAGAACTGTATAATGTGCTGTTGATGATAGACATCAAAATTTTGAGCAGATGTATCAAGAATGACATTTCAATAGCTTATTATGGTCCTAAATTAATCATTACACCGTGTGAGATTTTTAAAGCTCCGTCAGATTCACCACGTTGTAACTTTTCCATTAATCTTCCTGGTCTCGGGTGAAATTGAGATCTTCATTCGAATCTTATTAACTAAACGATTTCAATCTGCGTCTTACAGGAAAAATCTTTTGTTTCATTATCTGAGCTCCATAATCATGATCTACAGTTGAACCAGTTTTTGTGCGGTAGATAAGAATCACACATAAAAATAACCACACACAAAAAATATTCGAAAAATTCATGAATTCTTACATATAGCAAGCAATTTCGTCGAAATACTGCAGAAATTTTTTTATGCGGTCGCACAAAAAAAAATCGCATGAAAAAGAACCGCACAAAAACAGGCTCTACTGTATTAATAACAGAAGTATTGGATGATATTCGACATCACACCAGCTGAATTATTGTAGTTTTTATTTTTTAACCATATTTTTATGGAATGTAACTTACGACTAATTTCTTTTTAAAAAATGCTCCTGGAAAAGGGGTTTCTTATCCTCATATCTTTTACTGGGACTTGAACTTAGTTTTGTAGAGATTGCATGACGGTTGGTGGATGCAATTTCTAAAACTGTTTTAATATTTTCTGTATGGAATCTAATGAACATGTTTTGTGTTATTTTTTCTTTTTGTGCCTCTTCGCGGCACTTCCACCCATATATTCCTAGACAAAAATTGATTGTTTTAGTGAGCTCTACCACCCCTCAAAGTTTGTCCCATCATTTTAGAATCCCCCTGTATGCACTTAATTTGCTTGAATATTTATTAATGATATTAAATATTAAAAGTATTTTTATTTTAAAATAATGCAGAATGTGGGTGTATGAATATATAACATAATCACTATCTTATATTATAATACACAATTATTTTCCTTAAAAATAAAATTACAATTCAAAATTTCATTTATTACAGGTATAGTTGTGTGATGAAAACTGTCGGTTAGTTTACGTAAAAGATCATTAAAGGATTATAGATTTGTATTTGTATTTTTGATAACAGTTACAAACATTATTTCTATAGCATATTGCATAAATTTACTTTTAACTAATACAATGCAAAATCTGATTACTACTCAATAAGAAAAAAATATTTATTTTTCTCATTCGTGCTGACGGTCCCCTGTAATTCATTTACTAATTCATAAAAAATTATATTCAGAACTCAGGCTTAGAATTCATGATCCAATAGAGGGAGATAGCCGTCTCGTAAACGTATATGTTAATTCTATTAGTATAAGGCACTACATTCATAAATTATGCTTTTATCCCTTTATGGTCCAATTCATAAATATCTCCTATAAACCTTTTTTGTTCCTTTTATAAAAGCACACACATAGTAGGATATTTAAACAGAAGTATTACATTTTTAAAAATAATGTATCGTTAATTTGAGATAATAAATTAAATTTTTGTAATTTTTTTAATACCGCCGATTTACTAAAGTTGAAGAAATTTTTCAACTTTGATAATAAAAAACTGTACTGCATTTTACTACGGTGTTTTAATACCATTTATAACAAGATTCATATACCTATTCTCGATGAAAATCACAAAAACAGTTTTTTTTTATTATTCAAAAGTAAAAGCACGTTGCACACTTCACATTTTGAGTGTGGTCGACTCTGCATGGATTTTTTTGCAGGCACTTAACAACGTCCTCAGATATTTTCACTGCAGTCTGTTAGAAGATTTTCGAAGAGTGATACAGCTGATTCTCTGTTGATAGATCGCTCCTGTTGAACGTATCTGAAATGAGATAAGCAATAATCAAATGGTCGAAAACAAAAATACAAATTTTTCAAATAACAATAAATTTATTCAAGGTCAAAGTATGTTCATTGACTATTTTAAATCAGGCACGAAAAGAAATATGCATATGGATTAAAATAAGAGTTAAGAAATTCCATAAGTAAAATAGTTGTTCTTCGATCCTTAAGCTAAGAAGTAAGTATAAATGATAACTTTACAGAACCGACACTATTTAAAAATAAGTTAAAACTAGATACATTAGCACACACACAAGCACACAACACACACATACACATAAAAATCCTGCTTAGTTCCGACGGTACTTTAAAATACCACTCCAAAAAGGATTTGAAAATAAACATAATGCATTTTTTTAATTTTACAAGCAATACACCCCAAGATTATTAAAATAAGAGAAAAAGTGTACACACACAGTTTACAAACTTGTAAAAAAAGCAGGTAAATGAAAGCGACAAGGCATAACCTTTATGCTAAAAATTAAATTTCTTTGTCTGGAAGGAATTTAAACTTTTAACCCTATCCTTGAGTACTTCACGGCGTTTTACAGAAGAAACCTTTTATTACATATAACTTAACAAAATGGCAGTTAAAATGAGACACATAGCGGAAAAAATTATGTTCAGTTTCTCAGAGCTACTAACGTCATCTGTCGATGATAGAGGAGACTATTAAGCATTAATCTTGAAACATACAGTTGGTATATAGTGCATGATTAGAATATTTTTTAAAGTAATATGATTCTAGTGGTCTAAAGTACCATTGGAACATAAAGGGTTACACCAAAGGAATTTCATAAAAAAAATCTACCTCACATATTAACAAAGCATGGCCTATATGCTGTTCTTTTTTTCCGTCAGTCTGTATTCTGAACGAAATTCTCATAAAAATTAAGTAAAAGAGTAATGTACTAGCTGAAGTATCGTCGTCAGCTGTGACCATAGATCAGAATTACATGGTCAGTTGCCGAGAGCCTTAATGTAGCTCTAGACAAATATATTTAATCCAACTTACTCATGAAAGAGTCAGGAAAATTAATACAAACATTGCATATAATCGAGGTAATATAAAAAAATACAACCATGAGTGTACGGAATATTGAAATCATCTCTTTCATTACACCAAGGCTTTTATTATGACTATCAACAATGTAACATTAACTTTTTTCGATGGATTCATGTATTTATATCTATCAGAAATATTGTACTGAAATTTTTTTTTCTCAAGAAAAAATACCATGTCACAACTTATTTAAAGACATATCTCTTTAAAATATGAGAGATGCATTTTGTGTACAAGTGGATTGTGATTGATAGTGAATTTTACAAGTTGATTGAGAAGACTTCAAATTATCTTGATATTCTGTTAGGAAAATAAGGAATTATCCAAAAATATATATTATTGAGAGAATCTACACACACTGTGGTGCCCAAAATTAAAGTCATAAATACCTTTTCCACAATTATTCAAAATCACCAGATGTGAAATAGATAAAATTCGTAGTTTATATAATGCGAAGGATAGATAGCACAATGTTAGCCTCTGATTCGGAATAAATGGAGTTAAGCGTTAACTTTGTAGTACAACGCGGAATTTCTCCGTTTGAGAATTTGGGAGTTTTACCCGAAATGTTTTGAATATTATGTTAAAATCCACAAATTAGCCTGTTTGTAATGAGAGAGAGAGTTCTCATAATCATATTTAGATGATTCAATGAGATAAAGAACCATAACACACACAGTCTTGAAGTCGGGCAGTTTCTAATGGAGGTGGCTTGATGGCTGTAAGTGGACCGAAAATGGTACCCAGAGGTTGTGGATGATTCAATTCCAAACAAGTGGTATATCACCAGGAGTACCCACCAAGGTCATCGACGAATGATGACAGCTGCACAGAATCTCTATTTGGCTCGCGACCTAGCTGCTCTGTCTGGAAAAAGAATTTCCAGGGAAACAGTAAACAGGCGTCTAATATAGCGCCTTGCAACTAGGGATTGCAATATCGGACCAAAAGTTCAATACCGGTATTCGGTATTTTTATATCTTAATACCGGGATACCGGTTTTAATAACGGTAGTAGAAATTTTAGAAAAGAAATAAAACTCAGGTGTTTCTTTGTTTTATAAATATTTGCCAGTTTTATTAGAGAATGTAAATATCACAAAAAATAATTTGAACTTATAAATTATAACACAGTATATAAAGAACCTTAAAAAGTAAAGAAACATTTCATTTATTTAAATCACAAAAAAGTGTCCATATCGCTATTCATCTCTGGTACTATTACAAATTTTTGAAATGTGATCTTAAAAGAATCACAATGTACTGTCATAATACATCACTTGTGTGTGTGTACTGCCATTAAGCCTGAAGCGTAATTTGGTGCAAAATTTACTAGCTGTCAACTTACTAGCTACTTGCAACCAGTGACGTGTCTCCCACAGAACACATCGAACAGAAGAACCTATTTGCTGTGGAAGCGAATGCACCATTTTTTGACACATCAGGAACGGGGCGTTTTCGTTTTACTGATGAGTCATGATTCGTAGCATAAGAGTGATTTTCGGTAAGTTTCCATCTTGAGAAAACGGAAAGTTCGCTGTCATCTCCCCAACGTAAGGAAAATATACTAATTTGGAGGCATAGGAATTCTTGTTTGGGGAGGCATCATGGTGGACAACGGTACACCACGGAACATCTTTGATATGGATAGTGTCATCGTACAGCGCGCTGTGGGGATGTGGTTCTTGAGGTTTGTGTGAGGTTTTTAGGGGTGCTGCAGGCTCAGACATCTTTTTTATGTACTATAATGTGAGGCCCCACAGAGCTCATATTTTTAATGATTTTCTTGGAAAGCAGGATATTCCCCATACGAACTGTGGACCGCGAATTCCCCAGACCTCAGTTCCTATAAAACATGTTCGGGATGGTCTACGAAGAGCCACTGCATGCCATGACCACTATCCCTAGACTTTCCATGCGTTTTGGAAGAATAGAATTTATTGTCCAGTGGCGTACATAAGGGTGGGGTTTGGGGCTCACCCCCTCCCCCTAGACTACCAGATTTTTAATTCTTACCATAGAGATTAACCTCGAGGCTTTCGTCTACATGTTTTTTGGGGAAGTAACCCCTCCCCCTTAGGATGAAGGTTCTGTGTACACAGTTCTTGTAAGCTACTGTTATTGCCTCAAGCATTTCTATACACTCTCATTAACAGCATGTTGGCTCATTATGGGGCTTGTATAGCAGTGCACGGGGGCCATATTAGATGGACTTTTTCCGAAGATACACTGCTGAACAATTGCTAAGGACGGATCACAAATTGCTATGTAGCATAACATTAAGCGAGACATGAGGACTAGTAGGATAGAATATAGTTGCCACACTGTTCAGACATTAGAATAAAGAATATTTATTGTTCTGGAAAGTACAAAACCTGTGAAACATCTGAAAGAAAAAAAAAGTTCATTTGATCTGCATAAGGAGAAAAATGGAACAATGCCTCTAAAAGTCAGCAGGCACCTTAAAGAAAGGTATCAGTGCGGAATATGTCCACCGTGGAGTGTGATGCAACATTCCACACGTCGTACCATACTTTGCACAACATTATCCAGCAGCTGTTGAGGCAATTTATCCCATTCCTCTGTGAGTGATTCCTCTGTGAGGGTGTTCTTGTTTGTCGGAGGATAGTTTCGACCAGCAACTTGCCTCCCCAACGCATCCCACACATTTTCAATGGGGTTTAGATCTGGAGAACGCGCTGGCCATACGAGACGTTGAATACCCTCGCTGTCTAGACAATCCTGAACAGCGAGTGTTCGATGACATGTTGCGTTGTCGTCCATAAAAACAAATTTATCACCGACAGCACCACGAAAAAGACGAACATGAGGAAGTAGAACTTCATCAATGTATCGTTGGCCCGTCATAGTCCCATTCGCAACCACATGTAGGCGCGTGCGGCCATTGATCGTGATGCCGGCCCACACCATGATACTGCATGTAGGATATCGGTCCTTTTCCTGGATATTTTCTGGACGATAAGCAGTACCACTCTCGCGCCAGATCAGTTGGCGTCTACAATCCGATGACAGACTGAACCTACTCTCATCTGAGAATAGTACGCATGCCCAATCCTGTTCAGTCCAATTGTGATGCTCACGACACCATTGCAAACGGGCAGTACGGTGCTGTCTGGTCAATGGGACACACACAACAGGTCTGCGTGCGTATAGTCCTCCTCCCCTCAAACGTCTGGCAACAGTTTTTCGGGAGATCTGCTTTCCTGAGGCAGCAAGAAACTGATTTGCCACCTGCTGAGCTGTGGTGAGCCTGTTCCTTTTTGCTGATAGGACGATATATCTGTCTTCTGCAGGCGTCGTACTTCTAACACGACCTCCCCCGTGCCGTCTACTACACATTCCAGTAGTTTTAAATGACTTCCACAGCTGTGAAACAACGCTGTGAGCGATGTCGAACTCCCTGGCAACATCTGTTATTTTTCGCCCTTCTTCGATCTTTCCAATAATTCGGCCACGCATAAAATCATCTATGTGATGTCGGGAAGACATGCCAAACATTTTAAGTTCGTCTGTTAAATCTTTCCTGTAAAACTTTGACTTGAAACAACAACTGTCCACACGCGTCAAAACCTTTAAAGCTCTTATCAACGCTATCACGTGATGAGCAGACGTGGAAAAAAATTTGCATACTCATACTTCTTCTTACTAATATCCCGCACTTATTCTAATTTTCCACATTTTGTTTCCTTTCATTTTGTGGTTGCTATGGATAATAGTGTTATCCGTCCTTAGCAATTGTCCAGCAGTGTATAATGCATCATGATTTGACCGTTTTTCATCTAACCTGGTTCTTAGCTAACAATTCACCTCTTTCCCATATTGCTATGTCGTTATAACTTTCTCTCATAATAATATATATCTGCGTGTCAAATTCCGTACCAATAAACTGAATATTTCTCTAAATATTACAGATCCTGTGTTGATAGATTTATTTTTAGGCGTCAGTGTATATAAAAATAAATTCATTTCGATACAAAATACTGTTCTTTTATTTTTTCTTTCTGTTGCTTTGCCTCTTTGGAATAAAAATTTAACAGTTTGTAAATAGATTATATGTAATTGCGAGGCTGTCGATTTTATTTTGCTGACTGGAAAAAATTGCGAAAAATGAATATCATTCATTTAGTGGAGAATATTTATAATTAACAAAGGTTTGAAATGAGTGAATATAGTTTGTGCCGTTTACAGCTGTCTAAACTTTGCTCATTAATTAAAGCAAAGGGAAACGCTCGTTTAATACGAAACTACACGACTGTACACTTCGCCAGGTGCTCAAATTCCTTTCAGTTTCTATATTAGAACTATACTGAAAACATTAAAATAAATGCAGAAAACTATTATTTTCAGAAAAATATTGGTGATCTAATTAAAAAAAAACCGAAGTACTTCTGGATTGTGCAACGAACACGATTTTTAAACTTTAAACTGCTTAAGTTTGCGCCATGTCTACGACTTCATGCAATTCGTAACAGTTTGGAATTAAAACTCCAAATGAAAATAAGGAGAATAATTGAACAAAGAAGAGTAACACTTTTGTGGGAGATTTTAGAGAAATATTCCTAATTATGTAGAACATAGGTTCCCAACCGTTTTTGAACTGGCACCCACTTTTCTTGTAAATGTTTCGATACCGCCCCCTCCCACTCAAGAGAAATAAGAGCGTACATAATACATGGTGCAAACAAGAATTAATTTTAAAATAATATTCTATTACTAATAGAACATATTTTTTTAATTTAATTTTTTCTAAAGCCCTCAATTTTTTTTTTACTTGTGAATCTGAAATAGGTATTACTACAAATAAATTTAACTGTGTAATATTATATATTTTAGTTTTAGATAGAATGTTGTTGGAATTGAAACGATATTGAATTTGTTCTTTATTTGAAAGAGTGGAATAAAAGTTTTAGCTTACCTGTTATATGACTCTTTTGAAAGATTTTGAGGAAATGAAGTAATTTACAATAAACTATTGCTTTCAAAATAAAAAAAAATTGACAGTTTCAGTCTTTGAAGAATCACATGTTAATTTCTGGTTAAAATATTTAATTATGTTTCTTGGATAACATACGTAACGAAATGCAGTGAACGAAACATATTTCCTACTTCACAGACAAAGACAACACGTACACTACAAAAATCAAAATTTACTATATCATTCAATTTAATGTAGGTTTAAGTGTAATGCAGTCTTTAAGTTTTTCTTCCACTTCCCGAACTACCGAAATATGTGAATTTTTATACATGTGATAGAAAGGATTTATAAATGAATACAATCAACATAAAGTAATTAGTATTAAAGTTTACTTTTGTTAGTATATAAGCGTGTTTTTTTTTGTTTTTTTAGTCTTTTTTAGTCTATATTTGGTTAATCTGCCAAAGCCCCTCCATGCCATCTCAACGCCCCCTAATTTTCTCTGGGTCTTTTACTGCTCTCCTGAAAGCTTCAAACGCCCACACGGGGGAGTTATCTCCCACGTTGAGAATCTATGTAGAACATAAAAAAAGGCTGGAAGGTGTATAAGAATATGAGATATTGAAAGAACACTTATATGCTTTGTTGCATAAGCTTAAACTTAAAACAAGCCGAATATAGAAATTTATTTAGAAACATTTCGTATTCTTTACATAGCAAAGGAAATTTTAAAAATTTCTGAGTGAAAAAAAATAGCATATAATAATTTTTATACTATGGAGAGGTCTCATATTTCCCATCAAGATTTTCACTCTTCTCAGAAGGTCCCAAGGTCACGTCTTGTAAACCAGAATTATAATGAAATAAAGTATTTTTCGGTTAATACGAAATAATGCGAAAAAAATTATAGAACTATTTTACAGAACAGCTCTTACTGAGCCGGCTAACAAAACAAAACAAATATATTCAATCAGAATAGTAATCAATTCTCTCAAAAGGAACTTTATTCGTCTTCTAGAAAAGCGTGGGTCCTTAATGAACAATATCAAAATTAGAGTTCGGAACTTTGACTAGTAATTTTTGGTACTTCTGAGAAAAAAGGGCGGGAGAATTTTTTATATAAGAAAAGTACAGATATTATTATTATATAAGAAAAGTACATTATATATATATATATATATATATATATATATATATATATATATATATATAAACTCTGATAAATGTAATTCTCATTCATTTGTTTTTGAAATTTTTCCCTCGTGTGAAACTGAAAAAGCAATTTATAATAGATTTGAGGTCATGTGAAATAATTTTGATTAAATTGAAATTAAATGTTATTCTACAGAAATTTCATAAGAAACGAAGAATCTGAGGGGAAAAAAAACTCAATTATTTTGAAGTTCGTGTAAAGGAACTTTAATTAAATTGGAAAAAACTATTCATATTACATCAAGAACAAGCAGAAAAATAATGATTGAATTAACCGCAAATGGTTATTTTACTTTTTAAATTTTAGAACAGATTATTTGCTTTTTCGTAAAAAAAAAAAGGGAAGAGACAATGATTTTTATTTATTTATTGATGTATTTTTATAATTTAAATTTGTTTTTCGTCGGAATTCTGTACGTATACCTTCTTTATATAAGAGAAGATATGACTAGCGTAGATTTCTAAATTATCTATTGATATCGAGACTTTCCATTTTACAGTTTAGAGATATCATTGTAAAGTATTTCAAGGTAAAAGAAAAATGCAATTGTATTATAAATGACAAAGGAAGTTAATTCTTTTAATGATTTCTTTAATAAAGAAAATTTTGTTTTAGAGGGAAAAAACTTGTTTTTTTGTTTTGGTCATTTTATAAATGATCTAAGTGAAGTGAAAATAAATGTATGTGAACACACACAATTTTTTAAATATTCAATTTCATAACTTAAGGTATCCGACTACGTTCGGAACCGTGATTTTAAATAAGCGCATAAATGGATAATTTTCATGATATTAAGGGTCACTTAGATTAGAATGCATCTATAAAATTGTTTTAAGGACATTATGACAAAAAAACATTATTTAAATACACTATTTTGTAAAAACATTAACTTTGAATAACCTTTTTTTCAAAACGTTCTCCTTTTATAAAAAATGCTTCTATAATATTAATATTTTTCATATATAAAGTGAAGACTTCTCCAGAGAATCTGAACTAAGAGTTTTGAAAAATTCACATTATTTTCAGAGTTACCAACAATTGAAATAATTATCGGCGTTTTTTTCTTAAAATTTCCCCCCTCTGTTGTCGTAAAATATGGATAAATCCACTTCTATGTTCAAAATATCTAGTTGAGCCTCTGTACAGAGGTCTGAGATATAGACAGACAAAATATTATTATAAAAGAAGAATGTTTTGAAAATTGGTCATTCTATGTTCATTTTTTGTCAAAATATTGTACTTAAATAATTTTTTATTGTAATAATATTCTTAAAACAATTTTATGCACGTTTTCTAATCTAAGTGACACTAAATATCATAAATATTATCCAATTATACGCTTTTGAAAAATCACGGTTCCGAACGGAGTCGGATACCTTAAGGCTATGACTTCTAAATACTTTTAGGCATTGTTATAAAAAAACTTAAGCGTGTTAGCTCTATTAGTTCTAAAAAAAGCTTCAACTTTATGGTATAATAAGAGAAAAACCTGTAATTTATCATACATTGTAATAAAGATTTGGTAAACTTCATTTAATGGTTTGTAATTCATTTCACTACAGAAGCTCAGTAACATTCATATGAAATCGAAAACAAAATTTATATTACTATATTTTAATATATATATATATATACATATGATGATAATATAAAGTTAAATATTTTTATATTTATAATTATTTTTTCTGCGATATAATTTCAATTTTGATATATTATCTGGAGTTATTAAGTGTAATTTAAGTTAAAATGTCAGTACTTTATTTTTATCAAGAATATATATCGTGTAATATAAAAAATACATTTGCACTTTGTCGTGCACGAACACATTTTTGCACATTTCATTAAAATTTTACTACTAACACCGTTTAATAAAAATTCATGAAATTCTTAGTCATTGGATCCGAAAAAACTATATGAGACAAAATTATAAGTAAAACTGCTCTCTCTTTTTAATGACTTTTTCCGGTTTTTATATAATGTGAAAATGAAAAAGTTGTACTGATTTTTTTCAAGCTTACCAATTCTATCACAATTTGTGTTTAATTATGTATTATATTTTGCAGCACTTTTTTTAGACATTTACCGTAAAGCAGCGATTTTAGTTGTTGTTTTTTTCTATAGCCTCAAGCTCTTTTATCATTTAAGACATATTTTCAACGGACCAAAAACAGTGAATGTGTTCCATAGGCTTTTCCAGCGATTCTCAAAATGTGAGTCGTGCTTCTCTCCCCCAGGGGAAATAATAACGCCACGTGGGAGGCCCAAGCGTATCAAAAAGTCGAAAATAAAAGATTACTTTTAAAAAATTATTAATTTACTGAAAGGAAGCAAAAAAAATATACATATACATTTTAATATAATAAAAAATAAAAAAACACATTTATACATAATATAATATACTTATAAATGTAGAAAGGAAAAGTAACGCGTAATACTTATCCTTTTACTTAAAAGTAACTTACTTAAAATATATATTAATTGAAAGTAATCGGTACAAAATTTAATACTTATCTTCATAATCTTTACGGTTTATAATTAAGGTCGTAATGTAGCTTAAGCGTCAAAGTACATTATTATAGTATTCATTGCATTGTTATTATATTGGGGAGGGGCGCGATGGAAATTATGTTTGAAAATTCTGTCACAGGTAGTGAAAGTTAGTTAA
This sequence comes from Trichonephila clavipes, assembly GCA_019973935.1. NCBI lineage: Eukaryota > Metazoa > Arthropoda > Arachnida > Araneae > Nephilidae > Trichonephila > Trichonephila clavipes. The sequence continues at coordinate 92,318 of BMAU01020805.1, forward strand.
GCACTGGGCTTATGGCCTTGTTATTAAACTGTAATATGTAACGAAATGGTCCAGTTTTATTCTAGGCTTAGTTCCGAAGAGCCCCCAGCAAACTAGAAATTTAGAATTTCAGTTCAGTAGTTTAAAATTTAAAGTTATATACACTTCCACCGCACCAATTAAATATTCATGGAGCTTCATTAATCTTTCCCGTTTGTATGTTTGACGGAGAATTATGTTCTTATACTCACACACACATGATTACATTTCAATGGGAGATGACACTTTTTCGCGATTCCAACGGAAGTCCTTCGTTACTTGTGTTCGAGGGCGCAATTATCACGGATATTTCTGAGAAGCAAATCTGCTTCTTCCGGGATGCGATTCATGTTGGGGCGAGAGCCAAACCCTCGTCTATATTAATAAAAAGAAGTGTGTGAGAGTGTTCTATGCTGAAGTGATTTTTTTGTGTGCTCTTTGAGCTTGCTCTGGCTGCTGAGCCGAGTGGTCATGGTCGTGGGCTCGAAACTGGAATTGTTACTGCCGAGTCCTGATACCTCTAAAGACCGGTCGAGAGGAGAGAGAAACGTGTTAACTCTGTCAAGGCTCGAAGTCTACATGTTGGCATGGTGTAGAAATTTAAAAGCGTGATTTTCATTTGTAAGTAATACAAAAATTTTTAGCAATAGTTACACCGAAAAATAAATTTAATGGAATTAAATTATACACAGCTTAAAAAAACCTTCAGATTGAAAAATTAGCTTAAAACTTAATGGTGAAATCTCTGAATTTATTCCATTAATTATTAAAATATTATTTTTAATTCAACATCATTTAAAATAGAGTTTATAATTAATGCCGTATTTTTTTTTGAAAGTGTAAAATGATGTTATGTTCAAAAAATAATGCTAATAACTTGTTTTTCATATTAATAGCTTGATGAGCATAATTTTGAGCCCTTTATTTGTCACAGTTTTGCACTTCTCTATTCGTATTTGAATTCGTTGGTCTCTGATAGCCCAACGTCCACGACAGAACAGTAGCAAACCAGGAACATTCAGTTATGTCATTCTACAATATTCTACAACAGTCGTAGTTGAAAACTATATAATGCTCGCTGGAAGAGAATTTGAGAAAAATGATCTTTGCATAATACCTCCAGTTAAATCAATTTTTCAATAAAAAAGAAGCCGATATTCATCTGATTTTAAGCTTATTCAAAAAATATCATTTATCATAACTACTGTTTGAATGTGTGTTGTATGCGTGCGTGTGTGCGCATGCGTATATAGGTAAATATTACACTATTATAGAATTATGAATTCTTAAGCTATTGAACAAAAAAATTGCTTTCAATTTTCGAGTTATACCTTCCCCCTACTTGCCCTGAAGGCAAAACTTGCTGCATGATGATCATATGCATTCAGACATCCCTAAGAGTGAATTTTACGAAATACTCCGAAACTCGGATTCTGACGTAAACTTTGAAGAATTTATATATAAGCGTTTTTCTTTCTACTTTTAGAATAAAATTTCTATTCAAAACATATAAAAGTCAAAAGATTAATATCGTAACAAAAATATAGAAAAACTTTTTTTTTAAATTATGTTTTATTTGATAATAGCTGATCTGTATATAAGTTTCACTTTGAATTCCACTTTAAAAATGTTCCAAAAATTATCACAGAATATACTGTATAGTATACTGAAAAATTAATTGACCAAATATCAAACATTGATGAGATTCCTGTGAATTTATAAATATCTTTTAAATTAGCAAACTTACGCATTTATTCTTTTGGAATGGCATTTAAAATAAACTTGCATTCATACAATGATGTTTAACATAATACTAAAAGTATAAAAACAGATCTAGTAGCATAAAATAATGAATCTGAACAGTTATTTAAAAAAATTGTTATAAAATTCTTTTATAATTTTCTCATAATTCAAAAACTGCGTGAGTTTAAAAGAGAAAGAGAGAGAAAATGCACATCTGAGCAGTTTAAATAGTGGGAGCATACATTGTATAAAAACCCACATTCTTTTATTTCTTAAGACTTAGTAAAGGAAAGAAATGATGGAATGAAATTGATCGGAGTTTATCTACAAATTAATAATAGTTTATAACATTTTACTACATCAAAAAATTGAAACAGTGAAATTTTCTCATCGCGTCGGTAATCTTGTGTTAAATATTTTAGTACCCGTTCTACAAAGAACTCAAGCGTATCGAAGTGCATTGCCCTCTTTGCTTAACCTCAGCTCTTTGAAATAAAGGTGTTACGTAACTTTTTTCTTTTTTTCGTCATAGGCTAAGATTTTGAGTTTCAATTTATAATTTTACAAAATAATCTATTACTTCTTTTTCTAAGATGTAAACCAATATTTTGTTTAACCCCTTGCCTGTGGAACATATTCAAGAAAAACATGCCAAAAATAGAAAAAAAATTCTCCTTAATTTTGTCCATTATATCCTCACAATGTTAAAAATAGAATATATAAAAATTTTTTTAATGAAATAACTACTATATTTAATATTTTCACATACATGGGGAATGTTAATATAGATTACAATAATTTTTGCTCAAATGATAGCAAAATGAATCAAATGGCATAATTTTCAGGATAAGTATAACAAAATAATACACAACAATACTAGTATTTATGTGAACTGTCATGAATTCCATGTCCCTCAAATTCTTTTGAATCTCCCCCCCCCCCTAATCCTTTGCGACAGTGGTCTCCAACTCTCGGTCCTCGGACCGTTACCGGCCCGTGGATCAAATACTACTGGTCCGCACAATAAACATTAAATTATTCCCATTTTATTTGCTGCGGCATATCTTTATTGGGTTTGGACTACTTTTTATGAAAATCACTATGTTCCTTGTTAAATCACTTTATATTCATTTTTGGTGTAGCTATATTTTATTCTGAAGGCACATTTAAATACAATTAAAATAAAATTATTAAAACAAAACAATTTAAAATATAAACAATCAACGTCCTCCCCCAGCGGGCCGCGGTAAAATTATCCAACATTGACCGGCCCGCGGCGATAAAAAGGTTGGGGAACACTGCTTTACGGTAGGGTACATAGAAACTGCAAACTACAAGAACCCGACAAACGGTGCTAAACTGCCAAACATTTCGCGGGAAGGTATCGTCAACTATTAGGAAAATGGTAAATTACATATTCTGTGTTGGACGAACTGAGTTCGGACTTCACGGAATTGAAACACCAATTTTGTTTTGCCCGAACTCAGGTCGGTCATTCCAAAATTGGCACATTTGTGTTGCCCGAACTGAGTTCGTGCGTCACAGGCAAGGGGTTAAAAAGAGTGTCTTGTTAGACCTTTTTAAATAGCTAATGATGAAATGTATCATAGTTGTCATACTAACACCTTGTGAGATGATACCTCAGAAACTTCCTCATGACAACAAACAGGACAGTCAAATGCAGTATTAACGCTTCAACATTGCTCTAATTATTTCCTCTATATATAATTTATGACTTTTCCATTAGGCAACCACAGTCCTAATACTTTTTGATAAGAAAAACATCAATATAGTAGAATCCCGAAAACTTGGCTCTCGATAACCTGGCGGTCCGGATAACTCGACCACACTATTGTATATCAGAAATCTATTAGATGGATTCTTGGATGTGCAGAAGCCCATGAAAATGACGCCGAACAATGGTTCCAGAACGATACCGAGCAATATATTATATCTGATACAGAAATGATTGCTACGGTCGAAGTTTATACAAAAATGCCGGAAATGATGAAGACGCTAACGTTGAAGACACTGGACAAACTCCTAAAATATCACATAGAGAGGGGCTAAAGGCTATCAAAACATCCCTTCAGTATTTTGAGCAAGGTGAGTCTGTAATGGACTACTGTTCGTTCGACATCTTTGAGATGAAGCAGCAAAAACAGACGAGTGCAGTGTGGAAGACAACACACGTTACACATTTCTTTAAAACGTAGCCAGATTTTGCTAAGTCGGATACTTAATTTTTATTAAAAATAGCTGTATGCCTTCATAAAGTATTTTTCTGAAGTTTGTGTGATCAGGTAAATTACTGTATACCATGTATGCATTGCTATTCATTTTCATGTAGTAAATTCTCTATGCCTTTATAAAGTACGTATTTTTCATTTGTTTTAGGGTATTCGGGCAGTTTATTTTCTGTTGTATTCTCAAACAGACAATACATACAAGTGCAGTCGAACTTATTCTTTTTTAATCCCATTCTCGATACCCGGCATTTGCACAAACTCAGCCACTTTTTGAACCACATTAGGCCAAGTTTTCGGGACTCTACGGTATATCTTGGTACAATGGGGTAGCGTACACTCCCGCATTGCGAGGGGGGGCGGATTCTAGGGGTCCCAAAGTCTGACTGACGACAAGTACGTACCCTGTGTTGTAAAACCCGGCTTGGGGGCCCAAAACATGACTTTGCAGGGAAGTACCCTAATAATCTCCTTTACGCCATTGTCTTGGTATAACTCGAAAGTCCTGTGGTTAGGATAGTGACCCTTGCTCAGGTCTCGATACCGCCAAACATCGTTGAGCGAAATAACGGTGAGATCTTTTAGGGATTTGTCTTCGCAAAACGTTTCATCAAAAACAGAAAAGCTCAAACTTCGTCCTTGAGTTTGATCATGGCTAACACTTTGAATTCCTCTGTCGTGTTGACTGAAGTTAATTCACTCCAGCTTTTGGCAGTCACATAATTCGGGAGTAAATGGTGTAAATTGAGCACTTATAATTGACTTTATTTAATGAAAGATGTTATTTTTTCATCATATTGCGAACAATCTTAACTAAGTTTATGTACTTTTTGTCCTAACATCTATCTACGTTAGTTCAAATTATAAATTAGTCGGAAATAGAAAACCTTCAAATGAAAGATAGACATAATTCCAAGTAAATTCGCTTGGTTTCTTCTTAAAAGTTCGTTTTAAGCTGCTTATAAATATTTTTTTTATTCATTTAAAAGGTTTTTCTTTCTTTCTTTTGGCAGAATAATTGATTCTGAAGCATTCATTCAATTTGAAGGGATCCACGTATTATAATTGGTCTTTTAAGCTTTATATATAATACAAAACTCTAAAAATTCAATTTACTTGGAGAAAAAGAAAAAAAAACACTTTTTATAAATATTATTAAAGCTAAAATACATTAACCGCGCACGCGCTCCAAAAATATGAAAAATGTTTAGATTAAATTGTTTTTTAGACGAAAAGTTTTGTTCTAATAAGCGGCTTGAGTATTTTATATATTTCTTTTTTCGCGTGACTTTTTTATTCATTCAGTTTCGAAGAGCATGCCTCGAAATGGAGGTAAAACAAAATTTAAAATTAAGGCATTCAAGTCAAGTTTTCCTTTTTAAAGTGTCTTTGATTCCATACATAGAAAATAAATGAAAAGTTATACGCGATAGTATATATATTTAATTTATTTTATTTTAAATACATGCATGGCTTGCAGCTCCATAATTTGCTCTCACTTTGCACAGTATAGACTCCATTACTGCTTATTAAAGAAAAAAGCGAAATAGTTTTAAATAATAATAATTAAAATACAATCACTTAATTTAATAGGCTGCTTCAAACTCGTCTTAGTTGAATTTCTGGCCCGAGTGATAGTTTTCATAAGTTTTTTTCTCCTCAATTTTTTTTGTTTTATAATAACATAGTAGTAAAAGAGAAGGAGAGAAAAAAAATGTTGCACACATATGTGTGAGAGCTAATCTCGTTTCTCCTCACCTCTATCTCCTCATTTGAAAAGTGATAAACAACATATTTACTTAAAAAGGAAATGAGCATTAATATAGCTGTTATACCATTACTTCAGAACAATTTTCGTTTTCCAAGCTAATTCAAAGTAATTTCGTGCGTCAAGAATATTTATATCTGCGTTTAGCGCAAAGGTCAGTACCTCGGTGACTTCGGCTTGGAATTTCAGCTATTTGATTCACTAATTTTACAGAGAATATGTTGCGTAATATGTTCATAGCGTGATTCTAAACATATTGCACGATAGAAAATATAAAAATCGAAAAAATGATGCAATGATTTTTGTTAAAATATTTTCTCCTCCAAAACTTTTCTACGCCTTTCTGATTTTTTTATCAGAAAAAAAAAAACTTATTTATTTTTGTGGAAAAATCTATGTTTATAATAGTGAACACGAGCTTCGATTATACTTCCGTATCGCATTATAAAACTAACTTTTCATCAAACTCCTAACTCAATCATCAAAACTTTTTTTTTTCCAAGTTCGCCTTTAACAATTTTATTTTTAACAAATAACATGGCCTTAAAAAAGAAAACTGCAAGATCACAATTAATCAAAGTTGGTTCGTCACTAAGTGTTCAAATATCAGGAGCGTGTGTATGTTACTGAGGGTACTATCCTCAGTGGCTCCAAGGACCTTGAGCTTTGGTTGTTTACGAAAGGCGCAGAGTAGTGGAGAGTGACGTCACAATTATCAGTCATTGGTTGAAAAGTTGTCTTCAAACCGGGCTGATGTATTTTCTTCCAGCTGTTCGATTAGAAGCAACGTTCAGTTTTGCTCTCCGTTGATTTCAAATTGGTCATCTGGGCTTCTAAAACTGTAAGTGCTATTATCTTTTAATATTGTATCAAAACTTTAAAATGCATTTATTTTAAAATGGAACATGAAAGAAAGATGCTACAATTTATTATATTGAAATTGCATTTGTTAAATGTGTGTTTCCTGCTCGCTGATTTTTGTTTTCTGTTGATCTTCGATTGTGTTGCATGGGGATTCCGTTCAAGGTTAGGAACTCCTCTATTTCCTTAATTGCGAGCGGATTGGACTTCAGGCACGTCGGGGGAACTGTCAAAATGTTCCGGTTGCGTTCACTTGATGTTTTTAATATCACTTGAATAACGGGATTAATGAGTCGCTTGACACATTCGATTAAGAACTCACAACTTTGAAGCTCGTTTTATTCCTCATTAGTTATTGTGTGGTGGTTTGTTTTCTTTATGAAACGAAGAGTGTGGCATATTTTGCATGTTTCTATACAAGTTCGAATATAGCGCGCGTATCCCTTTTAGCAACAGATTTTTATCGAGCGATTGTCGGCTTGCCGAGTATTGTTTTCGTGTGTACTTAATACCCCGAATTAACTGTCATGCTGTTCTAGAATAATTGATGAAATCAGCTGTATAAAATCACAAATTTAACGTGTAATTTTTTTTTGTTCAAGCTTATTAATTTATAATCCCTTATAATTAGTGCTTATTAAAATTTTTAATCACATATTAGTTCTTTGACAGAACAATTTGCTCGCTGTTAATCAAAGTATTGTTTTAAACAAGAAACATTGAATTTGTTAGAATTTCTCAAATATGAGTAATTCAAGACTTGTTGATTATAAAATGCAAAATACAGATATTTGTATCGTGTAAAATTAAGCTTATTAAATGGAGAAAAATTACTCAATTTTTTAGTAAACACGTATTTTCAATTAATCCTATTCATACTACAAGAAGAAGGAAAAATACATAATTAATTTGAAGTTACAAGCTTTTATAAAGTACTTCCATAAAATCGTCAAATTAGCAAAAAAAAAATGTATGGCTTGTTAGTGTGAATAAAATGTGCAGAATATGATCTCATCAAAGATAGCCGGCTTAAATTTCAAAATCCATGCATTTATCAAAACTTTTGTGATATTTAGTACTGTGAAGGTATAATTGTTGAATGAGATGGAAATATTTCTCAATTTTTTCTGAAATACATTCACAATTTAGTAGACAGTAAATTTTACCTAAATTTTTCTCTTACAAAATGCTTTTTTACGTTGATCATATCTTGAATTATTTTTAGATTGTCGATCTTTCACAAATATTATCAAGAAAAAAAAACATTTTTGAAATTATTATTGAATGCCAAAATAGTAAACATTTGTTGAGATCAAAATTTCTAATTTACATAATGGTTTTTAATGTATTATAGGTAGGTTATTTTTTCTCCGGTTGATATACATTAGATAAATTCTATGAGATTGTAATACGTGCTAAGCAACTATCGAAAGAATAAATCAACATTACTTGAACAGTACGGTCTGCGACGTTTCGTAGTATTTATTTGAATGTTTATATGTGCAATTAATGTAACAAAAAATCCCAGATATTGTTAATAATTCGATTTTAAAGGATGCTAAATGATGTGAATCATGTTTTTTTTATATATTGCTATCTACGCGCGTATAAGTAATAATACATTATAATAAATTATTACTTTATATTATATATATATATATATATAGAGAGAGAGAGAGAGAGAGAGAGAGAGACGGTTAAACTCTATTTTTTTCGAATAAAATAAAATGTAATTTATACAGATCATCTATCAGTTTGGTCCTATATAAAAACGCTCCCTATCGTTAATATTCTACTCTTCGATGATTTGTTTAATTTAAAATTCCAATTATGAAAAAGAAAAAATATTATATCCGGAATTTTTTTTATAGAACATGACAATATACATATTTTTATGTTCTGACATGATATTGGCAGTATGATACAATGATTGCTGCAGCATTACATTGCTAAATTATATAAAAGTATTGAAAATTGATGAACTAAATATTCAATCTTTTTAATGAAAAAAATAACTTTCATGCATAACAATAATTCTATATTTTCTGATACATTGAATTCGAAGAACTGTGTCTCTTTCAATGGAATATCTTAAATATATTGAGTATATAAATTTTATATTCGTAATAATTTTACTTCTTGGTAAAATTTTCGATTCCTGAATATAACTTTGATTATCTTCTAGGGTTTGAAGTTCAATACTGTAATGATGAATTAAAAGTATTTCTTTTAAAATAAAGATTTTAGGTTGATTTTTTAAAATATTTTTGTACTGTACTAAGTTATTTTTTATTTTATTTTTTAAATTCTCATTAGAATCCATTCCTTTTATATTGTAATATAATACTAATGATTTATGTAAGAAATGTTTCGAATTTACATTTTAGTTCTGAGCCTGAAATTTTTGACAATAGAAAGGAAATCAAATGTTTCTCGTACACACGAATAATTAAAGACACAGCATTTATTTTTTTCTATCTTTAATATAAAATTCTTTAAAGATTTAATTTATCTTAAAAACTACTTTCTTCAAAACTTTTTTGATCTCAATACATTTTACTTCGATTACCGTAAAATCTGGCGTATAACGAGCACTTTTAACACGAAAAATAAGATCGAAACTTAAGGGTGCACGTTATACGCCGGGTATAAAAACGATAGCTTTAAAAATAACAAAAGAGATGAGCATTAAATTTTTTTGTACTTCTATATGTATCGAAATACTCTTTATTTAAAAGAAATTACTTATCAAAGAGTTTTAGTTCTAGAAGTATACTATTTCTCCAAAAGTCTGGGATAATATCTTGAATAAATGACTTCAAAACATAACAGCAATGCATACTAATATTTCAGATTTCTTCGTAAAAAAGGGGGTACATGTTATACGGTGAATATACCTAAAAATGAAAAAATTCAGCTTGAAAGTATAGGTGCACGTTATACGCCGGATTTTACAGTATATAATGCGAAGAGAGAATTCAAACAACTGCATAAATGTTAACTATTTCTAAACAGAAAAATAATTATCACATTTTCCAAATAACGGATTCTTTAAAAGAATTATGGCATAGTTTCAAGTACCCCTTCAATGACTTGTTAAACTCGGTATTTTTGTTCCTCAACCAATTGCATTTCTATCATTGAAAAAAAAATTATTGGGGCATAGCTTACATTAATTGCTCATATATATGAAGTATGATATATATATAAATATGCACTTCAACTGCACGTTATATTTGACAACTGTTTCTAAAAAACGATTCGAAAAAAAATGTTTTTGAAATTACAGTTTTTGTTGGGTTAAAAGTTTTTCTCTCTTAGAATCTAGTTTGTTTGTGTGTAACGCTGTTGACCTGTTTTTGCATTATTTCAGTTAAAACTTTTACCGAGCGGGAAAGTAATGCTCGGAATTCCCTAAGCTACAAAAATAGATTATGAAAGTTGTTCCTGTATGTTTAATGTCTTTGTCTTGTGAGTGTCTACTTTCCGAATAAATGAAAACGAACCAAGTTATAAATTGTCTCATTTCTGGAATGCAGTGTGTCATATTATTTTAATAATTTCAAATTAGAGAATGAAGTCGACAAATAAGTTTGTTTAAAATAGAAAGATAAATGAGCAAAAAGTTACAAAATATTTAGGGTGTTATGACGTTTATGATGTATATAGTTTTTAGTATAAGGATAGCGAGAATAGTTATTTTTAGATACAAAATGTATTTTTTGCTTATTATTTTAAAACTAAATTTTAAAAAAGAATCGTGTGGCATTGTAAAAAAGAATATTGAATAGAAACTGGTACTATATGCAGGTAGGTCCGAAATTTTTTAGTTAAAACCCAAGAGAACCAAATTCGATAAGTAATTTTTTGAAAATTAATATTTCTATAATTATTATTCATGAGATAGTTCGCTGTTTAGTTGTCAGGTTTTTCTTTTTTTATGCTCTTAATTTTAACCAATTTCTTCAATTATTGCTAAAAAATATAGTCTGTTTAACTTTCAGAATTGAAGTTTGTAAATCTCTTTTGTAATAAAATTAGTGATACTATTTGTTAATTGTCTTTTTTTATATTTTCGAATTCAATAGCAAATCACTCATTTAGTTCGATATAAAATTGCAATTTGTATTCTTTCATTGTATGATTCGTAATAGTTTTTTTTTGTATGTGATTCATGTGGACATTATTTATTTCTTCAGTGTTGTGTTTATTTTTCTTACATATACCCCTGAATTATTAATAATCGTTCAACATTTATTCTTATAGTACTGGATATATATTTTATCATATATTTTATAAGTTTGAAATTATAAACAAATTTTAACTGGTATAAAATGCGACGAAACACATTGTCCTCGTTGTATAAAATATGAATTTAAAAAAATTCCTTTGGTTTTTTTTTTAAGGTTCTATGTTTTATAAGCTCAAAGTATAGTATTTTATTGAATTGAAAATATCTAAAAAAAAATTACATAATTTTCATTGTTAACCTACTATACACAGTAAAAAGAGTGCAATTTACCGAAAGGCTTTCACTTTTGTCCAGTTTGATTACATAATTATTTACGTTGAATAAAATAATTTTGAAGAAAAAAAGGCTGTTCCATTGCAATTAATTTCTACTCATATGTACTTAACATGCTCATAAAAATAATAAACTGTCAAAATTCAACTAACCATCATGTATTTTAAAATATACATCTTGTCTAATTCCTATACTATACCTATTTAGTATATCTATTGCAACAAAATTGTAAAAGGGAAAGAATGTATAATGTTTTTTGTAAAAAAGTACACATTTTTCTTTTTCTTTTCTTTACGCAATATCTATCAATAAATATTTTTTGTATAAATAACATGAAATTTATTCATTTTTTTGTCAAAAATATTAAGAAAATATGGAACAAATAAATAAAATGTATTCATTCGTGTAAAAAAACCACCCGAATACTCATTCAAATCGACTTAGATTTATGAGAACAATACTCACTATACTTATGTCTTATACCACACATCTGCTAAGTGAACACAACTAGTGGTATGTAAATACATTTGAATGAGTGATAAAAAATAATTGAATCTCTCGCCATACTAATTTAGGAATATTTAAGTCTAATAAAATACATATATATACACACACACATATTACTTAGTACATCAAGAATGCATTAATTAATAATTAATGAACGCATTATTTTATATGATGAAACAATCGCAAAAGGAGATTAAAATACAATATGAATACAATTATTAACTATGAATATCATGAAGTGATTTCCTAAATTCCGAGCATTTATCGTGATATTTCAACAGAATACTCCCCTTGAAAGAAATGCACAAGTAATAGTGACATTATTTGATACATGCGGTTAACATTTCATGCATAAAAACAGGAAAATTTCGCCTGACTAATTGAGAAGCAAATAGGTGTAACCAAATTGGCTCAATGTACTTGGGAAAATTTGCTTGTATATTACAATATACGTATATTTATATGTAGTTCTATGTAGAGTTAAGCTTTAAGTACCAACTGTGTCTTGTGAGTGGTATTGTATCGTATTAACATATCAGTCGTTAAAAATGGATTAGCTAAAACGCTTAACACTACACGGAATTACACTTGTAAAGAAAGAAAAAATAACACAACCTTTATATAGCCGCGATTTTTCCTCTATACATGATATGAATGTGAGGATCATATAACCAAATAATATCTAAGCCGAATACAGCTGTAAGTCACTCAGAAGGAGCCATATAGGAATTACATTGACAGATCTTGTAAATACAAAATAAATACTAATATAATGGGGACTTCGATTTTTATTATGTCATTAAATTAACGAATCGTAGATATTTTTCAAACGAGCTTAAATCCTGATCCATTGAAATAAGCTTTGGGGGTCACCTTTTTTAATAAATTCTCATTTTTTTTCTCAAATATATTTAGTCTTACAAGTTTTTTTTTAATTTCTAAGATTTAAAAATGCTTTTCTTGAAACATAAATGTAGAAATAAAATCTAATTCAGTACCCTTCCAGTTAATAATTTACATTCAATAATGTTTCCATGAACGAAAAATTGGTATGAAGAAGATTCGTTTATTATAACACGTTTACGGTTGATGCACTATTTTTAAGTAATTTACAAGTTATTTAGTAATATTGTGTTGAGTTCTTTAGTAATCATCACTTTTGTAGTTCATTAATAAGCCCAATTTTCTAACTTCTTACACATTAATGACCTATCCAAAAGCAAATATTTTTTGTTACATAATTTCTATATTCTGTTACTTTTTAAAGATTGATTTTTTGACGAACATTTTGAATTGAATTGGCTTAAATTATTTCGGAAGTTAAAATAACTTGTCCTGAATGAATTAATATTCACTCACACATATAACCCAAAAGCCCGTTGATGAAAACATTATTAGAGGTACATTTAATAAAATTGCGTAAAATATCCCCTAATACACTTTGAAAGTACAAAATAACTGTTTTCTTTTGCCATAAACATATTTACTGGTGTAGATTATTTTTAAATACATTATTAATCGTATATCATTTTCTCTTCTTAAAGATAGATCTAGAAATATGCGTGCAGTGGCATATTTTTAAATGTAAAATAAAGAAGAAAATTGCAACTTTGGAAAATGTGCATTGTTGTAAATTTGAACAATTTCAAACTAAACTGTACTAATTTAAGTGTGTTAACTAAATTTAACTATGCTTTGTATTAAAATTTAAACATTTATGAATTCCTTAGCTCTCATTAGAAGTTTATCTTAATTTATGTTTAGTTACATTTACGTGTGATTCTCTCATATATCATTATTTTTTTAAATTCATAACGTGCAGTTTCTACTCAATATAAAAAATTTTGTACTAAAGTATTATGTGTTATCAATGCTCTCTACAATAAAATGTGTGTGTTATCTGCATCAATTAATAAACATCCCTTACGGTGGCCTCTTTCGCTTTAGAAAAAATTCATTGGGTTATCGAGAAGACACAAAGGACATCAAAAATGGGACTTACACGCCATCACTTTGCTACAAGAAGTAAAAAAAGTTGTTTACTTTGGTATATACAGATAAAGCTTTGGCTCGAATTAAGCTTTGATTTTGTGAAAGTTTTATTAATGTATGTTAAAAGTTAATTTTTTTTGTTTGTTAAAAGTTTTATAATTATCTGCAGGTTTCATTATAACCACAATGGTAACTCTAATTAATTTTATGTATTAATTATTAAACAATAATCATAATTTATATATTTAATATTTTAATATTCTTTAAAATCTCTTCTTTTGTTAATTCCCTTTTCTTTTCTATTAAAGATATTTTCTGTTTGATTTTCCTCGGACCGCTATAAAAAGATTTTGATGTGATGTTCTATAACCCTTCTAAACATAACATTGGGTTCTTGTATGAGAGTATATAAATTTACTTCCATGAATCTGAATATAAAAAAAAATCAGGAATAATGTTTCTAAAAATTTTATTTTGATTTTTTAAATTTCAATACTTTACTTTTGATTTTGATTTTAGAAAATATCCTTATACAAATAACACTAACTAACTAACACAATTGTGGACTTGCGCACAAAAGATATGTTAGTAAAAAAGCTTTAAATATGTTTTTATTCGTTTTAGTTGCCTCGAAAATCTAAAAAGAAAGTTTCTTGATTTTTATATTTGTTTTGTTAAATGTTTTTCTATTGCTTATCACCTTATACTTCCACAAATGATTATACTTCCACAAATGATTCGTTGCCAATTGAAGAAACTTTCAGCTACATTTAAGTTGTTTGTCCTGTAGTATAAATAGTTCAGTTAGCAGAAGTACATGCTCTTTCTTTGCTTCAAAAGATAAATGTTGCTATCAATATTTATGCATAGTCAAATTTAACATTGTGTTAAGATTGCGTGAGAAATGAGAGTTCTGTTGAAAGACCTTGCTATGTTATAGCAATAAATTGTGTGCTACGGAGGAGTGCATTTTTTTAATGTTTCTTTTAATTTTTATTATGCTGAATGTTTAAATTATACATATACACCGTAAAATACGGCATATATATATAACGCGCACCTATACTTTCAAGCTACTTTTTTTTAAAAATTTTTAAGGATATTTGCCTTATAACGTTCACTCTCTTTTTTACAAAAGAACCTGAAAGGCATATGTGAAATGATCTTATGTTTTGAAGTCCTTTAATCGAGGTATATCCCAGACTCTTTAAAAAAATAAAAACATAGTATACTTTTAGAACTACAGCCCTATAAGTTCATTAGGTGTGTCATTTCTTTTAAATAAACAGTATTCCGATCTATGTAAGTCTAATTATTTTTTTGCCCATCTCTTTTTTTTTTATTTTTGAAGCAATCATGTTTATACCCGGCCCTGTTTTTATAACGCGCGCCCGCTAATTTCGATCATATTTTTTGTTTTCAAAGTGCGCGTTATACGCCTGATATTACGGTATATATATATATATATATATATATATATATATATACACACACTGCTGGACAATTGCTAAGGACGGATCACAAATTGCTATGTAGCATAACATTAAGCGAGACATGGGCCTAGTAGAATAAAATATAGTTGCCACACTGTTCAGACATTAGAATAAAGAATATTTATTGTTCTGGAAAGTACAAAAGCTGTGAAACATCTGAAAGAAAAAAAAATGTTCATTTGATCTGCGTACGGAGAAATGGAACAGTGCATCTAAAAGTCAGCAGGCACCTTAAAGAAAGGTATCAGCACGGGATATGTCCACCGTGGAGTGCGATGCAACATTCCACACGTCGTACCATACTTTGCACAACATTATCCAGCAGCTGTTGAGGCAATTTATTCCATTCCTCTGTGAGTGCATGGATGAGGGTGTTCTTGTTTGTCGGAGGATAGTTTCGACCAGCAACTTGCCTCCCCAAAGCATCCCACACATTTTCAATGGGGTTTAGATCTGGAGAACGCGCTGGCCATACGAGACGTTGAATACCCTCGCTGTCTAGACAATCCTGAACAGCGAGTGTTCGATGACATGTTGCGTTGTCGTCCATAAAAACAAATTTATCACCAACAGCACCACGGAAAAGACGAACATGAGGAAGTATAACTTCATCAATGTATCGTTGGCCCGTCATAGTCCCATTCGCAACCACATGTAGGCGCGTGCAGCCATTGATCATGATGCCGGCCCACACCATGATACTGCATGTCGGATATCGGTCCTTTTCCTGGATATTTTCTGGACGATAAGCAGTACCACTCTCGCGCCAGATCAGTTGGCGTCTACAATCCGATGACAGACTGAACCTACTCTCATCTGAGAATAGTACGCATGCCCAGTCCTGTTCAGTCCAATTGTGATGCTCACGGCACCATTGCAAATGGGCAGTACGGTGCTGTCTGGTCAATGGGATACACACAACAGGTCTGCGTGCGTATAGTCCTCCTCCCCTCAAACGTCTGGCAACAGTTTTTCGGGAGATCTGCTTTCCTGAGGCAGCAAGAAACTGATTTGCCACCTGCTGAGCTGTGGTGCGCCTGTTCCTTTTTACTGATAGGACGATATATCTGTCTTCTGCAGGCGTTGTACTTCTAACACGACCTCCCCCGTGCCGTCTACTACACATTCCAGTAGTTTTAAATGACTTCCACAGCTGTGAAACAACGCTGTGAGCGATGTCGAACTCCTGGCAACATCTGTTATTTTTCGCCCTTCTTCGATCTTTCCAATAATTCGGCCACGCATAAAATCATCTATGTGATGTCGGGAAGACATGCCAAAAATTTTAAGTTCGTCTATTAAATCTTTCCTGTAAAACTTTGACTTGAAACAACAACTGTCCACACGCGTCAAAACCTTTAAAGCTCTTATGAACGCTATCACGTGATGAACAGACGTGGAAAAAAAAATTTGCATACTCATACTTCTTACTAATATCCCGCACTTATTCTAATTTTCCACATTTTGCTTCATTTCATTTTGTGGTTGCTATGGATGATAGTGTTATCCGTCCTTAGCAATTGTCCAGCAGTGTATATATATATATATATATATATAATCTTCAAAATTATTAGTATTAATTATTGATTTTTTTCTATCTTTTAAGCAATCAATGAGACCTTTACTATTTTTTAAAATAGCTGTTACTTTGAGATTATTCATATTTTGTGAAACAGATAACATATTATATTAATTTACCAGAAATAATCATATAGGTTTTAAGACCTATAGTAACACTGCGCAATTTAATGGGATCTCTATGAAATTTCAATTATATGTAGATAATAATGAGATAATAAAGGATCTTTTAGAAAATTATGATAATTATGGTCTAAATAAAGTTATAATATTTCAAAACTATATTACATTCTCATTAATTTAGTTCTAAAAGAGAATTATATTAATTATAATGATGTTTTGTATAAATATATTAAAGGCTTTTTATAAGTGTGTTCCTGCTAGCAATAGTGAAACTGAGAAATTTATATGTACATTTTTATGAAAAACTGTATATTGATAATATGGACTTTCATCCAAATATGTAGATTGATGATCTAAATATTTTTGGTAAAAATTACGAGTTTATTTGTAATATTACTTTTAATCCCTTTTAAAACTTGTTAATTTATAAACAAGTTATTAACAGAAAAACCGTGTATCTATTTATAGAAATACTACTCGTAACTACTTGCAGCGGGATTCTCAGTTAATAAAGATTGAGATAAAATAAGTATTATTAAAAAATTTATAAGATGCTGTTTAAAACATAATTCTGTTAAATTTCTTAAAAATTACATTTGATAAGTTTAACGTTAGTTTGTGACTTCATTTACATATTTATATTTACTAATCATGGATATCACTACCAATTCACTTGTTTGGATTACATCCCCGAGTTTGTTACAATTTAATAATTTAATATTTTACAATTCTTTTTTTAAAAAATTACTAAAAAATTTTATATTGTTTACTGATTTTCTACATATATATTTACTGATTTTCTTAAAGAATATATTTAAGAACAATTACATCCAGAAATGTAATTCTGAGATTTCCATTGTTTTTATTCTTTATGTAATAAGTATACTGGTGTCCAAAATTAAGGTTACAAGCATAAGAAATACTATGTCTAATTAATATCGAAATTTAATTTAATGTAAAATAATTCGGTACGCGCATAGGCCAGACTATGAGAGGGATTAGAAACAAAAACAATGAAAGAAAAAACACAGAAATTACATTAGAACAATATGCACAAATGCAAGAACGTTGGTCATAACATGATATATCTCAACGTTAGACTTGTCGAACTTATAACTGGTATGGTCATCTCGTACAGCTTTATAAGCACCGCAACGAGCCCACATATTGTTAACGAGAGTATTAATTAAAATTTATGGTAACAACTCCCATTCTTCCAAAAGTGGTTATTATAACTCTCGAAACGTCCTAGAAGGGATTTGATTGCATGCATTGGCTCTTCCTGGAGCAGCCTAAAAGTTCCCTGTAGAATTGATGTCCGGGGACCTTGCAGGCCGTACCATAAAGTTGATTGTTTTGCTTCAAGTCGGGTGTATAATAATGTTTAGTATTAAAAGTATGTATAAACGTTTAATTACTAATCTAGATTCAGAAAATTGGAACAAGCACATCAACAAAATTTATTATGTAGATGAGAAATCTAATAATAAAAAGCAATTGTATGAATCTAATTTGGAACCAAGCATGCAAATAGCCTTTGAAGGTTTAAGACCTAACAACAAAATTAAACATGTGTTATAACTTTTTGCTCATTATATTATGGGATAGAAAATATGATTTTTTTTCATAAAATAATAGAAGAGAGAAACAAATACATAAATAAAAGAAAAATACTAAGTTTTTAAACTGAAACAAGAAACAAATCTAACCATAGCGTGTGGGTCACTTTTTAAAGAAATGACCAGAAAGTAGTAGGACAATACCAAA
Source organism: Trichonephila clavipes (assembly GCA_019973935.1). Classification (NCBI taxonomy): domain Eukaryota; kingdom Metazoa; phylum Arthropoda; class Arachnida; order Araneae; family Nephilidae; genus Trichonephila; species Trichonephila clavipes. The sequence goes on from BMAU01020805.1 coordinate 110,939, forward strand.
TAAAAATTAATTAAATGTGAAGTTTGCATTCCAAATTTTGCTTAACATTAATTTGATAAATATGGAAAGAAACATAGTCTAAAATCTGTTGCAATTTTTTCAAAATTAAGTATTTCAGTGACAGATACGCACAGATATATAAAGGGTGCTTTTTTAGAGGTATAGAACTTTAAATTGCAATACAACAACGATGTATTATTCGATTGACATGAATTTTTTCTAATTCGAAATATAATCTTGTGGCATTACATTTTAAATATGATTTTTGGCATATGACTGCCATGGCTGGCTCGGATGTAGTCCAATCTGGACGTCCAATTTTCGATGACTTTTTCCAACATTTGTGGCCGTATATCGGCAATAACACGGCGAATGTTGTCTTCCAAAAGGTCAAGCGTTTGTGGCTTATCCGCATAGACCAATGACTTTACATAGCCCCACAGAAAATAGTCTAGCGGTGTTAAATCACAAGATCTTGGAGGCCAATTCACAGGTCCAAAACGTGAAATTAGGCGGTCACCAAACGTGGCTTTCAATAAATCGATTGTGGCACGAGCTGTGTGAGATGTTGCGCCGTCTTGTTGGAACCACAACTCCTGGACATCATGATTGTTCAATTCAGGAATGAAAAAGTTAGTAATCATGGCTCTATACCGATCACCATTGACTGTAACGTTGTGGCCTTCATCGTTTTTGAAGAAGAACGGACCAATGATTCCACCAGCCCATAAAGCGCACCAAACAGTCAGTTTTTCTGGATGTAACGGTGTTTCGACATACACTTGTGGATTAGCTTCACTCCAAATGCGGCAGTTTTGTTTGCTGACGTAGCCATTCAACCAGAAGTGCGCTTCATCGTTAAACAAAATTCGCTTATGAAAATCGGGAACAACGGCAATCTCGTTTTGGGCCCATTCGACGAATCTACGCCTTGCTTGATGATCGTTTTGATGAATTGCCAAACCAAACTGAGAATAAATCACTTGACAGCTGTTAAATCGGTCGCCATCTTGGAAAGTAATGCCAACTTAAACTTCTATACCTGGAAAAAAACACTCTTTATTAAAATTATATATAATATATCTATGTTTTAGCTTTTTGCTCAATATATTATTGGACAGAGAAAAATATGATTTTTTTTCATAAGCAGCAATTTTAACGATATTTGCCTTGAAAAAAAATAACGACGCTTTCAGAATGTGTATTATGTGTTAATCTATCTCCATACGTTGAAAAGTTGAAAACGATAAAGGATCTTATCTCTCATATACTTCAGCTTATATTCCATCATAAATTTCCTGCATCAGCGACTCTTGTACATTTTGATACGTCACTAGTTTTAAAAAGTGATTGAAACGCAGAATTATACACGTTGCGCATTTCTGTCGGGAATAAATGAAATAAGGTGCATTTTTTTTAGGCTCTGTATGAAATTGTAGTAGACGATGAGAAAATATGTCGATAAACCTAAAAAACTTTAATCTTTCCCCCAGCAGTACTTTCAACATAATTATTCGAAAAAAGAAAGAATGCATTTTCGAAAAAAACGCTTAAAAAACATATTTTCTTACTCTATTCTAATCCCCTGTTGGAGTTTTAAAAAATAATGAAATGTTCAAAAGGCCGATATATTAATATTTATGAATCAATCGGTATTTGATTCATGAATATTAATTTAATATTAATTTTTATGAACAAGTTTGTTAAAAGAAAATTGTATGAGTTCTGTGGTTTTCTTATATGCGATTATACAGGACATTGAGAATATAACAGTCAATTTAACTATTTATGTCTTTTGATCTTAAAATAAGCTTTTTAAATAGCCCAATGACAAACAATTTTTTTTTTAATTTTCAGTTTTTTATTTTTGGTTTTAATATATTAAAGTAATTTTAAATCCGAAACATAATGTCACCGCTGCTTAAAACCCATACCTAAATCTGAAATATTTTATATACTAAAATATTGTTCTTCAAAAATCATTTCAAGCGACAAGAGCTTTCACAGCTATTCAGCTTCTTTATCTATACTTTATAGTTAGCTATAACGTTATAGAAACATTATCGTAATTAATTTAATTTGATAATTTTCCGCTCGTAATCGGAAAAAAATCTATTTTATAATATGTGTTTGATCCTTCTCAAACATTTCTTAAATGTGATCGCATTCCGTAAATCGAGATGTATATTTCACATCCTGTAGTTTGAAATCTGAAACAACCACTGTCATAATCATGTCACCATAACGAACTGTCGTAAATCATGAATTTGATATCAACTCAGAGCAACTGACCGTAACACACTCGTTATTTATATTGAAAACAGCGATAACTGAGCGAGCAATATTTAAGGTATCCGACTACGTTCGGAACCGTGATTTTCAAAAGCGCATAAATGGATAATTTTCATGATATTTAGTGTCACTCAAATTAGAATACATGCATAAAATTGTTTTAAGGACATTTTGACAAAAAACATTTATTCAAATGCAATATTTTGGCAAAAAATTAACTTAGAATAATATTCTTTCCAAATGTTCTCCTTTTGTGAAAAATGCTTCTATTAGAATAATATTTTGCCGGTATGAAGCTCAGACCTCTGTTCAGAGGCTCAACTAGAATTTTTGAAATATATAACTTAGAAGTGGGTTTATTCATATTTTACGACAACAGAGGGGAACAATTTTAAGAAAAAAACGCGAATAATTATTTCAATGGGTGGTAACTCTGAAAATAATCTGAATTTTTCAAAAATTCTAGTTGAGCCTCTGTAGAGAGGTCTGAGCTATATACAGGCAAGATATTATTATAATAGAACCATTTTTCACAAAAGGAGAACATTTGGAAAAAAGATTATTCTAAGTTAATTTTTTGCCGAAATATTATATTTAAATAATGTCCTTAAAACAATTTTATGCATGTATTCTAATTTGAGAGACACTAAATATCATGAAAATTATCCATTTATACGCTTTTTTAAAATCACGGTTCCGAACGTAGTCGGATACATTAGGTTATATTGCTTAATCATTTTAAATATATGATTTCAATGGATGGAATTCGACATCTGTTTTATTATTGTTTAGAATTCATCATAATTCCGTTTCAAGAATGTAGAACATTCTATTACTACTATAAAATACTGAATAAAGTAAAAAGGGAACACATTATTTTTTTATTACATTAATAATGATTTGTATTCAAATTTAGAAAGAAAAAAAGAAGAAGAATCGAAAAATGTTAATAGTTAAGGTGAGTTTTCTTTATATCTCTTGAATAACTCAACCAATGTAAACGAAATGAAATGCTAATATTTAAAAGGAGTTTTCTTTATATTTGTTGAATAACTCTACCAACAGGTAAACAAAATGAAATCGTTAAGTCGTAAGTAGTTAATAAAAAAAAAATTCCTTCACTGAAAAGGGTTTTATGACAAAACTATTTGGAGCAATGACCTCTCACTCTTGGAGAGTAATTTAGTGCAGTATTCCCAAACCTTTTTATCGCCGCGGACCGGTCAACGTTGGATAATTTTACGATTGCCCGCTGAGGGGGAGGATGTCGATTGTTTATACTTTAGATTGTTGTTTTTTTTAAATTTTTTGACTTTTAGTTCTTTCAAGTGAACCTTCCAAATTCCATAAAGTTCTGTTACATGGCTATAATGTACTTTGATCTGACAATGCATGAACCTTTTTTGATAACTAACTCATTAAGCGATTTAACTATAGAAACTAAAATTAATTAAGTTTAGTCAATGAAAGGTTAAAATACAGGAATATTTTACTACTTAAGAATTATTTTTTGTCTGAATCATCTATTGAATCTAGGTATTAAACAATGAAAATCGTTTTCGCGTTTCAAGTTTATTGTCAAATGATATGCATGAAAAAAATTTGCAGCTCTTTACTTTATTCATGTACAAAATATCGTTTTAAATTTTTGCTTTCGTGTTGTTAATGCATTTAAATGACGATCAAATGCATTTTTATAGACGAGTTTTACAATATCTATTGAATCCTAATTAAAATAATTGCTGTATCTGTTCATTTTCATGAGGTGTAACTTTATTTATGTTAATGATTTAAATATAGTTATAAGTATTATTATGTATTAAAATAAAATATCAGAATTATATAGTTAAGTTTCAAAAGAGTAGTTGAAAGCAAGCAAGAGAATTCTAAGTTATGTAATTAATTTATTTGTTTGATTATATTATGATTTAAATGCATTAATATCTTATGTGTAATATTTTAAATTCATTTCAAAAACTCAAATAACTTTTTTAGACATGCATTTATACTTCAAGGTTTTTAATCTCTCACAAAGATTATTTACTTTGGAAATTTTTTTAATTTGATTGTAATTGGTCTTATTTCTTAATTTTGAGCTAAATTTAATTTTTGAATTATGAAGACAATTTAATACTCTTATTTGAAAGATAAATTGATGTCAAAAGAATAACATTGCAATATTAATCAAATTATTTATGTGAATAAATTTGAAAATGATATATTTCCCAATCAAAATTTGGACATTTTGAGACTTAAAATTAAGGCTATGTTGTCAGGAAAAAGTACTTATTTTAATTAATATTTTTTCAAAAATTGCTTAAATTTTTTGTGATATTGCCTCTTGAGATAAATGCATCAAATTGCTTATGATCTTTATGTTCTCTGAATAGAGACAAAAGAGAAATACAATATCCGGATTGAAATGAAAAAAAATGCCAGATTATATATACGCACACAATTTAACAACAGTCATTCCTACATTGCTATTAAATTAATTATTTGCTAGAGTAACGTTTCTTACATGTGTTATTATTAGGCTTAATTTCATTTTTCAAACTTGATTTGTTCTACAGTTTTTCTTGCACTATTATGTAGAAATTTTCTGCTGAAAGGGAAGATTGGACCCCCTATAAAGTAAGCTTAACCTTACTTCACCGCCCTAAGTCGGTGTCAGCTCTAAGAAATTTAATAGTTTCCATTTTAGTCAATTGACTTTTCATATGTTTACTTATATTTCAGTTTGTTTTTGGTTGACAAATCCATTACTTATCTATTCTTTATTTTGAAGGCCATTCACTTTGTTTTTATTTATTTGTATCTATTTATTTTATTTATTTTATTATATATATATATATATATATATATATATATATATATATATATATATGAGAAATCCAGTTGTAATAAGGCAAATCCCAATCCAATATGAAGCCCAGCTCGTTAATAGCTTCCCTAGGCTTGGAACTGAAGGAAATTCAGATGAAAATATGTATTTTTTCATAAAATAATATAAGAGAGAAACAGAAACTTGAAAAAATATTGAAACAAGATTAAAATTAAGATTTAGATTGAAACAAGAAGCCTACGAGTTCATAAAATGTAAATTATTTTAGGAAGTATTGACCAAAGAAAAATCAGATACACATACATATGTATATTTGTACTGCATTATTTAAATATGGAACATGTTACACGCGCATTTATGTTTTAAAAAAAATCATTAGTCATAAAAGTTGATTCAGAAATAATATTTGTTAGACTAATTATAATTGAATCAACTAGATTAACAAAAACAGATAAAACTGATAGCGCAAGATAAAATGCGTGTGTTCGATACAGATATGACGCCGGAACATTTGACATTTTGCATGATTCACGAGGTATCTTTAATATTTTTTTATTTAATAGAGTCTGGTTATGCATCAAATAAATTTCTTTCAAAGATTTTTTTACATTTATTTAAAATTAAAATAAATGTTTATGCTGTTTTCCCCCCATTTATTTATCCATGTATTTCCAATGTATTTTTGCCAGTTTTATTTTATATATTTTGTTATGTAATTGTCAAATTATTTTCTGGCATTTAAAAAGTAGGATTGTATTTGTATGTAATTAACTTTGAGAATGTTTTAAGCCTTTTTTCTGAGGGCTCATTAGTCCCTCTCTACGGTGTGCGTGTGCGCATGTGTGTATGTGTGAGAGAGTGACATAATTTATAGAAGCATGATATCTTAAAAAATAGTTTTCTTCATATATTTGAGGTTCCTTTAACCAATTTTGCTTGTACCATCTTACATTTTGGGCTGATAATCGATTTCTCCAAAGTGTAACAGTAATTATTTTGATGTATTTATACATTTTTATTTAAACTGCGTTAATTAGTTTTTTTTCTAAAAAAAACTAGATTTTTTAATTAAAATGTTATCACCGAAACAAAAATATAATTGAATGTAATTAACTTTGCAAAATTTATCTGCTGATTTTTTTCATAAAAAGAATTGCCTTTTTTCTTCTATTTACATTAAAACTACTGAAATATGAGCACTAACTATCATTTTAGTTTAGCTTTTCAAGTTTTCCTGCACTGAAAAAAATTTGAAGGCAATTCAACTGATTGAGCTTTCAAAACATCTCTCTAGGAATGGAACTAAATTAAAATATTATTCAATAAAACTGAAAATAAATTTGCATCATACATATATTTTCATTTTATTGGCAATAATTATTAAACCACATTTCAAAGTTCCTGAATCTTTCGAATCTATCATTGATAAATCTTTGTAAATCTTTTTCTATTAGCCAGAACTTATATGAGGCATTTCCTGCCTCAATGAGGTTTTTAGTTCATTTGCTGTGACACGTTCTCTTTACCATGCTTCTATCCGTCGCTATTCCTTTTGTTTCTTTTTTATATATCTTTGTGACGAAAGCTCTCAGAAATTATTTCATAAAATACTTGGCAGAAATTTTTTTTATAAATGATCTCACTGCGTAAACCAATTTTCTCGGCATAGCAAATTTACAATTTCATCAAAACTTCAGATTCAATTTAAATCCTTCCAATAGAAGCACAGTATTCGTTGTCCGCAAATGACTTTCTCTGAAGCTGCTATCATTTTGATTTTTTATTTCCATAAAGTTTGAAGGCTTATTACTGCGATGTGGCAGTTTATGACACTACTTTATTGAAAAGTAAGAAGCAATTTATTTTTAGATGAAACATTAAAGATGGGATTTTATTTATGTTTAGCGAACTTGAAGTTTGATCTTTTTTAGTTACGTTACCTTCTTCCATTAGCGTTGCATTTTATTCAAATGTTTGTATTGGTAATAGGTAACCGAATAATAAAGAGCTGTGTAAATAAAAAATTAATTAAGTTGGATATTATTTCTTCTTTCGAATAAATTAAATAACATAGGAAAAGTAAGGAATATATATATGTGTTTATGTTTATAAAATATTTGCTTCAAAGTTTAATATCAATGTTATTGAAATATTTAATATCAAGCTGTTAAATCTGCAATCTGAACTAAGAAATCCATACGAAAACTCTTAAAAGCATGTTACCTATGGTGACTTGGAAATATTTTCAGAAGAAATTAAAGTAAAATTGAGTTAAAAATAAATTTTGAGTATATATTTATGTATTTTCCTTCCAAAATATATCTTAATTTTTTTACTAATGTATGTTTCTTTAAATTTTAAACTTTTTTCATGCCCTTCAGAATAAAATATAAAAGATTTTATTTCAGAGTATGATGTTATAATAAATGCATAAAAATAAACCACATCTAGAAGTATTTTCCCCCCCGTGTGTACAGATATGGTGTTCTGGTGTTCTTTTTGTTAAAAACTAACCATCAGTGTGTTATAATTTAACAGAAGTTCCAAAATTAAAAGTACGTTTGATCACTTTTAATAGTTCAATTTTTAATGAGATTTGTGTAATACATGCATAATTTATATTTTATAATTAGCAATCTAAATAATACCGAGGTATTCAAGGATGAAAAGTACATTTGCTATACGTTTGTATATATGTGTGATTATCCTGACTTAGTTTTCTACAGTTGAAAATTTATTAAGCTCATTAATTACATAATGAAATTAATGTTCTGTACCTTTTCTCTTTCAGGTTTTAAAAAATTCAGTTGTAGACGGTCACGCCAGCTGGAAAACGCCGGACACGACAGCGTAACTTGTTAACTGGAACTATTTTTGCTGTGCTCAACAACTAATCTTTCTTAGATGGCTGGAAGACACCAGGTTGGTTTAATTTTAAAACTTCATATAAGTGCAAGGAGAGAAAAGGAACCGTAAAATACCTATAAGTAAATTTAGTCCCAATTTTATAAATGTTTTGATTCACAAAGCCTTAAGCACGTAATTCGAAAAATTTGCTTTTCCACACTTAATCCATTACTCAGAGCATATACGTAATCAATTGGTGAAATGGTAAGTACTGGTATTGAAGGCGTCAAATCTATAATAGAAGAATTTCTATGAGGTATTACGGTGTCTGATTGTTTTTAGGTATCATTTTTCACTTGAGCATCTTTTAGGAGTTCGTTGATTTCATAAAAGTCGTCGGTAAATAAAGTCCTTTCAAAGTAAATACGATAAATCTATAATTTACCTCTTTGGTCATGTCTAACGAAATAAATGCGTATATTGATTTACTGAAATAAAAAAAAACAGTTTACAAGTTAAAGTGATTCTTCCTTCCTCAAAATAAAATAATTTATGTATTTTAATACCTTTGAATGAGGAGATATTTGCCATTTTTATACAAAACCTTGTTATAGATTTCTACTATGATTTTACTAAAGACACTTTATTTCTTGAACACATTGTATAAATTCGCAAATATATCAAGAAATTGATTATTCGTTTGCTTATTCTTTAATTTCTTAGATGTTTGTGCGGAAGAACCACTGTTTTTCATTTCTGTCTACTATTTTGAAACTAGATATTTTGTGCATGTACTGAGAAAGTAATTTATAACTAATTGGAATATATAATATGGTTAAAAGGGTGTATCAAAAAAAATTTTTTTTCAGAATTTCAAAACCTATTTATGCGGAAAAGATGTTCTCTGGTATATAGATAAAGAGGAAATAAAATAAAAAATCATAATTTTTATTTTAAGTACTGCCACAAGTCGAATGATGTTTAGGTATTTGAGTTTCTTTATGGTAAAAAGTCAAAGTATGTATACATATTTTGTGCTAAAAAACAGATATTTTAGTACATTTTAGTATCTATTGCGATAAGACACACCTACTAATAAATTGCAAAAAAAAAAAAAACAGATTTATTTTTAACGATTTCTTTAGCCATTAATTTTTTTTAAATACTTCCTGTCGAAATTATAGTGCATGGTAAAATAAAAGACGGAAAAAAGCTTAGATCGGAATGATTTGGTAGTGTAGGGAGAGAGCATATGAAAAGTTGCATTGTACATTGTACGATTCACAATTCAGTACTCATTTATAATATTCATCATTTTTGGTTATTTATATTGTTGAAAAATACTTTTATATTTTGAGTCTAAAATCATCGAACCCAAATTAAGTCTCGACATTTTTTCGAAAATTCTACACTTTATTACAATTTATATATTTAGAAATTATTTTTTATAAGTAGTTTTCTCCTAATCCCCATACCATAGGACATCTTTTGAGAATAGGTTAAGTTTCGAAAATAATTTTTTTCCTCCATATTACCACGATCCATCCAAATGATTAACAATATTCTGTTTAATTTTAATTTAATTCCGATTAATTTTAATTTAATTCAGATTAATTTTAATTTAATTCTGATTAATTTTAATTTAATAAACTGACTAATTTTAATTATATTCTGATTAATTTTAATTAAGTTCTGATTAATTTTATTTAAGTTATCTGATTAATTGTAGTTTAATTATCTAATTAATTTAATTTAATTATCCGATTAATTTTAATTTAATTATATGATTAATTTGATTTAATTTTCTTATTTTTTAAAATTCCATTAATATTTTTTTCTATTTTTGAATTTGAAACTTAAGCACGGAGTACTTTTTTTCGGCTATATATAAAAATTTATAAAAATTGATTTTTATAAATTAGCTATTGAACAATTTCTGTTCGTTGAAGGAGTATCCATACTCTTTTAAAACTTTGCCAATATAGTTTTTTTTCTTTGTATCATTGCGATTATTTTCATATTAGTATTACTTTTATTTAAAAGTTAGGTTTCCAAGATATTATTTGTGAAAATGAAGTTGCATTCTAATCAATTACTCAAAATGTCTAGTGGTACCTGTGTCCCATTCCTCTTTTGAAACGATGCTGTACATATAAATTATCTCAAATTTTGATTAAAATAATCTATATTTCTTTATCTAGGAACTTAGATTAGATCTGTAACACATTATGTTATTTAAAAAAAAAATCAGATTTTTTTAAAACTGATATTTGGTGGCTTGCTGTTGTTACGAAAGCAACAACTTATGTAACACATGAAAATGTGTATCTAAGGAGCTCTTTACGAAGTTCATTAACAGATTTGGCATCCAATGCTTACTAGAAAATGGAAATGGGATGATAGAATCTACAACTTATCGGCTGATAATGTAAACGAGCTGTATTTATTACTTTCAAGCTTGAAAGGGAGTATGTTATTTTGTTTTCACCGGATAACAAAGCAGTATTTATGTGAAGCGGTTAAGAGATAATTTAACCAGATATATAACCATTTATGCAAATCTTTTGGGTTTTCCCCCATTCATTAATCCAGAGTCAATTTTTATTGTAATCATATTAATGTATTCTGGATTTTTTTTAACTTTTTTGAAAGTTTTATTATTATTAAGTTAATGTTTTAATATAATCTTTTCCGAATATTGAATTCAAATTGTTATTGTAACTTTTAAGAAATTATCAGTGTTTGATACTGAACAAATATGTTCTAGTTTTTCAGAAATTAATTTAGAAAGAGGAACTGCAAACTTGTTAATTTCGTTTTTAAGAATGTACTATTTTATTAAAAGAAAAATTAAATGCAATTTTAATTTTTATCAAACTAATTAAAATTTAATTATTAATTTTTGCTCATTGTAGCAAGAGACATTATCAAAAAATACACTTCTGAAGAATTTCTGAAATGAAACTACCTCCGCTTTTAATTTAACTGTATTCTCTAAAATCAGTGTAATGCTAATGCATATGCATTCCCTTTATATAATTTTTGTTCATTAAATTAAAATTTTTATTAAATTGAATGTAAATGATATACACATATTTCGTTATGCATGCTTTTTAGCCTTTTTTTTACATTCAAATCCGTAATCGGTGAATATGCGAATCATGAATTCCCATAGTAGTTTTGTCGATTACATCGATTAGAAGTCAATTATTATTCAGCGGTTGGTATAAGTGCAGTTAATAATTTATAAACTGATCCGTATATTAGCCGAGAGGGCATTTTTCCTTCAAAAATTTGCCCCAAATTTAAAACCTGTATATAAGACAAAAAGAAAAAAAATATGTAGTTTTTTTTTCAAACATATCGCCATGAGGGCGAAAATGTTCTCAAATGTGTTGAATATTTTCCAATCAAATTGCCGTGAAGTAAAACACCAGACGCGCTAAAGACGATAGTTTTACTTCTGGTAGCCCTGTATGAACCTAAATCACCCCCTCAAATCATTTGGTGCCTGCTACACAGTATGTGCTGTTCATACATTTTTTTTTGTGGTTGTTAGTTTTCTTAGAAAATCCGAGGGAAGAGAAATTCGTTTTCGGCACATGATCTTTGACCTATGTTTCAAGTCATGGAGAGAAAACTCGCTGCCCATGATTATATGCAATAGAGTGGATCGCGGTGGAGAAAAAAAAAATTTTCAATAAAAACTTACCCATGCGGAAAGATGTTGTGTAGTTTGGAGTTAGGAGAAAAACAATATAAAAAGCATTTCAAAATTTAATATTGCCGCCAAAGGTTTGAATTTTTGAAAAAAATAAAAAATACTTAATTTCAGTTAGATGGTTTTAGGCTCAAAATAATTAATTTTATACAATATAAAGTGAATTAAATTTTTTAAAATTTCTACAATATATTGTTGATTACTGATTAGTGAGTAATACAATGTACACCGCAACATTTCATAATCCAGTTCTCTCTCTTTACCCACACTGTCTAATCCAGGGGCGCCGAACCTTTTTGGATCAACGTACCATTTTTTCTTTAAGAAATGTGTAATGAGGTGAGGTACCGTCATAAATATAATTTTGACTTGTAATTATTGAGAAAATAATAAAACTAAATAATAACAAATCAAAACTATTTATTTACAACGAAAAAATTGCATTTTGCACTGTATATAGTAGTAAATGTTTTATGTATACCTTTTTCGTGTAATTCAAACTAAAGTAACTTTAATGTGAATTCTGTTGTAGCACAGATTAGATGACAAATAACTTGTATTAGGACTGTAAGATGTTACTTTCAGCAGAATGCAAGCTGAATTGGAGTCATCTGCCAAACTAAGTGAGTCTTTTAATGTTATTCATCTCTGAAAATAATGACTCGCTGTCAAAGGTAGATGAAAATATGATTAAAATAGTACGAGCCAGTTTCTTCAAACAGTTAAATGTATCTGGAATCGAATTCCCTGTTTCCAAAATTTCCTTACTTGCATTTTTACTTATATTGCTTGTTAATCTTTCTGTTTCAATTAATTCCAACTTTCTTCATTTTTCAACAAATTTTTGAGTCCATATTGAACTAGACTGAAAATCAATCAGTCGCATTTCAAAATTTTCAATTTACAAATTATCGAATAGGGATAAATTCAGTTTATTAAGGTATCCGACTGCGTTCGGAATCGTGATTTTAAAAAGCGCATAAATGGATAATTTTCATGATATTTTGTGTCACTTAGATTAGAGAATACATGTATAAAATTATTTTAAGGACATTTTGACAAACAAAATTATTTAAATACAATATTTCGGCAAAAAATTAACTTAAAATAACCTTTTTTCAAAATGTTCTCCTTTTGTGAAAAATGCTTCTATTATAATAATATTTTGCTTGTATATAGCTCAGACCTCTGTACAGAGGCTCAACTAGGATTTTTGAAAAATTCACATTATTTTCAGAATTACAACCCATTGAAATAATTATCGGCGTTTTTTTCTTAAAATTTCTCCCCTCTGTTGTAATAAAATATGGATAAATCCACTTCTAAGTTATGTATTTCAAAAATTCTAGTTGAGCCTCTGTATCGAGGTCTGAGCTATATACAGGCAAAATATTATTATAATAGAAACATTTTTCGCAAAAGGAGAATATTTTGAAAACTGGTCGTTCTATGTTCATTTTTTGTCAAAATATTGTACTTAAATAATTTTTTTAATGTAATACTATTCTTAAAACAATTTTATATACATTTTTTAATCTAAGTGACACTAAATATCATAAATATTATCCATTTATACGCTTTTGCAAAATCGCGGTTCCGAACGTAGTCGGATACCTTAAAGGAAGTCACATCAGGGTACATAAAAAACCGTTTCCGATAATTCTTTAAACTGAGAAAATCTCGCTGAAAGCCCCGACCGATCACTCGTATTAGTTCGTAATAATTCATATTGAACTTTGTTATTTTGAGTTAAAATGCAAACCGTTTTGATCGGTGGCGTGCCCAAAATATTGTGTCACGTGCCACTGGTTCTCCATCCCTGGTCTAATCAGTCCGATCCAAGCTATTCTCCATCTTATACACTGTAGTTTCGACAGATTTTTAAAAAAATTTAATGTTAAAGAAACTGTTAAATGTACCTAATGTGTTTTTTCTTGTAACTATTTAGTATGTGTCCTCCCAACGCAATAAATTTCAATAAGTACTGAAATACACGTTTCCCTTTAACAAAAGTTACTTTGACTTTTCTCTCAAATACCCGAACTACATTCCTCCTTTAGTAATACTTAAGACAAAAATTAATTTTTTATTTTATTTTTCCCTTCATCTATGTATCATGAAACATATTTTCCGCATAGATAGTTTTTAAAGTTTTCTATCCACCGGTATATGTATTCAGACATTCCAATGAATGAATACGAATTTTACGAACTATTCTAAAACTCGGATTGAGATATTGAATTTACTGGAGTTTTGTGATTTTCTTTTTCTTTTGAATAAAAATTCCATTCAAAACATCCAATAGATTAAAATGGCTAACGGAAAATGTGTAAAACATCCTCTTTTTTCCCGAGATTAGCAGATCTATGATATATGAGCCAACCCTCACACTTTAACTTTAAAAAAATTCTAAAAATTCTCGGTTTTTACACGGAAATATACGGTACATTTACTTCATCTTAAGATTAAATACATTTTATTTGAGATTAAAAACTAATTACTATTGTTGTGAGGGGAAAGATTAAAGATATAATTTTCCCGGAAAGTTTTAAGAATACTAAGCACGTGCATTAAGACTTTCCAGCGAAAATAAAACCATCATTCTCGCTTGCAGTTATTATCTCCTCCTTTAAATGTTTTCTCTCTAAATCGATATAATCATAAATTAATTCAAAATTCGTATTTTATTCAATCCTTCAATTTTTTGTTATAATTAAAAAGTTTTAAGAAAGAAAACATTTATATATAATTCGATTGTTTTTAAAAAGTAACCTCTCTCCTGGATTTATTTAGTAGTTTTACTTACTGAATAAAAAAAACTGTGTATTAATCTTTATTTACGGGTAAATTTTGAACCTTAATAATTTGTGAATAAATAATATGCCAGATAAAATAATAATTTCAATAATGCATTTCTGTTATTCTTCCATAAGGAAATTTACTGTATAGAGTTAGTTACTTTAATTTTTTTTTGTGCATTATATTTTATAACTACAAAAATTTATATAGTGATGTTATGATGGAAGATAACAACGATGTGGTCCTAAAAGCTTGAAATTAAATACAGTAATACCTCAACTTACCCTACCCGGAGTTAAGCGATTTACAAATCTAGTCGATTGATCTTTTGTTTGAGAGGCAGAAAAAAATGAGGAAATTAGTAACGTGATTGAAAAAGTTATCGTTCATGCCAGACAAATAAATTTAGAAGTGGATAGTGATGACGTTCAAGAACTGTTTGATTCCCAAAATCAGGAGCTGACAATTGCTGAGCTCATAGAAATGGTTGAGCAAGAGCAAAACATTGAACAATTTGGATCTATAGACCCAATTCAATCAGAAGACGGAATGACGGGTGTTGGGAATTTGATTGAAGGTTTCTGTTTAATTGAGAAAAATGGTTACACATTTTAGAAAATATAGACTCCAACAAAGAGCTTATTTTTTCACAAAAAAAAAAAAAAAAAAAAAAGAAAAAAACACTTATTAGCATGCTACGAAAGGAAGTTTTGCGGGGGGCGGGATATCTTTGAACTAGCAGACTACATTTTTAGATTTTATGAAACCTTCTTTTTCAGAATAACTTCGGTTTGCGATTTTGTACCTGTGTTATCTAAGATTTTTCTTCTATTGACTCAACGGCTCTGTGTGGGCCAAGGCCTTCTCAAGAATCCTCTTCCATTCCGATCTCCGTTTAGCAACAGTTCTCCAATTAGTCACTCTTAAAACTTCAAAATTGTCCTTCACACAATCAGCCCATCTAAATTTGGGCCTACCCCTAGTTCTATTTCCAATAGGTTCGTAATTGAAAATTCTGAGTGTCAAGTATGAGAGATCCATACAGATCTAAGATTTTATTAAGTGTTTTTTTTCTTAATTATTATTTTCTTTCGTCTCCGCCCTTAACTAAAAATGTGATTTATATGTATTTATATAAATTACACCCCGATTTAGGCAAATTCGATTTACGGGGTTATTACTCATTACCACCTATCGCGTAAGTTCGGGGTATTACTGTATTACTGAATATGGGTATAACATATGAAAATCACACATCCAAAACATAAAATAAATCCTTTCTGTTAAGAATTTCGTCTACATATGTAGTAGGAATAATTTATTTTGCATACGATAGCTCTAAACTGAGGTTAGATTTAATTTGTTTGAATTCTTAAAAATGCTTTTAAATTTCTTGAAATATTTTAAATGTTCTATTTTGAAATTTACTAAATTTTTTAAAAATTTTGCAGCTGAGGCTTAATAAGGGGGTGGGAGAGTCTCTTTAATCTCAGAAAAGTACTTAATTTTTCATTGAAAATGATAAACTGTAAACTACCCATCGTATCTAAACTAATAGTGAAAGTTAAAATTTCTGTGCTATTAATTGTAAGAAATGTACACAACTCAACATGTATTAATATACAAGGTGATTTATAAAGAAGTATACAGTTTCAATGCACTATATATCAAAAACAATTTTGGATATTCTAAGTTACTTGTTAAAGAATTGTATGGTATTATTTAAAGTTTTGTTAGGGATAGTCTCAGATGTTCTATGTGTGAATCCTTAGTCACATGACACACATTGAGCCGGTAATCCATTTCCGCACAAACGCGTGTTAAGGTATCTGAATGAAGTACGTCGATAGCAGTTGTGATACACTGTTTCGGCTCTGCTTGATCAACAAGGGGGAGACGAATACGTTGTCCTTTACGTACTCCCGCAGGAAGAAATCACCAAGTGTTAAGTCAGGACTTCTGGGTGGCCATTGGATAAGTGGCATGCTGTAGTCCTCGACTCATCCAATCTGTCTGTGAGGGAGGTTTTTGACATCTCCCTCATCGATAGGTTGGTGAGAGAGAAGCTCGTTGGCCGACCATTGGGATGATGCACTATCCAATTGGAGAATGAAGTTGTCAATACCATCCTGCAACTGCATTAACCGAAGAGTTAACATATAAAAAAAATGAGCCCGGTGACAGTTCGTTAAATTTAAGAACACAAAAAGCATTTTCTACTGCAGACGCACCGCCATTTCGACTTAACTAGTCACGTGACATGCATGCTATTGCATACGTCACTTCCGTCAGGGATGAGGCACAAGCTTTAAAAATACATTTACCTTACAGTTTACTGAGGTGGTGCGTGTCTTTCATTGTTACTGTCTTCTGGAAAGTGTCTACTTCTTTATGAATCACCCTGTATATATAAAATTTTACTGCACATACTTTTTTTGCGTGTGTTTTGGGGTGAGAGTTGTGATTAAAAGTCGAATGACTACTATTAATGGCCTAAAAGTATCTTATTTTAATACTTTAAATGAAATCTTCCTTTGTGTACATATTAAAGTTTAATAATATATATTAAGTCGGATAATATGCATATAAATGTAGAATATATCCTAATACAAGTGCTTTTTTAAAATACAGTTCAATTAATAGGATCTATTAAATAACATCAGCCGAAAAAGAATTAGAACTAAAGGACTAATTACTTATAGAACGTCTTCCTTATTAAGAATAAGTATAGTGCTTCTTTTAAAGCAAAAAAAAAAATCTTAGTGGTTTTTTTAAGATTAAGATCATTTTCTTGAAATGTATACATATTCTTAAATGTTACTTTGTAACTAAAAATAAGAAATTTTTCATGTTACTGATTCAAGCCTTTTTAACGATTGAAAATAAAGAAGCATATAATTTTAAGATTTTTTTCTATTGAATTTGGGATTGTAAATTGTGTTATAATAAATCTTCCATTTTTATATTTAAAAAAAACTCTTTTATGAATGTAGCCTCAGAACAATTGCTTATTATCAATTTTATTCTCATGATCTATTGACGTCCTTTATTTTAGCCACAGTTACCGTTTTCTGATTAACACCAAAATTTAATCAGCAAAACTGATACTGTGTATTTCAGTACATATTTACATGATTCTACTTGACCTTGCTTAATGTTCAAATTTTCAAACTGTTTTATAATTGTATAGCATGTAATGTGATTAACTGGGTGTAACGTTTTTCACAGTTATCTCTTTTTTTAAAAAAACATATACAGTTTTTCAATTTAAAAATGTAGCAAAAATTATGTCTGATTTTCCACTTTAGGGTTGTAATATGGTATAGAATTGCCATTTCTTAATTGGAGCTGTTCTAGAAATGAAAGAAATTTCTCACAAAATTTTGTCAAAAGACTGACAATTATTTTTGAGAATGTTGTCACGGAAAACTGTAAAAATTCGTTTCCAGTTATTGATAGTATTATATTGATATTAATATTGATATAATTATATTAATATTGATAGCAATATCTGTAGTCTGTAATATATTTAGAATAGTCATTTACATTTCTCTGTAAAAATTCCAGATTAGATTGTTTATGAATTAGTGCAAGATAAAAATTATTCCTTATCTTACCATTGTTTCATTTAAATATTGTAATCTCATCTTTGAATATGGCTGCCGTGGGATATAACTTATTGTGGAATAATGGCCTAGTAAATCGTAATTAATTCATCATAATGAATTAATTAGATTATTAACATTTTTATTAGAGCTACCAAAAATAGCAAGCTACATCTTGGCACTGTTGCAAAAAATTGACTTCTCGCTAAAAATATTTTGCCTTGCACATTTATTTTGCAGAAATTTAACCCAAAAGTCATTTAGTATCTGAAAAGTGTAACCGCGTGTTTTCTTTGTAATTTTATCATAGTAAATGCAAAAACATCCTTCAGAAATCGTGTGTATTGATTCAATACTAATAAGAAAATCAAAAATTTAGGATTAAATCACAATGTAAATGGTATGTAAAATTATATTGATGAAGAAAATAGAGAATGCTTCAAAAATCGTAATGTTTTAACCATTTTATATTCTTTAAAATGTGGGGGCTTCTTTTTTTTTTAGAAATATCTAAATTAAAAATATTTTCTGCGTGAAGAGATGTGTCTCGTGCATTTTTTTAAATTCGTCAATGTATTCTAAATACGCGTTTCCTTATGAAATCCATATTGAAACAAGAATATTTGTGTTAAATCCCTACCAACTTCCTCATTATTTAGTCTTATCTTACATAAAAAATGTGCGACAATATTCACACATATACAATCCTATTAGATGTTGTTCGTGGTTCAGAATTGTGAGGTATATCGCCTATACTCTCCTGTTGCTTCAATCAATCCTTAAATTCTTATTTTTATAAAAAAGCATTATCGTACGAAATTTTTGAAAAAGTTAATTCAGGATCAAAAGTATTACTTTCAAAATTAATCCAGTTCAAAGAGAATGTAATACTCTTTTTGTAAACTTTAAATATAACAATAATTTTCTTTTCTGCTCTAACCCACTTGTGAAAGAATAATTGGTTAGTGTCCTTATTAGTGTCGCACACACACAGGAATTTTTCAAGGGGGGGAGGTCGAGGGTCGAAAGTCCACCACATTCTCATGTCATACCCTAATAAACCGCCAAACATATTCTTTTGATTTTGTCGATTGTCGGGAACAAAAAACAGTAAAAAATGAATTGCTGA
This sequence comes from Trichonephila clavipes, assembly GCA_019973935.1. Classification (NCBI taxonomy): domain Eukaryota; kingdom Metazoa; phylum Arthropoda; class Arachnida; order Araneae; family Nephilidae; genus Trichonephila; species Trichonephila clavipes. The sequence goes on from BMAU01020805.1 coordinate 130,177, forward strand.
ATAAATAATTATAGCATTCATTAACAAAATAAATCATTAACAACCAAACTTAATTAAATTGTATGTACTATATACGTGGAATTATAATCAATCCAAAACAATTCAAGGGCTATGTGGAGTCCGGACCCATAGATCCCCCCCTTGTGTGCGCCACTGGTCCTTATCATTTGAACTATCACGGCCATCGCCAATATAAAGCTAGAGCATCATTTATCAAAACAAAACCCATTTATTGTTGCGATCAAGTCACATGGAACGAATGCACAGTTTTTTGTAATCTTGTATATACTCCAGAGAAGTATTGGTTTATTACAAAAAAATTGGCACTAATTTCCTTTATAGATATTTCAATATCCATGAAAAGCTTTATGTAATCTCTGAGTACGAAACTCTGTAGATTGTTTATTTATTAGATAAAAGAAAGGAGAGTTTCGCTATAAAACGTTTTGGCCAGTATGCCAAAGCAGAGCAAATAAACTTATTTATCTTTTGAGGTCAATAGGGTATAAAATAATTTGCTAACTACGCTGAATGTATATATCATTGTAAATTATTACTTTTGTATTTTGCAAACATTTAATTTTAGTGGTTATATGAAGCATTAATCTTAAACACTTGAATTCAGCTAGATATGTTGTTAGTTACCTTTAACTGTACAATGAAAATAATCAGGCTTGAAACTATCTTACATTGTGTCTTCAAATTTCTAAGCAAGTAATATAATTTTTTTAAGTCAATTTCTTCTTCGTTAGAAAAACGTACTTGCGCCATCTGTTGAAGCCAATTGTAACTTCGATAGAAATAACGCAGAATAAATTTAAAATTAACAAATAAATAAAATTTAATTAATGAATTAATATGTTTGAAAAAACTGTATTAATATCAAGTGTCATCCACTTCAAGTTGTAAAAATGTATTTGAACTTGAATGGATGAATAGAAAGTATTGTATTAAAACAATTGAAAATTTTAACAAGATATGTATATATATAGGGAGAGAGTGAACTATAATTGTGTGTGCAGGAACTGAAAAATGATTATTGCCTCGACTGATATGACATTCTTAAATGTTTTCGTTGCAAAGTTGTTATATGCTTTTAAGTTAATTTTAACTCCATGTAACTCAATAATTTTCTAGGGAGAAAAGTCTAATTTCTCTGAAATTTTCAAAAACTATAGAGAAAAGCTAGGTATATTCAGTTAACTCGGTGAATTATACTGGTTGTTATTTAATAGTTTTCATAGCATACTAAACATTAAAGAATTGCTTAAAATCCATTTTTCTCAAAACGGTTTGCGGCGAACCAGAGTTCACGTTAGTGTGAGTGGCAACCGAAGGAAGAGACACATAGGATAAAATCAATAACTTTTGATTTAATTCCATTCAAAATCTAATATGGTCACAACTAATTAATGGAATCGAGTTAGTCCTAACAAAAACGATTATCACTTTTGTGAATTAATGAAGTCTTATAGATACACTGGATGCTAAAATTTGTAGCGGTACTTAAACTTTCGATCTCCACGGCCCCGCATTATGTATCAGAGTGACATCACGGACCCCTAAGAGATTTTAAACATTCCTCCCCGACTTAATATTCTTTATCAAAATACAAGTACTAGTAGAGTTTCTTCATTGGGGACTATTAAGTAATGTATTCTAGTATGGCACATCGTTCAATTTTACCACGAGGCCTTTCAGAGCCTGTAAAAGAGGGAAATCTCAACATTACATGAGAGATTCCGCGGACTACAGTCTAGACAGCTGGTCTAGACAATGCGAAGACTCTGAGTCTTGTGACAAGAAACACTGATATTGCATGAGGTAATGGTGCGAGGCTGACTTGTCATCGTTGTATGTTAAATTTGCCAACACTCAAAGTCCTCCTGCTGGCGTGATGTGGCTGTTTGGAGAAGCGTGCCAACTCAGGCGTCGTCCTTATCACTTGACCGAGGCTGAAAATTATGAGGCCTGCCGCCAATATCCGTCGTGTTGCGAAATATATAAACAGTTCGACCCATATAATATAATGAAGTCTAAATCCCGAAAAAAGTTCGTTATATAGAGATTCATCTTTCAATTTTCTTTATAAACCACATAAAACAAATTTTTATTTCGTAAACACTATATATTAGAAAAAAGTAACTCTCTCTCTCACACACACACCTTTTTGAAAATTAATAATATTTATTTAATACATCTTACCTATCAAAAAGAAAGAAAGAAAAACTGCAAGGAAAGCTTCTTGACGCCTTTATCCACTTCCTGAAGAATTAATTTTTTCTTTGATGCTCAAGCACTTACGTTTTGACATTTTAGAGGTATAAGAAATGAAGTTACCAGTATGACTGATCAACACTACAAATGATCGGAGACTAATTGAAGGACACGGGGACACGAGACAACTCCAGTGAGGGTGCAAGGGAATATCGAAGATGTTTCTAGTCAACTGGGTTATAGGTTCCACTTCTTGGATGAAATGCTCAGAATTCTTTTCTTGGCGAGCTAGGCACCAAATAAAACCATTTCAAGATTTATGATCACCATAAGAGGAGTTAAAAGAAAGAATAACTTGAAATGTCCAGAAATACTTTTAAAAAAAAGGGAGAAAAAATTGAATCACAAGAGAAAAAGTTCGTTACATAGAAAATGCACTTCGCTATTGGGAGGTTATTTTACGAAGAAAATCGTGAAATGTTCTTGGTTCCAGGAAAAAAATAGCTACATAGAAAAATTCGAATTATAGAGGTTCGTAATATGGAGGTTCGACTGTATATATATAGAGAGCAGGGGTGGGCAGAGAGACTTATACAGGGTATGGGCTACTTCTAATGTTTTTATGGTGTTGCAGTCCACCCAGGGGCGTAGGTGTGGCCATTCTGCATTAAAAGTGTATGTTTTCTTTTCTTAACACTTGTTTTCGACTCTTTTAAAATATGGCAGATTACTATTTTTTCACTACAAAAACACAAGTAATATTATCAGGTTGAATATTTGAACAATTATGAGCGACTGTTAGACCGTGGAGCGAAGACGTATTCAATGCAGCAAACAGGGAACATGTGAACAGATGAATCTGAAAACGACGTACGTACCCAATTTGTTCACGACTGAGTCCCGCGCCATCGCGGAATATGACCACAACTCAAGAACCCTGGAAGAGTGGGATTATGTGTCAATAGCCAATCCCGTTCTATCATGTGAAGAGCTGATCATTAATATTTGTTCTCCCCTTCAGTCGGCTTTTGGGAAAAATTCATTTTTACGGCTGGCATCGCAGTGATCACTTTATTCCCTACAGCGGCAATGAACGTGTTAAGCGTCACCGTGTGCTTCCATTGAAGGTACATGTGTCGTCTACACAGTTATCGAATCATTTGCTCAATTAAACACAGTCACATTGACTACGAAAAGCCGAATCTCTAGTCCAGCTGGCGTCGGTGTTGCACCTCTTAGGTCTTAGTGAAGGCGGTCACCCCTAAATGTCTTGGTGGTCCACCCGTCGATCGAGATCGACTTATTGCCCATCTTGGATATATATAGAGAGAGTACGACGAAAGTTAACTCTCATTTTTCACGAAGTAACTTTCACAGATCTAATGCAGACTAACACACCACCAAGATTTTATTACTTATTCCTCCATGAACTTGTGTCACATAACTTTAAGTATTATTCACTTGTATTTGCGTTTCTTCACTGAAAGAGGTTCTCACACAAATCTAACAATTTATTGAAAGAATTTCTCCTTGAGATTCATTAGAATACGCAAAGAGAGCCCGTTGCAGGTCTTCGCGCGCGCGCGAAAAATATAACTTTATCTTGGGAAGACACTACCTCTCAAGAAGTATTAAATGGCTCTAATTTTTTATATCTATCAGTTCAAGTGTAGTTAGTGTCAAGTGTGTATATATATAAACTACGTTTTATTTTATTTTATTTATTTACTTGTCATAAAGATTAAAAATGAAATAAATAAATTTGTTGTATAAAGTTATGATATACTTACTCATACATATATTTTATTTCTCACATGCCTTTAAGCATCACCAAATGAAAGAATAATGTACTTAAAACATAATAAACTGAAAATACTGTTATCTAACTTTCTTAGAATGATATTTCTAATTAATTTTTATGTTTGCGTTTTAATTGTAAATTTATTATGAGGAACCTAAGCGCCGATCTTATCATTGGCACCAGCATAAAAAAAAATTGTTTGTAAAAAAAGAAAAATATGTGTTTACTTTACTTGTTATCTCATTATCTCTTATATAAAAAGAAATCAGCACAACACACATATTATTTTTATCAACTTCTCCATCTGGCGTGTTCGTGACATTTTTCTTTAAGTATGTAACAAACGTTTGTTGTTACCAAAAAACAAAGAAAAGAAAAAGTGAAAAGAGGATTCGCCTTAAAAAGAACTCCCTTTCCCTACCTCCACGTGTGACATACACTTTTCAAAATCTTGGTTTATATTTTGTGCTGGGATAAGTTGTAGAAAGAAGTTTATTTTAATGTCACAATGTTTTAATCAATTTTTGAAGGGTCGTTTAACATTGAGTTTTACGCGAGAAGTTCCTTTTAATTGTTCTTTGAGGGTCGATTTAAGATGAGATTTAGTAAAAAGAGCCTACCTAGTCACATGCATAAGCTAATCAAGTCTATAACCTACTTATAATCAGTCTGTATTGAATTCCCTCTAAATTCCTCTCTCTTAAACATTGAATAATCCTCGTTTTCCCATGCATTTAAACTAAAAAGCAAAATGGAAAAATTTTTAGAAAAGAACCTGTATGTAATTTTTTTTCTTTATTTTTTTTCTGAGGAATGCATATTACTCTTTCCCAGATATTTACTGCTACTGAATTTTATAAATATCGCCCAGGTTGCATTTGCGTTTATGATCCACTTGCATCTCTATCACAAGATTTTTAATAGTCAGACGTATAAAATTTAGGGCAGAAAAAAATTAAACTATTAAGTTAATCTGTTTCTTATCAGTTAAAGTCATGACTCTTTATTAGATAATAAATACTTCTTTACCGAAAGAGAGCGTTCTTTTTTGTTGTTGCTAATTCGCTACATATATACCTTTGTGGTTCTGGTTTTTCGATATTTGACCTTTGTTTATACTTTCAACCTCAAAAATGAGCTAATCTGTTTAAAAATAAATAGCGAATTAACTTTCTGTAGCTTCAGTTTCATGCGTAAAATTTATTGTATTGTTCGAAATCGGAAAATACTGAAAAAAATTGTCAAGAAGTTCTGAAAATATACTGATATGTACCCTGTTTTTGCAAAGAAACCTTAAATGTATATATGCAATGCTCTTATGTTTTTTAGTCATTTATTCGAGATACTATCCTATACTTTTAAAAAAATAGTATACTTCTGGAACTACAACTCTAAGTTCATAGTATGTCATTTCTTTGAAATAAACACCATTTGGATGTATGTAGAAGTCTAATTTTTACGATGCTCATCTCTTTTATTATTATTTTTTTTTTAATTTTTAATGCTATCATATTTATACCTGGCGTATAATACGCACCCGTAAATTTCGATCTTATTCAAATCCCTTTATTAGTTCACTCTCTCCCTATATATATTTATTTTTATATCTTGTTCAAAGTTTCAATCATTAATAAAATACCTTCTATTCATCCATTCAAGTTCAAATACATTTTTTTAAACTTGTAGTGGATGACACTTGGATGTTAAAAACAGTTTCTTCAAATATTAATTCATTAATTAAATTAAAAATTGAATAAATAGTAACAAACAAAAATAATAGTCCGACAGCGTATATAAAAAGAAAAGGCGTTAGTTGTGTCCCTGTAGCGCAATGGATAGCGCGTTGGACTTTTAATACAAAGGTCGTGAGTTCAAATCCTACCTGGTACGGCCTAATTTCTGAGAATGTGATTTCTTTTTTACTATACTATTTTATTGGAGTAATTAATTTTAATTAATGAATAAATAGTAACAAACAAGCAAAAGATAGTCCCCTATATAGAAAGGAAAATGGAAAACTGCAAGAAAAATATCTTTCTATTTTGTCACTTAATATTGTGATTCTGTCATATGTATATGCATATTTATATTAATTGTAAGTTTTTAATAAGAAGTAACTAAAATAAAATTTTTCTTTGTTGACCTAAGTAGAAATTGACTTAATTATTTTTTTACATTACTTGTGTGTTTGTGTTAAAAATTCGCATTATACGCCGGATTTTACGGTATAAGTTTTATAACTGAGACTGACATTCTTTTTAGTGGATCGGGATGGTTAAATTATTTTAATTTTTGGTCGAGTTATATAATGTAAGTCATAAGACTAATTTGCGTAGTAATTCTTTTGTATGCACGTGCCTTATAGCTGTTTTGTATATGATATGTAAAGGCCTAATAGCAGGGTATATTTATATTTATCAGTCAAACTTTTAAGATGCTTCTCTCTCTCTCTCTCTTGCCATATCTTGTGTTAGCTCTTGAGAAAGATTTACGGCGCCTTTTCCTTATTCACGCGTTTAAAGTAATTCGAAAGATTGTGATGGATTCAAAAGTCTAACGGTTAAAATGACCGATAATATGTTAAGTACAGTACGGGGAGCACAGCGATAACATTTCAAAGGATTTTCGTTCCCTTCCTTCCCCCATGTTTCTCATGTGCAAGATTTCTGATAAGCTTCTCAATTAGCATCTGGCGTCTTGAGTGTGGTTTGATCCGGATTAGATTCTGTTGTGTAGTCAGCTGTTACTAAGTGTATAGTAAGACATTCTCTCAGCTCATGTATCGTTATTCCGAAGGTATTTTTACCGCTGACAAGCTCATATATTATTAGCTGGAAGAACATTTGAGCGCTGACATAATGAAACTAAGATAAATATCTGAAACTGAAAGCATACATAATGTAAACATTTTTATACATTTCAAATAACCTGCTGAAATTGATAGAAATATCATATCTTATTCTTAATATGGATGTTTCCAAGTATTTTGAAATGTAATTGAATGTCATGAAGAAATTCGAAAATGCATTGCAACCTAATAGAACTATATTCCATGTTATTTGAAATCATCTTATTTCCTAAACTTTTGATGAGGTCCTCTTAATGATCACTTATTTATGTAAAAAAAAAATTAAACCCGAAAAGATAATGTTAATCGTTTACATATGTGATATTATACTACTGCGGATAAAATTTTGGGGGTAATTTTTATATAATACAATACTAATTCTTTCTCTCTCTCTCTCTGTGTGTGTGTGTGTGTGTGAGGTTATGCATAAATATTTAGTAAATGTGTGTATTCATGTAAATAAGTTTATTTTCACGAGTACACGCAAAGAGGAGTACTGTCAAATATTTTTCTGGAAAAATCTAAAAAAAAAATGTCGATTTCTAGTATAAAATATTCTTAAAAGAAATACATATACATATGAATATACGTATGGCATATAAAGTTTTGTTAATTTCATGAGAATTCTTATGCCACATTATGTATATATATAATATAATTCCATCCATATTCGATTGTTTGAATACGAATACAGACAAAGAAATCTTTCTCAATAACTGATATAAGATATGGTATAAGAGAGAAAAGTTTGACTGATAAATAGAAATCTTCTCTACTAAAAGTCCTTTACATTAAGGTATCCGACTACGTTCGGAACTGTGATTTTAAAAAAGCGCACATAAATGGACAATTTTCATGATATTTAGTGTTACTTAGATTAGAAAACATGTATAAAATTGTTTTAAGGACATTTTGACAAAAAAAAAATTTACTTAAATACAGTATTTCGGGAAAAAATTAGAATAACCTTTTTTCAAAATGTTCTCCTGTTGTGAAAAATGCTTCTATTATAGTATTATTTTGCCTGTATATAGCTCAGACCTCTGTACTGAGGCTCAACTATGAGTTTTGAAAAATTCACATTATTTTCAGAGTTACAACCCATTGAAATAATTATCGGCGTTTTTTTCTTAAAATTTCTCCCGTCTGTTGTCGTAAAACACGGATAACCCCACTTCTAAGTTATATATTTCAAAAACTCTAGTTGAGCCTCTGTACAGAGGTCTGGGCTATATGCAGGCAAAATATTATTATAATAGAAGCATTTTTCACAAAAGGAGAATGTTTTGAAAATGGGTCATTCTATGTTCATTTTTTGTCAAAATATTGTACTTAAATCATTTTTTATTGTAATATTATTCTTAAAACAATTTTATATAATTTTTTAATCTAAGTGACACTAAATAAGATAAATATTATCCATTTATACGCTTTTGCAAAATCACGTTTCCGAAAACGTAGTCGGATATCTTAAATTCATGAGAATTTTTATGCCACATTATGTATATATATAATATAATTTCATCCATATGCGATTATGAATACAAATATAGACAAAGAAATCTTTCTCAATAACTGATATAAGATATGGTATGAGAGAGAAAAGTTTGACTTATAAATATAAATCTTCTCTACTAAAATCCTTTACATTAATTATGTCATACAAAACAAGTATGTAGCACATGCAAACGAACGTGAATGCAAAAGAATTGTAAAACAGATGAGCTTTATGACTTACATTAACCCGATAAAAAGTTAAATAACTTAATAATTCCGATCCTCTAAAAAAAAGTTCAGTCTTAGTAGTTATAAAACATATTACATCTTAATATATAACACTTTTTAGAAGTTATTTCTTATCAGTATATTTTCAGAATTTTTTGACAGTTTTCAATCACTTTTTCCCGGCTGTTATATTGTTTTCAGTATTTGAAACTATTTTTTTTAACAAAACAATGAAATTTTACTCATGAAACTGAAGCTACGCAAAGTTAATTCACCATATATTTTTAAAAAAATCTAATTTATTTTTAATGTTAAAAACCACATACTAAGGTCATATATTGTAAAAACAGAACCACTTAAACTTTATACGTGGCGAATTAACAAAGAAAAACACACAATACCTTTCTTTCAGTATAAAGAAGTATTTTATTATCTAATAAATTCACGACTTTTTAATTGATAAGAAACAGACAAAATTAATAGTTTCACAATTTTTGTTTCTTCTCTAGATTGACCATGTTTGACTATTAAAAGCTTTATGATAGAGGCAAGTGGATTAAAAAATTTAAATTTTCTTTTAAAGAAATTGTAATGCAAATAAATATACATAAAATAAAAATATGCATATGGAGTTTTCTTAACTTTCAAAGATATCTTATGCTATTGTACATGTATACTATCCATTTATATTCGCTTATGAATATTAACACAATAAAAGAGAAAAATTAAAATGATAATATGATTTTTTATCCCTTTCAAATTATTAATTTTAATCTTTTTTAGTCTCGTGTAAAATATTATTGTGTAAATGAGAAACTTTATTTGTTTTAACACTTAACCTTTCAGTTGCTTATGTAAAGTATTTTTTTTAAAAAATCTTCATTTTTCTTTAATTTACATGCATATATAAAGCAAGATTATAAACAATATTTTTCAGTGTCTTCACATTAAAGAACAGAGCTCAAACTTGGAACACATTTTCAGTTCGAAATTTGCTCTAACACTTATATTACACTCTAACCTCAATAACATAGACTAAATATATTGCCGTACTTTTCATTTTTCCCTCCTAGTCTAAAATAGTTTCCCTCCCATGCTGTAATACTAAATGGGACCTGCATATTACACGATAAAGGAAAATATTCGTATTTGGGTATCGTTTCTTAAATTTTAAGCATGTAGTTATAGTAAATGGATATGTGTGTTGAAGCATCGCGAATTAATGAGAAATTGAGACATTTTTTGTATCTGAAATTCCAAAGTTTTTTAAAGATCTTTGACATTAACCGATGATCTCTTTAAATAGTAGGAGAATGCAAAATGAAGTGGAATTTTGCTACTTTGAAGTATTCGTAATATGGTGTTTTTTCAACTATATATAGTATGATTTTTATAACAATTACTCAACTGTAATTAACAAAAAAACATTTATTTCACTTGTAGAACTTAAGTTTGTCAAGATTTCAGTTTTTTGAGTAATTTAAATTAAAAGGCATAAATTGATTACTCCCTCTTGAGCCCACAGCCTTGATTACTATAATGGAAACTTTGATTTATAGGTCAATTCCGTATGAGACACGTAAAGTTACTGGAAATAAAAACTTTCGACAATTCCAGATCGAATTACATTTTAAGATCCATCATCATTAAAAATTCTATCTAAATGCATATAAAATGCTTAAAAAATGCTTTTGTTATATGCATTAATTATTAATTACTTACATAAAAGTTGAATTTTATTTAGTTTGAGGGTACCGATTGTTTGTTTGTGTGTGTGTGTGTTTCACTCTCATATTATAAAAATAAAAAGCTATTTCAATAAAAGTTAATAATACACATGCGTATATAAGGAAGAAGAATAAGTTTGATTGATTACTAATTAACATCGGATTTAGAATCTATAATCGGGCTATTATCGAAGAATACCTCTTAATTCTCTCTCTCTCTCTCTGAACCACGGTTAAGTGAAACATTTACCGCTAATGCGAGAATCTAGTGGTTCGATAGATTTAACGTACTTAAGCTCCTCTACACAGTGGGTCTTTAGTGGCACGGGACTCGAGCCCACCACTAGACAAACAATGCCAATCACGAATTCGTGACCATGACCACTCAGCTACCGCAGCCGCATAAAAGATACGAATGACAATTAAAAGAATGCAGTTTTCGTTCGACTTTTAGCACTTCATTCTTAAGGTATCCGACTACGTTCTGAACCTTGATTTTGCAAAAGCGTATAAATGGATAATATTTATGATATTTAGTGTCACTTAGATTAGAAAATGTATAAAAATTGTTTTAAGAATATTATTACAATAAAAAATTATTCAAGAACAATATTTTGTACTTACAAATGAAAATAGAATGACCCATTTTCAAAATATTCTCCTTTTGGGAAAAATGCTTCTATTATAATAATATTTTGCCTGTTTATAGCTCAGACCTCTGTACAGAGGCTCAACTATAATTTTTGAAACATGTAACTTAGAAGTGGGTTTATCCATGTTTTACGACAACAGAGGGAATAAATTTTAAGAAAAGAACGCCGATAATTATTTCAATTGATTATAACTCTGATAATAATATGAATTTTTCAAAAAAAAAAAAAAGTTCAGACTCTCTGGAGAAGCAAAATATTATTATTTCAGAAGCATTTTTTATAAAAGGAGAACATTTTGAAAAAAGGTTATTCTAAGTTAATTTTTTGCCAAGATGTATTTAAATAAATTTTTTTTGTCAAAATGTCCTTAAAACAATTTTGTACGTGTATTCTAATCTAAGAGACACTAAATATCATGAAAATTACCCATTTGTGCGCTTTTTAAAATCACGGTTCCGAACGTAGTCGGATACCTTAATACGGTATGTACACTTAACTTATTCACATGTCAGAATAGTTCAATTTAGTAGTTTTGATTTAAATGCAATTAATCGGACTACATTGTAAATTTTTTAATGTTAAAAATACTTTTTTTTAATTTCTGTATATATATATATTCTTTATTCCGTATTAATTGAGCACTAAATCTAATACTCCAATTCATAACAAACGCCTCTCGACGCAACCTTGACATAAAATTGATAAAATTCTTTGATAATAATCACGTTTTTCAAAGCAAGGATTACGTTTTCATTTAAGTCCAGGGTGAGGGGAACACGCTGCCCTTTGATATATAGGGTTATCAGAAAAGATGGACCCGATTTTAAAAAATCATATTATGTTAACTGCTGCACATACTATAATAAGTGATATATGAATGTAAACAGAAATATACCAAGTTTATTTTCAGTGACAAATGCTAGGTGTGTGATCCTTCTGTTACAAGCCATACGCACAATCTGTAATTCATTTCATTCTATACATTTCGTAGCATCACTTTATCAAAATGATTTGTAATGCTGCACAAATGCTTACTTATTAGTTGAATAGGCGTTTTCCTTTGGGCATCCGGACTGTAAAACAGTCCTCAATCTCATGTCGTGAGAGTCTATGATGCTGTGCATGGCAAAAGTGGTGTTTTCCATTCTGCTGAGTGGCATGATGGCGATTGGTCGAACGATGGAATCCGGGAGGAGTGGCTATGGTGCTTCATCTGGGTGGAAAGTTTTTTGAGTTTTTTTGGCGAGAGCCTAGAGGTTGCTCTCTGATTGGATGCTGGGTACAGTGAACATTGACTCCAATTGGCTGCCCTGGGGGCTGGGATTTAGAAAATGGGGAGGCGCAAGTCCAGTGGGGAGAACAAGAGAAAAATATTGACAAAAATAAAAGAAAGTAAAATTTTAGCTATTAAGGTGCGCAATAAAAATTATTGCACGAATTAAAAGAATTACGGGGGGTTGTAGGAATCAAGAAGAATTCTTCTTGGTCTTTTTGTATTGTCATTAACTTACTTATTGTCCTTTGCTATTTGTTGTGTCAAGTGCCAATGATACGACTTGAAATTTGTGTAAAATTTGCCATGCTTTTTTTTGCGGGGGCATTCCAAATTCACAGGGGGAAATTCTTGTATGCAAAAACTCTTTGTTATTGTCGCCATGTTTGAATTTTTAATCATAGTGATCTTGAATATAGGCGTTGAATAGGCGTTTTCTTTTGGGCGTCTGGACTGTAAACAGTCCTCAATCCCATATCGTGAGAGTCTATGATGCTGGGCAATGCAAAAGTGGTGTTTTCCATTCTGCTGAGTGGCATGATGGCGATTGGTCGAGCGATGGAATCCGGTAGGCGTGGCTATGGTTCTTCATCTGGGTGGAAAGTTTTTGAGTTTTTTGGCTTGGCTGAGAGCTAAGAGATTGCTCTCTGATTGGGTGCTGGGTACAGTGAACATTGACTCCGATAAATGAATAACAGATCTCCATATTTTGAATTTTTATTTATTTAAAAAAATTAAAATTAAGGAAAAAAAACTTGGACGCACAACAAGTGCTTGAAAAAGTACTTAAATTGTATCATCTGAATGTTTCCATGCGAAGACCAAAACTTAAATGAGTTTACATTGATCCTTAAGGCTGTCTTCGGGGTAACGTTAAGGAGTAGGCCCAGATTTGGAAGATTTTTTCGTATAAAGAAATCTTCCAACATTAATACTATATTCTGATTCCTCTATCCTATTGAGAAAAGCATATTTCATCGTAGTTTTCATTTTTACCTTAGTTGACCAATTTTTTCTGGTGCAAAATGTGTTTCGCATTTTTTCTCCTATACTTTAATGTTAAATGAGGTATCCTTTTACATGTTAAAAGGTAATAATAATTTTTTATTGAAGATTTTGAAATTTTAAAAACGCTATATTATAAACAGATGTATTAATTATAATGTTGCAAGTTTTCGTAAATGTTGAGGCATTTTTCTGTCTGAAAATGTGCTCCACGTTTAGTACAGGCTCTCGTATGTTTGCCGAAAACAGCCTTAACGTGCTCGTTTTTAATACAGGGGGGTCAAACCTCATTTTTAGATATTAAACTACACTTTCCAGATACATTTTCCGATTTTCTTCTTTTCGTTATTATATTACAATCACTTTGCCTGGAAAAATTACTCTGATTTGTTTAATTAACTCGACGCTAAAACGCTAGATGACAAGGACAACATCTGAACAAAAAACTCATTCGCCATAATTCACCACTCTACCTCGCAAGTACCGTTGGATTTAAAAATTATTAAGGTGGAAATTATTAAAAATTTTGATTTCAAATAAGAAATGCAAGTATTAGGTGTACAACTTTGCTTCCGCGGTTTTGCAATAGATGGCTGTAGCGGTAAGTGGTAGTCGAAATACATAGATCGTAGATATCATACAATAAGCTTAGGTATTTGTAAACACAACGCCATCGAAATATTAGTCTATTTGTGTCTGCATCATTAAGTTATTCTCGATTATAAACATGTCAGCTTACGAGCTAAATTCTCGTCATTTGCGGGAGGTTTTAATTTTCTGCCGAGGCTCATCGAATGCTCTCAAATACCTATGGTGAGACCGCTATTAGTGAAAGAACGTGCCGAGAGTGGTTTCAACGCTTCAAGAACGGTGATTTTGACGTCGAAGACCAGCATGGCATTTGGTGGGACCAGCTCGGCGTAGTGTATTATGAGTTATTAAAACCGACTGAAACAATCACAGGCGATCGTTATCGAACGCAATTATTGAATCTTAAATGTATAATCAGTTTTTTACAATAAAGTCTCGAATTTCGGAAAAAAAACGGCGGAAGCAAAGTTGTACACCTAATATATTATTAGAATATAGGAAAAATAACTTAAATATTTTCTCTGTCTTTCATTAATCTTAGTGCTAAGAAAAATATGATTGCACAAGTATAATATAAAATACATGGTCACAATTTTTTAAAAAAATATCTACGTTTTTTTTTCACTTAGTTAGAAAATAAACTTCTTTAAAATGTTACCAATGCTATATGCATTTTTTATAAACAGTCATAAAGTTTAAATTACTTGCCTGGATTCCATCCTAGTTATTCTTGTCCACTGCTGTAGCTGGATCTAAGTGGGCCCTATATCAAAATTATTTGGGGGCTCTCTTTTGGAAAATAAATAAAAATGATAACATTAAAAAATAAAACTTATTTGAAAGTGCGTAAATATTACACATGTGGGGGCCAAGGTCGCCTAGGGACACCGTGTCATTGACACGTTGATAGCTACGCCCTCGTTCGAAGTGGAATTGTAGGGGTTCTCATTTCACAGATTTTCTCTGGAATTTTGCAATAAGACTAGTTTTCTCTTAGGAATATTCCATGCAAGCATTTCATTTCATAATTATAAACATAGAATTAAAACCTGAAATTAAGCGGGGTGTAATATTTCTTAGCTTAATATTGCTTAATTAAACTTTATTTTTATGAAAAATATATATTAAAAATATTTTTGTACGTTACGTTAAATTTTCACAAATAAACAGAAAACGCTCCTTCTCATTGCAAAATGTAATGAGTGAGATGGAGAAAATTTTTTAATCGATTGTGATATTTAACGAAAAAGTGAATTTACCTTCGAATTAAGAATGTCAATACATAAAGGTTTAAGGGTAATTCCCATGTAAGGGCTATTTTTGTAATTTCAGTAAAAAAAATTGTCAATGTTTTCTGGGTTCATTCAAGAAAATTCCTGCTAATGAAAATGTATTAGATGTATTTTCATTTTTTTGTATAAGAAAAAAATAACATGCATTTGTTCTAAAAAAATAATTATTATGCATGTATACTTTTATTAGTAAAATTTCCAAAAATTTTAACCTTTTTTTTCAACTTATTAAACACAAAACGTGTAAAATTTCAACTTAAAAGCAAACCCAGGAGTTTCCTCAAAGTTAGTCCTAAATTCAATCATAATAATTCCATCCCACTGAAACCTTAGTAAATTCATTACGTAGTAAAAAATCAAAATTTATACGAAGTCGGAAGAAATTTCTACATACAAATCATACTTCTATGGATAGATGGCAGCACTGTAAGAGCAATATGTTTAATTTGCTATTCTGAAGGAAAAAGAAGAGAGAAAGCATGCGGGATTTTTTCATATCGGCAAAATTGGGATTCAATCGAGTCCAAGTGGAGACCACTCTAATGGTGGACAACCCAGATATTTGTGCAGGACGCCAATATTCGGAGTCAGCATTTTGGTTGTGAATGTGAGAAAAAATATTCATTAATCGAAATTTATATATATCCATTTTTTCTTTTGCTAAGCATTTATAGTTCGAATTTATACTATTTATGTCTAAAAGCTACAAAATACGTTAAATCCTTAGTTATAAAGAAAACTATTATAACTGAGCCAAATGTTTAATTAAAATCTCCAACCTACGTATTATATACGTTTCAGGGTGGTATCGATTTTTTTGGTATTGTTTTAAAAATGCCAATTTCCACTCACGCAAGGTGGTCCTCTAACTATAACCAATGCGTTTATTGCAGTAGCGTATACAAGGGTGGGGCTTGAGGGTTCAAAACAGTGGCGTAACGTACACCTCTGCATCGCGGGGGGAGGGCAGGATTCTAGGGGCCCTTTTGGTTTTGCAATCTTTTGTAAGATCCGGCTTGGGGCCAAAAACCTGACTTTGCTTGGGGTCCTAATATTCTCCATTACGCCACTGGTTCAAACTCTTACCGTACACCAACAAACTTTTAATTTTTAGCATTAAGATTACGTCTCAGTGCTTTCGACAAAGTTTTTTTAAAAATGAAACCCTTCCCATGAAAGTAGTCTGAGTACGCCAATAGTTCATTGTTGTATTTTATGTTATGTCATGTTTTTTTTGGTCTTCTAAATGTATATGCTTATTATAATTTTAAATTATTTGATTCTTTTTACATGTAAATGAATTTACAACTTATTTTTAAAAAGTATATGCTTAAGGTAGACATACCCGCTTATTCCATGCGCTGGTCGCATTCAAGAAAATTTTCCTACAATAAATTTCAAAGCCTTCATTGTTTGACAGAAATCTATAAAAGCGTTTATGTGATAAAAAGAAAAATGCACTTTTTTTCTCCAAAAATCGTCCCTTCTTCTTTTTTTCAGTTAGTAACCTTAAAGAAATGATATCACTCACTTTAGAAAGATAATTTATATTTTGGTTATAGTACGACTGCATTCTCTGTGTCATTTAGGCTTTTTAAGGCTAATAATAACGTAGTTGTATTTTTCAAACTTTCATTGAATGAAAACTAATGAAAGACGAACAAAAACAAGGAAAGGAAAATATATACTTATTTTTCCTCAGAAAGACTTGGTCATTCAAAGGTCTAAATAAGCCCAGGAAATTGCATTATTAGCAGGCTTCCCATTCCCCTAGTTTTGAGGGCATTTTAAAAGATTTGCACTGAAAAGTTCTGTTTATTAAGTTGAATTGGTAATTTGCGATATGAATTAGAAAATAAATATTTTATAGCCACGATTTTTTTGTCTGCGAGAAATCCTGTAATGTGATAGTGGATAAAAGATGACATCATTTAGATCAGGTATTCTGACCTTATTAGCTATAGGAAAGTAGAAAACAATTTTTTCATGGGTTGGTAGAGCGGTTTTTGATACAATTCAAGCGTAACATATTTATTGTTCACTCTTACGTATAAAAAGTTTTTCCCCGTCATTTTTACATTACAATTAGATCATAAAATAACTGCTAATAGTTTCTCAGGGTTCTTCGCAACAATGTTTTGTGTATAACTCGCGTATAGGTTTTTACTTTCCTAATGCAGTTATCTCTATTAGTAAATGTTAATTGCACCTGCCGCTGCATTAATTTCATATGAAGTGTTTATTAGTTTTTTAGTATATAACAAAGAATTTAAGAAAAAAAATTGTTATACATTAAAGAAATAAGTGAAGTTACTATATTTGTTAATCATCCGGTAAATACAATCAGTTATGAGGAATCTTCGAGCTCTATATGAGAGTTGATTTCCTAACCTAATTAAAAATTTCCACGTGGAAAGAGTCTCCCAGGAATCTGGAACAATGCTCCAAGCGCTCTTCATCTAGGAATATCGGCTTAAAATTTAAGACTGAACAATACGTTTGGTGATGGAAATTGACGGTTAGAGCAATTACAGGTTAATGTATGCATTTAAAAGTTTTTAATGCTGATAACAAATAAATTATTCATTTCTATTAGTTCTCGTTCAATTTTTTTTATGTCTTAAATATTGTGGATATCTACAATCCATTTCACAATATTTTTTTATTTTTTCACAAAAACGTGGTGAGAATTTGAGTGCGTCTATGTATGCGATGTAAACTCAACTGTATATATTTTTAGGTATGTGTATTTGCATTTATATATATATTTATACATTTTTTCATTTAACATATTTAACATTAATATTAAATTCATCCATGCTTCAATTTATTTATACTAAGATTAAGAAAGTGTACAAATTTTCAAGAGAGAATAAAGCTTTGAAATTAAGAATGCTGGAAATAGTTTTAAACATTTACTGGACGATATAATTATTAATACACAATGATAATGATTTATACTTATATGCAATAAAACGAAAAGGTAAAATAAATAAGTAAAAACAAATGCAATAAAATATTTGTTTCACTTTATCTTACACATTGATTAAAATACCTGTACATTAAATATTAAGGAATTACAGATGAATTTGAAAATGAAGATACAGTTGCCTTTTGTTGTTTAAAGAAGGACTATGGGTTTTGATTCCAACTCTTGAAAACCTTTGATATGACTGCTTTTGAGAATCCAGTGAGATTTGTGTGCTCGAAATCGAGGTCCCTACTTAACGGGCACCAACAATAAGTCCTTTTTCAAATAGTGGAAGATCTCTGTCATTTTTTCCCATTTTACTTCATTTGTTGTGAAAAACACTCCTACACCTTATTTATACTAGCATATTAGCCACGTGTAGCCCACGTCATAAAAAATTAGCCACGTGTAGCCCACGTCATAAAATTTTTTTAAAAAAATGCATACTTCATCCTTAACACGCATTCAAGAGCAAATCTGAAAAGTTTCTAATTCATTGGCCTGTGTGTGTATATATAACATATGTACTGAAATATCATTTCCTAATTGTATGAAGTTATATATATTTGTGCTAGACGATATAAAAAAAATAGATTTTTATTATTAATCACAATATTAGGGAACTAATTTATACCGAAAGGCAGTTAATATGTGCGTAGAGAATAAATATTAAGTAAATTGCCTTCCCCAGATTTACGTGTCACCTTGCTTTTTCTATTATTATAGTTCACTTCACATTTCTTGTAAATATATTTTATTGATAAGACGAAAAAAGAAACGTTATCATAACAGGTGTAAGTAACAATAGAAACAGAATGCTGATAATGATTATCTTGAAATAGAACAGGGTTATAAGAATGTTTGACCTTCTATTTCTGTAAAATTCAAAATGATTGTAATTTAAGCATGCAGAGATTTAAAGAATTTTGTTGGTAAAAATTCGGCATTCACAAAACTGTTTCCGCTAAAATGATTTCATGGAATATATTTGATTTTTTTCCTTTCATACATCATTAAAAAAATTAACCCACTCATATTTTTTGCATTATCTGTAATATCATCATCATCAAATGGTATGTATTAAATTTTATTATTTGTGTCTACTCTTTATTATGAAGAATATATATGATAGTTTAATCTTTCATTTTTTTGTGATTTTTAAAAGAAAAGTGTGTTTAGCTAAATTTTAAGTTAAACCTTCACACGAAACTCTTTGCAAAGAACGAACGGCAATTTTTAATTCGTTCATAAATTCATCTCTTTCATTATGCGCTATTATTTATAGTCGTGGATAATAATAAATTTTAAAACTTTATTGTGATGAGACTGCATAATTTATATATTGGACATCTATTTATCATCTAATAAAATTAACATTTAATTTTATGTGTGTGTTAAAGTGCTCATTTTTTTTCAAAGGAATATTTTATTTATTTATTCTTTGAATTTCAGTTATTTTTCTTTACTTTATTTTGTTTGTTTGTTTGCTCTCTCTCTTAAAATATCTTCGCATAATATCTGATCTTCAAAGATTAATCTGTTCCGTTCCTTTAGACTTAAAAAATCCTTCCAAGTAAAACTCTAAAGTACGGAGCTTTAAAATTAAGATTTGAAATTCTGCAACATTTTTTTTCTAGAATTTCTTGAGTAAAATTCTTGCATAAAATTCAGTTGAAATGAGCTGTAACTTAATCTTGTACGAAAACTTATCCTAAAAATATTCATTCTTAAAAAAAAACCGTTTAACGATCAATTTATTCCGAAACCCTTCAGAACTAGTTTTGTGGTTATTATTTATTGGTTTACTATTTAGGGTTGTACGCACTTTATTAAGATTCACCATTGGAAAGTGTATAGACTAGTGACAGAAATCGTACAAAATGGATTTTTAAAGTAAATATTCGATTTTGTGAATAATGTGAGAAATACGAGACCATCATTTCTGAATCTAAGAAACGATGACCACATTACAGTACTGGATATTTCAAATATGGCATTATTCTTTCTCCTGTGAATCAATTTTTACCTTTGGGTTCCATATATATGTATACACTGAAGAGCCAAAAAAACTGGTACACCTGCATAATATCGTGTAGAGCCCCCAAGAGCACGCAGAAGTGCCACAACACGACGTGGCATGGATTCGATTAATGTCTGAAGTAGTGCTGGAGGTAATTGACACCATGAATCCTGCAGGGCTGTCCATAAATCAGTAGAAGTAAGAGGGGGTGGAGATCTCTTCTTAACAGCACGTTGCAATGCATCCGAGATATCTTCAATAATGTTCATGTCTGGGGATTTTGGTGGCCAGCGGAAGTGTCTAAATTCAGAAGAGTGCTCCTGTAGCCACTCTGCAACAATTCTGGACGTGTGGGGTGTCACATTGTCCTCTGAAATTCCCCAAGTCCGTCGGAATGCACAATGAACATGAATGGGTGCAGATCAGACAGGATGCTTACGTACTTATCACTTGTCAGAGTCGTATCTAAACGTATCAGGAGTCCTATATCACGCCAACTGCAAACACCCCATACCATCACAGAGCCTCCACCACCTTGAACAGTCCTCTATTGACATGAAGGCTCCATGGATTTATGAGGTTGTCTCCATACCCGTACACGTCCGTCAGCTCGATTCAATTGGAAACGAGACTCGTCAGACCAGACAACGTATTTCCAGTCACCAACAGTCCAATGTCGGTGTTGACGGGCCCAGGTGAGACGTAAAGCCTTGTGTGTTGTGCAGTCAACAAGGGTACACAAGTGGGCCTTCGGCTCCGAAAGCCTATATCGGTGATGTTTCGTTGGATGGTTCACATGGTAACACTTGTTGATGCCCCAGCATTAAAATCTGCGGCAATTTTCGGAAGGGTTGCACGTTTGTCACGCTTAATGATTCTCGTCAGTCGTCGTTGGTCCCGTTCTTGCATTATTTTTTTCCGGCCGCAGTGATGTCGTAGATTTGATTTTTTACCGGATTCCCGATATCCACGATACACTCGTGACATGGCCGTACGAGAAAATCCAAAATCCATCGCTACCTCGGAGATGCTATGTCCCATCTCTCGTGCGCTTGACTATGACACCACGTTCAAACTCACTTAAATTTTGATAATCTGTCATTGTAGCAGCAGTAACCTATCTAATAACTGTTCCAGACACTCGTTGTCTTATATAGGCTTTTCCGACCTCAGTGCCGTACTCTGATTGGTTCCATACCTCTTTATTTGCTTACACATGCGCCTGTACCAGTTTTTTTTTGTTCTTCAGTGTACATATATATGTATACAAACTTAAAAATTAAATTTAAAAAATACAATTTTTTAAGAGTATCTTTTGGAAACTCTATAATAAGCAACTACACACAAAAGTTAGAAATTACACACTTTTTCTTCAGCAACAAAAAATACAATTAGGGAATTGTTATGAAGCAATTAATTGGAAATTTCAGAATACTGACTAATGGATTCCTGACTGGAAAGAATTTTTTTCCCTATATAATGCAGAGAAGAAAATATTATGTCATTTACCTCCTGCTTTATGATTTATATTTTCACAGTTTCCACACAAACAATGTAAAGCATTAGAAAATAAAACAATTTTGATAGGAGTTTCATTATCAATTTCTACTTCAAAATCGTTATTCACTTAAAAATTTTCTGCAAAACCGTACGTATAATAAACCTCACTTCTTTCTAGAAAGAAAACAAATGGTAAAAATTCTTAAGATATCTTCTGTGTTGGGGAATGCGATGAAATAAGAAAGGAATTTTCTGTCCTATTTAAAACTCATGCGATAAATTACATTCATGACTCAAAAAATTTGCTACTTGCAAGAGAAGTCCTTTTCTGTTGCGTACAAAAAGGGGAGAGGTCATTTAAAAATAATTCCAATTTTTTCTGATCCAAACTAATAAAAAAGAATCTATTCGGCTGTTGGAAATAATACGTTATTTCGGGGTTTACCATTCGTTAAATAGAGGTTTTTTGCTTTCATTTTAATCGGGGGAAAAGTAATATTCACTAAATAAGGGTTCGGTTAATCGAGGTCCGACTGTATATATATATATAAGATCAGTAAAATACTTCGACTTACACTGCCTTGACTTACGCGAACCCGGAGTTACATGATTTTCAATTCGCATCGATTCGTCTTTTGTCTGAGAAAAAAAATTGGCGAAAATGGTAATAGGATTGAAGAAATTGTTGATTTTGCCAGGCAAATAAATTTAGAAGTCGATTGTGATTACGTTCAAGAACTGCTAGATTCCCACAATCAGGAGCTAACAATTAATAAGCTCATATAAATGCATGAGCAAGAGTAAAGCATTGAAGAATTTGAGTCTTTAGACTCAGTTAAATCAGAAGATCGAATGACGGTTGGGAATTTGACGGAAGATTTCAGTTTAATTGAAAAAGGGTGAAAAATTTTTAGAAAATATAGACTCCAACAAAGAGCGTATCTTTTCAACAAACAAGGAATAAACAAAATTATTAACATGCTACGCGGAAATGTTGCAAAAGAAAAAAATTCTTTGATCCGTCAGGCTACTTCGTTAGATTTAACGAAACCTTTTACATCAAAATAACTTTGGTTTGCGATTTTGTACTTGCATTATCTAAAATTTTACTGGACATTTTTTTAAGTTATTTTTTCTTTTCGTCTTCGGTCTCAACTAAAAATAATTTATATGTATTGATATATATGCAAAACTATACCCCGACTTACGCGGTTATAATTCAGTCTCACCTATCGAGTATAAGTTCGGGGTATTTCTGTAATACATACAAATAGTTATAATCCTAAGTTTCTCTTGACAGAACAATAAGAAATATTTGTAACTGTAGTACACTAGCAAACTCTTGGCCTTAGGAACGAAGAATGCAGGTTTAAATGATGTTTTTTTGGCCAGTCAACCTTCACTTGTAATTTGTCTATAATAGAGGAATATAGGGAAAGGAGAGAAAATGCTATAAATATATGTAATTATTTGAAAATAAAATATACTAATACTGAATAAAATATAACAGGAAAAATTAGTAAAAACTACTTACTAATATAGAGTTAAAAATATTTGTATGAAATACTGTTAAGATAAGTAAACTTACCCTTACCCATCACGATGTTAATATTTCCCGCTAATACATAACGAGTTAAAAGTAGCACCGCATACAAGTAAAAATTAGTGAATAATAATATATATATTTAAAAAACTAAAATATTTACAAGAAATTTATTAGATAAAAAAAAGGACTCCCAATCATAGCAATTCTAATATAAAGTCAAGACATAATTAATTTTATTATATATATGTATAACATTGTCGCCAATTTTTTTGAAAATGGGAGCTTAGTTAATGGGACTAATGATAACATTTTACAATTCTTTGCTTACATATGTTGGGGACCCCGTAACATTGATACGGCGGTAGCTACGCCCCTGATATATTTATATTCAAATTTAGCATTGAAACCTTCTAAACTACAAAAGTATTTGACTAAAATGCATGCCGACTAAAAGATGGAAGATTTATCCTGTTTTCGCATAGTAGAAAAAAAGTTTATGTAGCATCCAGTTATAAAAACCTGTGTCACTAGTTTCAATTTACGTCAAAAACATTACATGGTATTACGAGGGGAAAGCTGTTATAATAGTTTTTTAAAAAATGTGAGTGGTGGTCCCAAAAAGTTTGAAATTCTGTGATTTAGGCATTGAAGATATTGATTTACTTATTGGGAACTGAAGAATAAGTAGCCAAAACTAAAATGTCAATTTTTGTTTTCAGATTGAATGAAATGGCTCCTGATGGAAAATGAAACAGTTGATATTTATCTAGTAAAAGCAAAAAAAAATTATATAGATATATTTTCTTTTTATTTAAGGGATATTTAATTTCAAATAACTACTTCGAAAATTGACAAGGAGGTTCACTATTTGAAATAGTTTTATTTTTAAAAATGCAGTAAGATTTTAGTAGAGTAACGCACACACCCGCATCGCGGGGGCCTAAAGCTTGACTGCCGCCAAGTACGGCTTGGGGCCCAAAACCTGACTTTTTGGGAGGGCTCTAATATTATCCGTTACACCACCATCTAAGTATTATTGGTTATGGCTTCACAAGAAAATTCCTTGTGAAAGAACGTTTAATTATACACTAAATATTTTTTGTGTTACTACCATGGAACTTAAAAGTATTTGAATTTTTAATGAATTTCTAGTTTCTTAAACTTCTTTCTCAATCATACTTCTTTGCATTTTGAATGATTACAATACTGTTTCTGAATGATTTTCTATGTCAGAGAGTGGTCTTTATAAGTTTATTTTTTATCAGATATATGATGTTTCTATATGTTTTTATTTTCTTTCTGTTTAGGACTGCTTAAGTCATGTTATTAAACAAATAGGCTACCATCCTGATTACCTGAAGGAATTTCTTGGAACTCAAAATTACCTTCTAAGTGGAGATGGACCTCTCCGATATGATTACAGGCATTACATTGCAATAATGGTAAAAAAAAGTTATATGTTGTTGTTTTTTTCGTTTCTTTTTGCTGTAAAAAATAAGGTTATTGTTGCTCGCACGTATGAAACTTCTAGCCGATATAACAGCGATTTATAAAATATAACCTTATGTCAAGTTTTTGTTAACTATTATTGCTCTTTGAAGAATTTTTTAAAGTAAAAATCCTTTATGCACTCATGTCCATAAATTAAGAATAACGAAGTTCAGGCAAAGAAAGAGACAGAAGCAAAACAAATTTGACTTATTTGTAAAGTCTATTTATTAAACAAAAGGTAAAGAGCAAAAAAGATACTATACGTTTGACATAATTAATAAAAATTGCGATTTTTACTCCCTGGAGCAAATTTCAAAAAAAAGAACCTATTTACAAAAAACAGTATAACATGGTTAGTATGATGGTTAATACGGAGTATGTCTCCCGGACGATGCAATACAGGCATTAGAACGCCTAGGCATGCTGAGTATCAAATTATCAATCTGATCTTGGAGAATATTACACCACTCATCAAGCAATGCCCTTCGAAGTTCCGGTAGACAGGTGGGAGGGGGTTGACGGGCTGCAATTCGTCGGCCAAGCATATCCCACACATGCTCTATTGGATTCAAGTCCGGTGAGTATGCTGGCCAATCCATACGGGTGATATCCTCCGATTGAAGGCATTCGTCTACAATGTTTGCACGGTGAGGACGAGCTTTGTCATCCATAAACAGAAATTCAGCACCCATGGCGCCCCGAAACAAACGTACATGTTGTTCCAGAATGACATCCCGATAGATGTGGCCTGTCATCGTTACACTCTGAACATGCAGGTCAGTTCTGGAACCAAGAATAATTCCTCCCCAAACGAGCCATCCTGCACCACCGTAACGGTGTCGTTCAATGGAGTTCTCTTGGTGGTAACGGGTACCTGGCGCTCTCCATATTAAAGTCCGGCGAGAATCAGACTGCAAACTAAACTTGGACTCGTCGGAAAACATCACACAAGACCACTGTTGTGGTGTCCACAATGAATGCTCTCTACTCCAGGTTAATCGCAGGCGACAGTGAGTTTCGGTAAGTGGAACACATCTGACAGGCCTACGAGCAAATAGACCAATATGCCCTAAGCGTCTGTACACGGTCTGCCTTGAAACTGCCGTACCGGTAGCTGAAGAGAGCTGACGAGACAAGTCTGATGCTGTGCTCCGTCTGTTTCTTTTGGCAGTAACTGCCAAATATATATACCGGTCCTCATTCGGCGTTGTAACTCGGGAGTGACCTGTGCTGTAACATTTACTCACATTACCATAATCTTAGAATCGTTGCCAAAGCCTGGAGATGACACTCTGGGCGATTCCAAGTTCCTCGGATACTTCCAGCTGGATACGTCCACATTCCAGTCGTCCAATAATTCTACCACGTAAAAAATCATTCAAATGCTTCCTTTGTGCCATAACTATGCGGTTATTGCACTGAAAGGCTTTTAAAGCGCTTGTGAACAATTTTACTTCTTTGCCACCATTCCTTATATACCCCTCTCTTACACCCTCGTCATTGTGACGTACTATCCGCGCCATCTGGTGGTTTCCTGTCATTTGCATATTCTTCTTAAAGATGTGTGTGATAATTCTACAGGTGAAATTTTTATTTGAGAGTTCAATTTCTGTGTGATTCTGAATTATCATAATTTATGGACATGAGTGTATAATGTAATTATATTAGTATCATATCATCAAGATTTTTGGTTGATCATCAAGAATGAGAGAAATTTTTATTTTAAATCTATAAATAAAATATTTTTGGCTCAGTGGCCCATCTCGTAAGCCCAAAGTTGCGGGTTCAAACCCGGGTGGTGTTGAGAGATCTTCTGGTATGCCGAAATCGTTAACACGAGTGTCATGATTATGTGACATGTAGAAAATCCCTTAAGTATCAATTTGGCTTGGGTACTCTCGGCAATATTTAGCAACTAACGAGAGCTTGAATTAAAAATTAATTCAAGCGAAAGCCACCACTAGATGGTGCCACCATGAAATGGCTCTCACATCTGGGGACTAATGTGTCTGCAAAGGCATAGTTGCCAATATGCAGCCCATTAGATAAAAAATTTTGAAAAGAGTAAAATTCCGCTATATCAGAACATTTTTCGGCTCCGAAATTTATATGGTAACATTTAAAAAAAAAGAGATAAAAAGAAATAAATTTAAAACACTTATATATTCATATTAGTTTTAAGGAGACTTATTGACTGTATACTCATACAACATTTATATTCATATTTTTCTTGAGAAGACTTTCTTGACTCTTTTCATTCGGTTGTAATAGCCTATATTGAATACCCTTTTATAAATGATAATTAACGTTTATATAAAACTCACGAAAGGGAAAGGAAATACCTAAACCAGATGCACAATTGAATTACTAATAACATATTTGCGAACATATTTCTAGTATTGAAACTGTTTCAACTTTAGATTCTATGAATATTAAATACATAGACTTGACCATTAACTCATGCAAAAGTGATATTAATATTATGATTAATTTTATTATATTTACTAAATGATAAGACCATCCACAATTAAGTAATAATTTTTTTATAGGCTGCTGCCAGGCATCAGTGTACATGTTTGATTAATCATCACAAACAAAAATTTGTCGCTCAGGGTGGAAATATTCAGTGGCTGAAAGGGTTGCAATACATCCCAAAGAAGCTCATGAACCTTAACGAAATAAATAAAATTCTTGCCCACACACCGTGGCTTCTTAAAAAAAGTCATATAGAGGTAAGTAATCAATATTCACATTTATTAAACTGAAAAAAATCGGTATATTTTTTTTCAATGAAAATTTTAATTTTGCTATTAAAATTTCTCATATAATACAAGAATTATTCTTCACTACTGCTTTAATCTACTCATTGTCCCTTTTTAATCGTAATAATGTTGTATGTAACGTAAGCATTGATGTGTAAATATATTCATTTTTTAGAAACTTACTAAAGGTAAAGACAATTGGTCTATTGGTGAACTATGTCAGGCTGTTGTGCTACTGGCTCATTTTCATTGCCTTTGCAGCTTTGTCTTTGCTTCTGAAATATTAGAGCATCCAGAAGAATGTCAAGATACAGGAAATAACAATACTGTAACTGAAAATGAGAGTTCTGTAGAGGTATGTTTTCATTTATCTAGATACTTTTGTGAAGCAATTCATTTACGTGGAAGCAACTTCACTACTTTTAGCAACGAACAACGTTGTTTTGTAAAATTTTAAAATCTATTGTATAAGTATTCGTTTATTTACAGTTAATTTATTTAACAGAGTTTTAATTGGCTGGACTGTTCGTGTTTGTTTCAACATGGATTTTCATCTTGTATTACAGTAATTAGAAACTCAAAATTGTAATACTTTAAAAAGGTTTATTTTAAATTTTTTTTCAATAATTTAACTAAGGTATTTGTTTAAAATGAAAACCATAAATCATTATTTCACTATAAAAGATATATATAAATATATATATATATAATCATAGCTTACTATAACATTTAATGCCAAAATGTGTTATTCTACCTTAAAACTCTATGGAACATATTGCTTTAAAGGTTGCTCAAGAAACAGTTGAAGAATTGATGGAAAAAATGACTTTGCTGCAGAAAAAGGAGAAAGAATCTTCTGGAGAAGAGCAGAAGAACGGAAATACATCTGATTTACCATCCGCTCTCGACGCACAATTTGAATGTGATATGGAAAAGTTTATCGATGATGACATCACCTTTACCAGAAGAGCTTTTTCCATTGCAGATGGTCACATATCCGATTTTATCATTCAAGTAAAAAAAAGTTAACATTTGAAATAAAATTATTTTCTTTTTAACACTTTAATTTATTGAAAAATGTTAGCTACCTTTAAAGTATTTGTTTATTCAAATTTAAGTGCAAAATTTTCATTTCCTGTAAGCATTAGTCTGTTTTATTAATGAATATGTATAATAACATAAACAGAAGTAATAACTTATTAGACATGAATAAGTCAATAAGAATTTTTTAATTTGTTGCTAGCGAATGTATTGGATCAATCTGTTAGATAAAAAAATAAAATTTATTTC
Source organism: Trichonephila clavipes (assembly GCA_019973935.1). Lineage (NCBI taxonomy): Eukaryota > Metazoa > Arthropoda > Arachnida > Araneae > Nephilidae > Trichonephila > Trichonephila clavipes. The sequence continues at coordinate 158,889 of BMAU01020805.1, forward strand.
ATGTTTTTATTCGAATTGTATGCAATTAATTCACATATGCATATGCCTTTTTAGACAAATAGGCTGCTTAAAGAACTTTGACTATTTAAGAGTATTAGTCATTCACTGTTTCTTCTAAAAGCGGTCCTCTCATAATAAACATTAAATTAGTAAGAAAAAAGTCCAAAGAACTCGACTAATTCTATTAAATGAATCTAGCATTTCAATGACTTCTTTGTAGAAAACTATAATTTTCTCTTAAGTTCTTATAATAGAGTTAATCAAAATAGCAATGAAGAACAAACCACCAGTTTTAGTTAGAATATGACTGGAGTTAAATATTATTTCAATTGTAAATGTTTTCAACTAATGCAATGAACAGAAATTTTTATCAAAAAAAGATTTTAAATAATAATTTATTCATAAAGAAAATAGCTTAATGTCTGTCGTAAATCATTTGAATCTCATAATTTTCATTTATTTAATTTTTTTTGTTCATTATTCCTTGTGTGTGTGTATTTATATTATATTCAAATTAATAAAAACAAGTAGGGTGTTTAAAATCATCTGATTATTTTTAACATTTTGAAATGTTTCAAAGACTTTTTAAAGATAAAATCAAATTTTACTTGAAGAATATAGGCGATTTCAATTGCAATATATCATTTATTAATATTTATCCAATAGGACTGCACATGGGATGATCATGCTTATTCTCTGTTAAATCGATTTTATAATGACGTTGGAACAATCCTTGATGAAAAATTTAAGGTTGCTTATGATCTAACATATTATACGTAAGTATTTTTCATTATAACAAAATAAAAAGGAATGCTTATTGTAGAGTAATTTTTAAGTCAGTTGATTATTATGTATTTTGTTGTGACTTGTTGTATGCAAAGTGAGCTATAAATATCCTAGATTTCAAAACACCGTATTATAATCATCAAACAATATATAGGGAACATGGCATTGGCATTTTGAATATCTGAAGTTTTGTACGAGAACAATACCAATTGCTCAAGATACTTTTAGTTTGTTTTGCGATCTTTGGAAATTAATGACATAAAAAGCAAAATAAAAACATTTCTATACTGTGTCATACAAATTATCTTAATCTGGAAGCAGAGCATCGAATTTTTTTAATAACTTGCTCTTCTTTCAACCTTTTTCTTTGCCAATCAAACAAGACTTCAAAATTGATGTTTGCTGTATCATGAGTGATGGATGCAAGAATAATTAAATTTCAGTGTTTATAAGTAATCAGGAATTTTACTTTTCTTTTGTAACGTTTGAAAGAATAACGGTAGCGTATTCTTGGTGAATTAAAATATGGAATTTATTACGTCACAACTATTGAAAATTATTTACAAAATGATACATTAAAGTTATTTAAATTGATTAGATTGTTAGAGTCCACTATTTTGTGAGAGGAGGTTTCGTTGGTTACCGCTCCCGTGCAAGTTCAAAGCATCTCTCCTCTCTCATCTTCCGGTCGGGTCGCTAGATTCCTCGGGGGGTCAAACAGGGGTTGCGCTGGATCGGAAATTGCACGTGTGGGCGTCGAATCTACAAAGAAACCGACACCAGATGTTGTTGTTGTTTTCGAGACGTGACGTTACAGCTCTCGCCCTCTCTTATGGAACTTTTCCGTTGAGAAAAGTTTAATGGGATGACGATGAGACAAATGACAGATTACCGACACATCCCTTCATCAAGCACCACTATATTTCTGAGCTGCAATTTTAATTACTAAAGAAAACGCTGAACTAAATTTGGAATTACTTATTTCTAGTGAGTGAGTGTTCTTGCTAGGGAACTTACACAAATCTATATCACGAAATAGCAATGTAATCAATGTAAGAAAACATACTATACATTAAATAAAAATACAAACACTCCTATCACAATGCCTAGTATCAATTATACTAACATGTTATATCAAATGCAAGTGTAAGACCTTGCACATAAAATATTCTTCGCCACAATACTTAAATAAAATTATACTAACGACATGTTGATATGATATGCGAAGTGTACAACCTTACACACAAAATATTTTTCACAATATGTCTCTTGCGTAACCTAAATACTCATGTATATTTTAAAACCCTGTACACAAAATTAAGCATATTAATACATTTGCTTTTCATGGCTTTATCTTTTGACACGCATCGCCATTCGATATGATATACAGTACTAGTAAATAAATAAAATTTAATACAATTATTAACCTTTAACTAAAAAACATAAGCAACAATTATTATTCATGAGCAAGAGAACATTATTAACAATCCCTAATTATCTATCACCGATCTGCTGAGACTATCTGCATTTTTGTGACTTTTACCCGACCGATGTACAATTCTAAAATTATATGGTTGCAAAGCCAAAGCCCATCGCATCAATCTAGGGTTAGAACTAACATTTCTATTCAACCACACCAACGGGTTGTGATCGGTCATAACTAAAAATGAATTTCCATCTAAGTAATAATGTAACCTTTTAATTGCGAAAACAATACTAGCACATTCCTTCTCCGTCGTACAATAACGCTTCTCTACCTCTGAAAATTTCTTACTCAGGTAAAGGATTGGATGCTCCTCACCTTGTTCAGTTAATTGGGTTAAAACTGCTCCCATACCTGCGTTCGAAGCGTCCGTTTGAACAATGAATTCTCGTTCAAAATTTGGCGCGTACAAGACGGGCTTATCAATTAGTTTCCCTTTTAGTTCTCGAAATGCGTTTTCACACTCGGTCGTCCACTTAATTTCTCCCTTCTTTGCTCTTCCTTCAACGCATCCGTCAACGGAGCAGCAATTACCGAGAACAGATTTATATATTTTTGGTAATAACCCGCTATACCTAAGAAAGCACGTATTTGGGTTTTCGTGCGAGGGGTAGGGAACTCTAGAACAGCCTGAACTTTGATCTCGGAAGGAGTGCGAAAACCCTGACCCACAATGTGACCCAAAAATTTGACATTTTGTTGCGCAAACTTACACTTTGAAGGTTTTATCGTTAACTTAGCTCTCTTTATTCTCTGCAGAACCGTTTCCATATGTTTAATATGCGACTCCCAAGTATCTGAGAAAATTGCGATATCGTCTAGATACGGGACAACGAAATCCTCTAGTCCGTTAAGTAATTCAGCCATGAGTTTACTAAAGAAATATGGAGCATTCTTTAATCCGAAACTCATCCTTAGGGGTCGGTATGTACCAAAGCTAGTACAGAAGGCTGCGTATCGCTGTGCTGTTTTACTCAAAGGTATTTGCCAATATCCTTTAGATAAGTCAAAGACGGTAATAAATTTAGCCGCCGATACTTTTTCTACGCGTTCTTCGATATTCGGAAGAGGAAAATATTCCGTTCTAATGATCCCGTTTAATTTCCTGTAATCTATACATGGACGAGGTTCTTTCCCAGCTATCTCAACTAAAATCATAGGAGACATGTAATCCGATTCTCCTACCTCAATGATTCCTAATTTTAACATTCGGTTAATTTCGTTTTTAAGATTTCATTTTGTCGGTGCGACATTCGATAGGGCTTCGTCCTAACTGGTTGATCGCTAACTAACTGGATTTCGTGTTCAACCAGATTAGTTAAACCGGGATTGTTTGAAAAACATTTAGAGTATTTATTTAATAATTCGCGCAGTCGATCCATTTGTTTGTCGTGAAGGTGTTTGTTCAACTCGCTAGCCTGGATTACGTCCTCGAAATCATAAATGAGAGAATTGTTTTCTAAGTATGGGATTTCTAACTCCTGGTCTGCGAGAGAGTTTTTTGTTTCATCATTAATAATTACGTTAACGTGTTCTGGCCTTTTGTAATATGGTTTTAGCATATTTATATGATAGATTTGAGATGTTTCGCGTCTGCCGGGGATTTCGACTAAATAGTTCGTTTCCGAAATTTTATTTAAAATTGTCCCAGGACCTATCCACTGCACTGCTAATTTATTTGCTCTGGATGTAGCCAACACTAGGACTAAATCTCCATCCTTAAATTCACGTTTTACTGCGTTTTTGTCATACCAAGTTTTCCGCTTAACTTGCATTTCCTCCATTTTATTTATAGCTACTTCTTGACATCTTTTTAATCTATTTATTAACTTAAACATATATTCAGTGACGAGATCACCCTCTTCTTCCGGTTCCATCCAATGTTCCATTACTAACGTCTCTGGGGTTCGCAAATTTTTCCCATACACCAACTCTGACGGTGTATACCCTGTACTTTCGTGCGATACAGTTCGTAACGCTAAAAGAATTGACGGAAGATGTTTGTCCCATTCGGAGCCTGCATCTAAACATAAGACTCGTAAGAGTCGTTTCAACGTTCGATGAAATCGCTCAACAGGGTTACTCTGTGGATGATACACAGAACTATGCCTGACAAGTATTCCGAACCTTTCAAAAAACTCGGTAGTCAGAGCACTAGTAAAAGAAGTACCCTGGTCACATTGTATTTCACGGGGAAATCCCATCCGACTAAAGATGTTTAACAGCGCATCTGTGACACTAACGGAACTAATATCAGACACCGGAATAGCTTCAGGGAATTTTGAAGACATGCAAATGGCCGTGATAAGATATCGATTCCCTTTAGATGTGATCGGGAGAGGCCCACATGCATCAATATTTAGCTTAGTAAAAACCTCCTGAATAACAGGGACCAATTTTAGTGGAGCTTTCTTTTTATCATTGGGCTTCCCAGCCCTCTGACACTGATCGCAAGTTTTTACAAACTGTTCCATATCTCTATAGCAATTCGGCCAGTAAAAATATCGGTTTAATTTGTCTTTGGATTTCGTAATTCCCAGGTGTGCAGATGTTCCCTCATGACACAATGATTTAATAGGGTCGCGCAACCCTTCCGGCACTACTATTAACTTCACCACGTTACCTAACTTATCTTCACGATTTTTTACCAATAATTCCTTCTCTAGCGAATAAACCTGATTGGTAACCTGCACTTGACTGGCTGCCTGTTCGTATAAGGGTTTAATCTCCTCGCTATTTTTTTTTGAGCATTGATTAAATTTTCTCGCGTAACCCTTAGCAGCGCTAATTCCGGAACATATTCCTGGAGTGCAGGTATTAAAATTTCGTCCTCTGCATCCGAAGAAACAATTATAACCTCATCTTCCCCTTTTTTAGCATCACCACTATCTATTCCCCTTTCTTCTCTAGCCGCTTTGACTTGAGACCTTGTTTGGACAGCATTCAATATTTCGACTGGCAGGAAATTATAGCCTAAATTTCCTTTTATTAGCTCGGCCGTTTTATTTCCAAGCAAATATCGACCGTGTTGATTTAAGTGATTTCCACAAACCGCTGCCTTAGTCTGCACCGTTCCAAAATTTCCGGAAATTTCCACGACCGCCAAAGGTAAACAAACTAATTCTGGGCTTAACGGTTGTTTTACCCAAACATTTTCACCAGAGAAAGAAGAAGGATTTATGTATTTTGCACATACTAAATCTATTGTCGCTCCCGTATCTCTAAGAATGTCTATCTCGTGACCATTCACAGAGCCCTTTGTTGTATATGAATTAAGAAAATCCGGGTTTTCATTTCCTTCAATATTATTGAGAGTTTCCGTCGTTTTGTTTTTTATTAATTTAGGGCAACCGGCTTTTATATGTCCAGGCATATTGCAATGATAACATCTTTGTATCACGCGTTTTTCAAAAGTTCTCTCTCTAGTACTCTCCGGAACAGGAGCTCCTAATCTGGGGGAAGTTTTCCCAAATCTATTTTCTTTTTCCTTGATCCCTGAGTATGTCAAAATTTTATCATTTCTACCCCACCTATCCATGGGTTTCGAATTTACCTTTCGGACGTCCTCATAATTATCAAAGAGTTCTGCTATTTGAGTAGCTGATTTAAGGTTTGCCCAATTATCTAAAAAAATGATCTTTCATACTAGCATTGGCGCGTTTTTTTAATTGATCTACCACCATTAGATCTTTAAGATCTTGAAAGGTATTTATTTCTAAGCCAATCAGCCACTCATCTAGATAATTCGTAATTTCAAAAGTGAAATCCTTCCAGGTGCTATCGGATTTTTTCTGGTGTTGGACAAATTTTTGCCGAAAGACCTCCGGACTTAACTTGAATCTTTTAAGTAATAATTTCTTTACATAATCGTAATTTTCGGCTTGTTCCTCCGGTTCGCGAGCAATAAATTGCACGATCTCTAGGGGTAACAAACCCAATAATTGCCCCACCCACTCTTCCTTTTCTATTGACGCCCTTTTAGCCTGGCGTTCAAAGATCACTAGATATAAACTAATATCTGACTGCTTAGGATCGAAATCTGGGATCAATTTTTTTAAGTTTAAATTAGAGGTTACAGAACATGCATTTGTAGAATCGTTTGATTCATCGTTTACCCTAAATCCGGATTCTATTTTAAACCTTTCTAAATCAAATTTCAGCTGTAATTCTTTCTCTTTTAATGCCTGCTCCTTTACTAACTCCTCCAATCTCATTTTTTCAGCCCTTTCTAACTCCTCTAATCTCATTTTTTCAGCCCTTTCTAACTCCTCTAATCTCATTTTTTCAGCCCTTTCTAACTCCTCTAATCTCATTTTTTCAGCCCTTTCTAACTCCTCTAATCTCATTTTTTCAGCCCTTTCTAACTCTTCCAATCTTTTTCCGTTTGCAATGATAGTCTCATACAGATTTTTAACAAATTCCTCTTCATAACCTTCACTGTTAGTGATTGCAATTTTTATGCTAGGGACAGTCATATTTAAAGTGGCATTTATTCCTAATTCCTCAGCAAGTTGCAACATGTCTTGCTTTTTCCCTTTACCAAGGAAAGCCATTTTTTTAAACAATATCAAATAAATGTCACGCTAAATTTTGCACTATTGTTACTATTCTCTATTAATACAATAACACTGGTCCCATGCATACACAGAAATACACAAAGAAAAACTTAACACTAAAAATAATCAAAATCATTCAAGAGACTTAAAACACAATAAATCTTAAGCTAAAATTGCACACAATGCTTGAAATACAATTACAATTCTCTAGAAACAAAATAACACTGTTCCCATGCAAGAAAAACACTAAGTATTTCAAAATTTCTAAAGAACACTTTAACCAAAATTCCTAATACAATATGCAGTTTGCAACTCAAAAATATAACAGTACTCACCCATTTGAAGTACTCAGCTTGCTGTCAGAAGCAAATTATGTGCACTAGTGGTACGGCTTCCGAAAATCGCTTTTCCTTCGACACTCTCGCCGTTAACACTGTAGATGTAGATCAGTTTGATCTTTGAGCAGGACGCTCTTTTTCTCCGAAGCTGAATTTACTTGCAGCACGGCTTCCGAAAATCGCTTTCCCTTCGGACACTAGCCGTTAACACTATAGATCAGTTTGATCTTTTATGAGCAGGACGCTCTCTTTCTCCGAAGCTGAATTTACTTGCAGCACGGCTTCCGAAGATCTCTTTTTCTCCCTGCGTTGCGGTCCGTCCGTAAAAATCCAAAATTTTCCTCCTCTCACGGGTCCTGAATGCTAACTTTTTATCCCAAAGCGCTGCCACCAAAACTCTAAGCTGTAACGTTTGAAAGAATAACGGTAGCGTATTCTTGGTGAATTAAAATATGGAATTTATTACGTCACAACTATTGAAAATTATTTACAAAATGATACATTAAAGTTATTTAAATTGATTAGATTGTTAGAGTCCACTATTTTGTGAGAGGAGGTTTCGTTGGTTACCGCTCCCGTGCAAGTTCAAAGCATCTCTCCTCTCTCATCTTCCGGTCGGGTCGCTAGATTCCTCGGGGGGTGTCAAACAGGGGTTGCGCTGGATCGGAAATTGCACGTGTGGGCGTCGAATCTACAAAGAAACCGACACCAGATGTTGTTGTTGTTTTCGAGACGTGACGTTACACTTTGAATCATTTTACATTATACAATAATCATGGCACAAGAAAAAAGGAATTATGAATTTTTGTGCCATTAAATATATATATATATATGGCAATCTCATAAATGAAATTTTAATTTCCCAGATGTGTGCGTGCGAGCGGGCATGTGTGTGATTACTAGATTTTTATTCGTGCATTTGATTATTTATAATTCATTAATCCAATTCAGTATTACCAATCTTTTAATTTAAATATTCGGATAATCTATATTTTATATATGATTTCTTATATGTTAAAGCTTTTTATAAATATACCTTCCATAACTTTACTACCAATGAAATATAATTAAAACCCACACTATTCTTGATTGGTTTTGTTGCTCAGCAATATTTTTCTTCTTTCCTTATATGTTCTTTTTTTTAATAGTATGGGTCACAAAGAAAATGTAGATACTACAATATTTCGTCGAGCTGTATGGAATTACATCCATAGAATATATGGAATAATTCATGACGATTACAATTATTCGGAAATGGAAGGCTTGCTGGATTATGGTTTTAGATCTTACGTTGAGACTGTATGCTTTTGTCCAGAAAAAATTACTAAGGATGCACATGATGAGATTATGCGAGCTTTCCGACATTCGGAGAAAGTATGAATATTTTTACTTGCAATTACTTGTGCAATATAATCAATAATATATTAGTTTTATTGTTTAATTATTTCCATTTGCTAAATATTATTAAAAGATACATTTATTGTTGATATAAATATTAATTATAAACAAGATATTGCCGAAAATCAGTTTACATTAGTATAAAAGTAACTGTAAGTATTTTTAGCAATTAATTTACAAAAATAAAGTTAGCATAGACGTAAAAACCCGATTATCCATCTACAAAATAAGAAATTCTGATTTTGTAGATTCAAGAACAAAAAAAGTTTTGTATACTTTATATAAAAAGAAAAAAAATGGAGGAATATTGTTTACATACCCGTTTATGAATTGACCATTTTCTAAAAAATGTTCAAAAAGGATAGCAGTACAAAATAAATAAAATTCATATCTGTCAATTTAAAAAGTGAGTCTAATTGTAGTTCTAAAATCAGTTGTATTGCTTTTTTTTCATTAGAGTGTATAATCTTTATTTTAATGCCCAAAGTTTGATTTCTTTACTTTCATGTAAATAGTATAATATTTAATTTAAATTTTTACTTTTAAATCAACTGAAAAATTTCCTCTTTATCAATACTTCTTTAATTAAATCAATTTAGGAAGAAAAAGTTGTGATATTTAAGCTTTATTTGCTTAAAACGATGTGTAGCAATAAATTATATAAAGTGTAGTTTAAACTAATTCAAAATAACAAATTTTAATTTCTTATTTCTTTTTGTAACATGTTTCTATGTTTCTCTGTGTTGTTAATATTTGTATGATAATAAAGATATATTTATATTATTAATTAAATTTTTTATGTCCTGGCAATAGAACGTCAAGTAAACTAATAATAAACAACTACAAAAACAAAAAGTCATAGTTACAAATAAAAAAAACATCAAGAAAAAGAAATGAAAAACCTAAGATTTTTTTTTACCACTTTAACTTAAACGTATTTTCTCGATTGTATACATACACTACTGGTCATTAAAATAGTTACAACAGGAAGAAATGTATAGATAAAAAAACGATATTTATTGAACAAATATAAAATACTAGAAATAACAAGTGATTAAATTTTCACGAAATTTGGGTTCATAGATCCTGAAAAATCAGTACCCAGAGCAACCACCTCTGACAGTAAAAACAGCCTTTATAAGCCTGGGCATTGAGTCAAACAAAGATAGAATGGCATGTTCAGATATGCCCATGCAGCTTCAACATGATGCTACAGTTCATAAACCGTAGTGACTGGCGTTTGGTGACGAGCCAGTCACTCGGCAACCATGGACCAGACGTTTTCTATTAGCGAGAGATCTGGTGAACGTGCAGGCCAGTGAAACAGCCGAACATTTTTTGTATCAAGGAAAATTCGTACAGTACCGGAAACAAAAGGTCGTGCATTAATCCTGCTGAAATGTAGGGTTTCACAGGGCTCGAATAAAGGGTAGAGCCACGGGTCTTAACGCACCAGAAATGTAACGTGCACTGTTCAAAGGGCCATCAATAATGCGAACAAAAGGTGACCGAGACGTGTATCCAATAGCACCCCATACCATCACGCCAGGTGATGGGCTAGTATGACGATGACGAATGCACGTTGCCAATGAGCGTTCACCACAATGCCTCCAAACACGGATGCGACCATCTTGATGCTGTAAACTGAACCTGAATTCATCTGAAAAAGAACGTCTCGCCTTTCGTGCGCCTAGATTCGTTGTTCATCACAGCACTGAAGATGCTCCCGTCTGTGATGCAGCGTCAAGGGTATCCGCAGCCATGGCCTCCGAGCTGAGAGTCCATGCTGCTGCAAACGTCGTCGAACTGTTCGTGCAGACATTTGTAGTCTTGAAAACGACCTTAATTCTTGACTCAAGGCTCGTGACATGGCTGCACGATCCATTAAGGTCATGCGGGTAACATGCCTGTCTTCTTGGCTGCTAGTGATAGGGGGTGTTGAGATCCAGCATGGTGTTCCGTGTTACCGTCCTGAACCCATCGATTCCATATTCTGCTAACAGTCATTGGATCTCAACCGATGCGAGCAGCAATACTGCAATACGATAAACCTCAATCCCGATCCGCTACAATTCGATCTTTATCAAAGTCAGAAACGTGCTGGTACGCATTTCTGCTTCTTATACGAGGCATCACAACAACTTTTCACCGGGTAACAATTTTCAAATGTAATTTGTGTATGAGAAATCGACTGAACAATTTCCTCATTTAAACACATTGTAGGTGTCGCTACCGGCATCTGCTTTGTTTGATTGCGCTGAAAAGGTAATCATTTGCATATTACAGCACCTTCTTCCTGTCGCTTAAATTTCACGTCTGTGGCATGTCGCCTTCTTGGTGTAGCAATTTTAATGGCCAGTTGTGTATATTGCCTCGTTTAAACATAGTGTTGTTTTATTGATTGTTTTATTGATTGTGTAAAGGTTATAAACATGCTCTTTTCGATGTATCAACCCCTAACGTAACTCGAAGTAGTATCTATTATGGTTTAAGTCTTTCTCAAATGACCAAGTGTCCCATATTGCTTCGATTGGTAATGTTTACAATACATAAATCTTACATCAGGAATTTTTGTATCTAAATTGTTTATATTAGATTATTATTTAATAAATTTTGGGGAATATCATTTAAAATTTGAATATATATTGATGAATAAACCTTTATTTGATTTTATAAGCCAAAAGACGTTTCAAATTGTTTTGATTAATTTGATATATTCCCTTTTGCATGCTGGAAAACTCTGGATTTATCAATTACATTATTGAACACTCTTCCATGTTGTTTATTTTTTATGAGTATAACTAGTTTTCAATTCTAAACTAATTATAGGAATCAGAAATTTATATAGATATTAAATGGCTCGAAAAATTTTCAGTAATCAGCGTTACTGAGTAGATTGTTATTTAAATGTGTGTTAGTTCAATGCACACACACATAAGTAAATGTGAGTGCATTTTCCTTTTTTACATTCAATTTCTGCTCTAGGATTTCTGATGCTTGTTGGATAACTTTGGTTAAGTGTTTGAATATTTAAATTCAGTATATGATAAAAATATATATATATATATATATATATATATATATATATATATATATATATATATTAATTTTTAACTTTAATCTCTATTTTATTAGTTAAATAAAATCTCCTATTTAAATTCAAAACAAACATAATTGTATATTTATATATCTTTATATATATATATGTATAATCTTTTAGTTCAAAAAATTGTTTTATATCTAACAAAACCTTAGATAGTAAGGCAAAAAATTTTTAACTCATTCACCATAACACAATGCTCCCAGATATTTCATGGGTATGTTATTTTGTAATTATATTTTCGTAAAAACTAATTTCAAAGTGTTCTAATAAATTCACACTTTATTTATGACAGTAATTAGATGATCTTTGACTAATATACTCTCTCTTCTTTCTTTAGGTTCATGTAAATTTAATGGTTTTTGAAGCTCGGTTCCAAGCTGAACTTTTATATGCTCTTTCAGCCATAATGCGTTATATGACATGACATAACACAGGATGGTGTGCTGGGAACACTTTTGGTACCATGTAACCGGGTGAAATTTGACACTTTTAGATCACATATTTTTTTTAGTGAGTGAAGGATAATGGCTCCATATGCAACTAGGATTATATATGTAATCCTGGTTGTAAATGTGAATTTCTGAGCAAGATTAAGTAACATGTCATACATATTTATCTTAATATTGTGTTTTGAAATCATTCCTTACTCTCTTATTTCATTTTATGTTTTTCATTTCTTTGGACTCCTGAACATGTGTTATGAGTTATAGCTTATCTACTTCTTGTTCTTGAATGAATATTGTAGTTTTCTAATAAAGCTTACTGGCCAATTTTTCGTTGATTTATTTTTAGCATTAATACTTACATTATATCCCATTTGAAATGTTTAATTTATCAAAATTCAAATCATACTCTACTGCTAATTATTTTTATTGTTTGTTTAAACAAACCAATCGTCGGCTAGTAAATACATTCTATAGTGCAAGAGATCATTCAGCATTTTAACATCATTATACTAACGAGATTTATGAACCACATTATCCAGAATCATCTCGTTATAGCATACGTAAGCCATCGTCTTATAGAGTATTTAGGATGAGCCAAGAATATGGGCAAGGGAACTTTGTCACTGAACCCAAGACAACTGAAATTTTTTTTTGTCTGGGCTGATGAATTAAAATTCACGTTCTTTCATGCCAGTATGGACATGAATAAAGCAATAGATTCTTCTTGCTAGCAGAATACTCTTCAAGCTGGGCAGATAAGACTTTTAGTCTGGGAGTTTACATGGACTGAGAAGTGGGACTCCTGCACATCTGATATCGTCCTTTACATGTCAACGTTACCGTGAAATCTGACGACTATGTGTTCCCATTTGTGCTTCTCAATATCCTGTTGGAGAGAGTCCTTCAACAAGACAGCACCCAAACTCTGATGGCTAGCATCAGTATTTATTTGTAGTGGTTTGAAAATAAGAAGAACGGGAGTTGTTGATAAAACTTATTTAAGTTGTTTTTTAAAATGTTTCTTTGCTTGTCCGAAATAAAATTCTACTTAATTACAAAAAATGACACTGAGATACTTGGTAAATTTTTAATTATTTGGAATGAACTTTCAGAGGTATCCCTTTAAACATAGGAAATTCTAAATTAGTTTAAGATTTTTGAGAAATTTTAACTGCCATGGTTTTAAAAGGAGAAGGACGAATCGTACCATCTTCAATAATATACGTGAGATACTCAATTTTTCTTTTTAAAAATTGATATTTCTTAAAATTAATCTTCTAATCCTTTTCTTTAGGTACTGCTAAAACACGTTTTAACTTTTTAAAATCACTCTTCTTCAGTAAGAGCACACACACAGTTACCTTAAAATATAAACATTTAAACAGTACTTGCTATACCACATAAAGTTCTTTAATAGGTTGTTAATGAATTTTTCACATTTGGAAAAGTTGACAAAACGAAATAAGGTTTAAAAAATTAGTAAAGAGAATCTTGAGTAATAAAACTAAATATTTAGTGCATTTTTCTTGCAAGAAACATGAAAAAAAATAGTTTATTATATTTAATACTGTAAAAACTTTTGATTCACCTAAATGATCAAAAACTTTCTCCATATTAGTAATAGTAGGAAATGAATCTTTAGTAATAATCTTTAGTATTGTTTCAATTCCTTTCTTAACACAAAACGATAAAAAAAAAAAAACATGAAGGCTTGATAATTTATCTAATAGCTTTTACTCTTTTTTTTTATCAATTTACATATATTTATTTGTCACTGTGTAAATGGAATTCTTTTGAACGTTGCGAAACGGATATTTTATCTTTTAGTTTAAGAAAGTAGAGTTCCGAAAACTCGGCCAGACCCTTGCAGGTCAAAAAAACCCCACATGCAGACCCGATACAGAAATTATTGTTGTCACAGTTAATGAAAAAATGCCAGAATATGATGAAGACGACGTTGAGGACACAATACAAACTCCTAGAATATCACATAGTGAAGGACTAGAGGCTGTCGAAAACCTCCCTTCAGTATTTTGAGGAAGGTACGTCAGTAATGCGCTTACTGCTCCTTCGTCATGAAGCAGCAAAACGCTGAGTGTACTATTGATGACACAACAGAACATTACACATTTCTTTTAAAAAAAGTAGCCCATTTTTGCAAAGTCGGCTGCTTAATTTTCATTAATATAGACAGGTTTATACCTTCATAAAGTATTTTTCTGAGGTGTGATCCGGTAAATAACAGTATACTATGAATTCATTAATTTTCATTTCCACGAAGTAAATGTTCTATGCCTTCATAAAGTACGTACTTTTCCTTTTGTAAACTCGTGAGTTCTTTTCCGACCGTGTTCGAATTGTGACAAGAAAATAATTGCAGACAGGATTTGGTCCCACTGTTTATTCCATACCTTCTATGGGACATTTCTTAAAATCAAGAATATATTCAGATGTTACAGGATTACGATCCATCGTTCAGCCGTGTCTACTTTTCACGACCCCGGTTTTCCTTCGCCACCCTCTCTTCTCTCCCGTTCCGACCTTTTTTTCCTCCGTCGTTGCCAGATCCTTTTCTCTATATCGTCTCTCGTTCGACCTGTTGCCAGGTGCAGGCAGCTGTTCCTTACACGCCCCACCTAAGAGTAAAATTTGCCCCTTGTGGCTGATTTTACCATATCAGACACCAGGAACAGAAAATTCACAAACCGTGACACAGAAAATCCACAAACAGAACATACAATAATTGCAACAGTCAAAAGTCTTGATGATTGTTCTAGTGAAAGTTCCTTAATACAAACACATGAAATAATATGAATAGTTCACCCAATTGAAATAAGTGACTATGTTCCCAGAAAGATCTAAACTGTAATGGGATTGCAAACAGATACATGGAAAACACATTATACAAAAAAAAAACAACACTAAATATATACATTACAGTTTTTATCTTAATCTAGACAATGTTTATTTCATTAACTCATGAATGAATGCTCAATGAGTTCACTAAATCCATATTAAGTCCACAGTAAAAACTTTCCCACGGCTCTAATTTGCCTTTGGCCGATATGATTTCCGACCCAACCCATGTCACCCATTCTAATACAAAGTTAATTTGTTTTACACGTTTTTTTCCAAATTTGCATCAGAATGTCTATGTCGACTATTCGAGATACAACAAACTGCTCTAACATTCTTAAAACCTGAGCCGTTAAATTACATCCATAAGAAGTGTATTCAATCTTAAACCTCACTTTTTTAGTCATGCAAATTCCAAACGACATAAAGCATGCGGCATAATTCTTCGTGAGAGAACGACAAAAATACCACTTCCACAAATCCAGTACCGTGACCCACGATGCTGCGCTATTCTTTTCTACAAAACCTTCCCTTTTCGACAAAAGATAAATCTCGGTTCTCGAAAATATGTTTAACCAAGCTTCACAGGTTACCTTCGCACTGAGACTAGTCAACGGCACAGCCTCGCCCCACCTAGTGTGCTGATCAACCAGACATAAAATATATTTATGTCCCTTTAAGCTTGGCGGATCAATTGGACCTATCAGATCCATATTCCCCACCTCAAATGGCAATTCAGGCCTTGCCACAGGTGTACTGGATGATCGGTCTTTAATCCTAACCGATCGAGTGAGCTGACATTCTTTACATGACTCACAAAATTTCTTCACATCGGCCCTCAGACCCTCCCAAAAGAAAGAATACTTTATTCGTTCAAGCGTCTTCTTGGGACCCATGTGACTACTGAACACGGAAGTATGCGCTAGTTTCAACACCTCAGTTCTTCTGCACTTCGGAATTATCAGCTGCCCAATAATCTCCCCGAGTATTTTATCCCTACGAAATAGATATCCATCTACTTCATAGTAGTTTCCTTTGCCTTCCTTAGCATACTTCCAAACCAATGCTAACTCGGCACAACACTCCTGTTCGGAACGAAAACTATCAGCCACCATGATTCCTTTATCCATCTCAGCGGTCACCTCCTCATCCTTAGTACCCAATGTTCCCACTTCATTCCGACATAAAGTAATATTCCTTTGAGAATCCTCAATGTGCTCCTGTGCTTTCTCTGGCAGAATACCCGATGAAACCTCGGTTTCATCTACATTTCCTGAGTCAACCCTCAGGTCCTGAGAGCTTTGAGCCAGTGAATTCCCTTCACTCTGGGCTCCTCCCAACATATCCAAAACCTCTGGTGGAAGCAACACGCCTTCTACCAAAACTTCTGCCAAAGCACATAACACTTGCTGGTGCACCACATTAACCTGACCACCGGTAGCAAGACCAATTGGAACATATACTAAAGGACATTTAACCGCTGGACCGAAAATACCTTTCAAATAAATCGTGGAAGCTCCTTCAACCGATATTCCAGGAACTAAGTCTTTCTTGATAACAGTAATTTCCGTACCAGAATCCAATAACGCATGGACTAACTTCCCATCTACACTGATAGATGTTTTCGCTAATTTACTTAATTTGTCTTCAATAGCCCGTCTAGGAATGACTTTACCTAGCACATCAACTCTAGCAGCTACCGTCCCATCTACCAATTCCGTCCCTTCTGTTGACACCTTATTCACATTAAGTCTTTTATTATCTACCTCTTTGTTTTTCGGACAATCCCGCTTAAAATGTTTATCTGATCCGCAGGTGAAACAAGCGAATTTTTTAATTTCAGTTACTTGACCTTTATCCAAGTTTTTCCTAGAAGAAAAATTATCGGACTTTTTCTCCCCAAATGGCTGTTTACCCCAACTACCATTAAAACTCTCTTCACTATCATTCCATTTAGCTCTCTCAGGTTCATTGTAGGATTTCCCTTTGGAAGCATAAAATATATCACATTGTTTGCCCAAGTCCCTGGGTTTGTACCATTCTTCCCCTTGGAGCACACCAATATGGGTCGCCGTCTCAGAATCTAACATTTCAAACATTTTATCTGCTACGATCAGTTGATTAACTGACTCAAAATCATTCGCTTCTCTTAACTTACAGTAGTATAACCACATCGATGTTAAACGGGATGCGAACTGAGAGAAAGTTTCGTCAGAGCTACGTTTGGCCTTTCTAAAATTTTCTAAACATGTTTTTGGTGAGGGTTCATACTCCTTGAGCACAACCTGTTTTAAAGATTCGTAATCTTTTAATTCTTCTTCGCCTAGGTTAACTAATAAGTTTGACACTTTGTCTCCTAACATGCATAACAAAACCTTCGGTTTTAACTCGTCGCTAACCATTTCACTAGCGAAAGCCTTTTCAAGACTAGAAAAGAAATATTCCCACCCGTCTGATTTATTGGGTACCTTTACAGTTAACAGCCTAACCATTTTAACTATTTCATCTAAAGATTTTACACGTGAGGTTTGACCATTATTTTGATTAGCACTCTGATTAGCGATCCTAGATAATTCCATTTCCAAGCGTAATTTTTCAATAGATAATTGTTCTTGTTGTTCTAGTTTTTGCCGCTGTTCTGTCTCTAACCTTTCGGCTGTAATAACTTCCAATAACTCTTTTGCCTCTTCCTCCTTGTAATATTAACTAGAGATTATTAAATTCCTTAAAACAATTTTAGACATAGACGGATCAGGTGACTCATCTAAGTCCCGCGCTAATTGAATTAAGTCAATTTTCTTACTTCTAATGAGAAATGCCATTTTTAATCAAGCTAAACCTAATGCCAAATTACCTTCTGACAAATTTAACTACAAACACTTAAATGACCTAGTACTATATATTTAACAAGCAAGAAAAAAATTCTACTCGTTTTTTCTAAGAGTACTCAAGTTCCAGAAACACAATACGAAATATGTTTACAATAAAACTTATATGAGACACAGTTATTTGTTACTAATCAGAACGCAGAACCTTTTTCAAAATTAAAAAAAACACAATTAACAACATACTTTAGCTACATTACCATAGAATTATTTCTCAAATCATAAATCTACTCTTAGTTTCTTTTTTTTTTTAATTAAAAGAAGAATCTTATGCAGGAAACAAAAAACCAATATACATATACATCCTAAATTACGAGCAAAGGAAATAACCTCAGATTGCATTAAACTATCAACTAACTGACAAATTGCAAAACTTTTGCTTAAAATGAAAAACAATCCTTTAATATTAAAAAAAAAAATGCCACATTCTGAGTCATAAATAACCTACAAAATCTCTTATTTACAACCTTTTAACAGGAAGTCTACTTGAAATACATATACATTTTTTTAATGGATATTTTTTATCCACTCAAACATACATTTTTCGCAACCATTATTTCAAGATAAATTAATCTAATTCTTTTTTTTTAAATTCTGCAAACTGAATTGTTATATGCAAAACACTTTCTATACCCCGATTTTAATTTTTGAGACAATTTCAAAACAGTAAAGAATGATGATAAAAAAGAAATTATAGTTTAACACTAGAACTCTAAATACCATATTTTACAACATTTAAAATGATACCCTATCATTTCAGGTAAAATAAGTACACAATTTTCTTATTTCATCTACACAATAATCCAACAACATAGAATATTGCAATAAACCAATGAAATTTTCTTTTTTCAGATATATCTGCTTTTTCTATTTTATTTTTAAAAAAACAAATTAAATATGACTGCATCCCATTACTTTTTTAAATATTAACACAATATTTTAACTTAGGGGAACAATAGTCACCTACCTCGACATGAAAGCTGTTTCAGTACTTGAACACTTTTCAGATCACGGCTCCATTCATCAGAAACTGAAGAAAAATACGGCATCTGTTCGTTCATAGCCCAACTCGGCAGGTGATGGTAAAACTCCATATGAAGAAGGTCTTGTTTTTTTTCACTTGAAACTGCTGCAAGGCAATTCCCGGGATGCACGTGGTCATCAACTTGAAGATACACTGCAGGGTTCTATTTCCTTGTTAAAATTTTTCTTTCAAACTGAATGTCCACTAGAACCTTGTTCACAATTATGTAGTACGAACACCGATCAATTTGAAATATTTTGTTCATTTAAATTCTGCTCCATTGCATCGCACTTCTGACACCAGTGTAAACTCTTGAGTTCTTTTCCGACCGTGTTCGAATTGTGACAAGAAAATAATTACAGACAGGATTTGGTCCCACTGTTTATTCCATACCTTCTATGGGACATTTCTTAAAATCAAGAATATATTGAGATGTTACAGGATTACGATCCATCGTTCAGCCGTGTCTACTTTTCATGACCCCGGTTTTCCTTCGCCACCCTCTCTTCTCTCCCGTTCCGACCTTTTTTTCCTCCGTCGTTGCCAGATCCTTTTCTCTATATCGTCTCTCGTTCGACCTGTTGCCAGGTGCAGGCAGCTGTTCCTTACACCTTTGTTTAAGGGTATTTGGGCATTTTATTTTCCGTTGTATTCTCCAGCAAACAAGACATACAAGCGCAGTATAATATTTTCTGAGGAAACATTCGAACTTATTCTTTTTCAAGCCATTCTCTCAATAACCCAGCATTTTCATAAACTCTGCCACTCTTTGGTTCACACTAGGCCGAGTTTTCGGGACATCTGTGTTAAACGCTGTTTTCTCTGGCATGTAATTTATAATTAAACCAGGAATAATTTTTCGTAACTCTTCGTGAATAATATGTTTTATAAATCTTCTTCTTGAATGGGCGAGGGGGAAGAAAATCTGAAGAAAAACTATTATTACAATATTGCATACTCCCTGCCTCGTTTGTGGCTGGATTGATGACCGATAAAGTGGTTGCTAACTCTATAAATAATTTTTTTTTTGGGGGGGAATCACCTCAGCGATCAGTCCAGAAAATATAGCGGCTTCAAGGACAACCCAGATTCCCCTTAAAGAAAAGCGAAACCTAACAATTCTTGTCATCTATCACACTGCTAGAACAATTTACGATTTGTAAACCCCAGTAGAAGACTTTTCTTAAGACTTACTATTTCACCTACTAAATTTTTTAAACATTTTTCTCTATCAATTAATAAATCATTATACTCGCGTAACATATTTCATATAGTGCTGTCGTACTTAATTTTGAGTTTTCTAAGTCTTACCGTATTGAAGTGTGTACCGTATTCGTGGCGAGCATATAAGCAGTTGCGTCACTCGTGTGACGGCTTGAGAATTGCGTCATGTTTCTTTTTGTGTGTGTGTCGGTTTAATTGCGTCATTCTTTGACGACTTAGAGAAGTAACGGCTTATTCTGCGTCAATGTTTGACGGTTTGGTTACTGTTGCGGTGGATAGATGGCACCACGACAGCGGCGCGTGAAGGGTGCGGTCCTTTGCACGGCCAGGGTCACCAACGAAGGATGATTCGTTCTGGGTACCTTCCGTTCTGAATGAAAATGCGAGTACTAAACCAATCACGCCAGAATGATCGTCTTCGCGTGGTGTCGGTACTAGTTCATATAGCTGCTATATCACACCGCTACATCTCCATGATGTAGGATTGCATTACTTCTTGATCTCTTGAACTCTATTCCTAACGAAGACACACAGACCAATTTTATTCTTTGAATATCCATGCAAGCACTGTAGTTGAATCACTCCAGTAATATGTTGTAACATTTTTCCAGTCTAGAGCTTCAACAATCGAATTTGTTAATCTTGCTCCAATCGCAGTTATTAGAAGTTCCATTCTTGGTGTAGTTGCGCCTCTTAAGATGACTGCTTACCTTGAAAATGTCGTTTTTCGTCTACTTATAGGGCATTTTTTTTTATTTCAAAATCTTATAGTTTGAACATTTTTCTTTCCAAAACAGTTTTTCTTTTCCCTTTAGGCGAAATAGAAATAAAGTTATAGTGATTTTAAAAAACATCACTCTATGCAAAAGGGCAGTAAGATAAAACTTTAAATGAGTTTTTCTCAACATTATGTTTTTGAAAGAAACTTTTTACCAGATACATGATATCTTAAGAACCAAACCAGATAACGTTTTGAAATTTTGTGGGAATGTTTATTATAGTGTAACCCGTTTTAGTAAAAATTTGGTAAAATTTCCTTGAAAACAAGCAATTTTTCTAAAAGTACAATATTTATTTACAAATTTTTATGCGCATTTACATATTTTTTTTTTATTTTTCTTCCTAAAAACACTCAATTTGTTTCAAAAATTTGCTTTTATAAAAAAATTGGGTCCAAAGGTAGGTAGTCACCTAAAAGGAGACACTCGAGATTTTGCTGCAAGAAGAAAAATCTTAATTTGATTATTCTTTTCTAGTCTGAGGAATGTAAGAGCAGCACATGCTTCTTTACTTCCATCAACAAATGTATGAATAGCACAGCTACTTGAAGCTTCATGAGACATTTGAATATACCTAAGAATCTTTATATCAGACAAATACTTTAGTTCTTGAAACCACTGCACAAACTCTTTACGAAGTTCACCAGTTAATTCTTCATTCCAACTTGTGCCTAATTTCTATGCCTTTTGTAGTATTATTTTTGGACAAAGCAACACTGGTGAGGTGAATCCAAAATGATCAAATACTTTATGTACTGTAAATAACATACTTTTAGCTACTTTAACCATATTAATGTCACCCAACCATTTCATATTAATTCTCAATGTGTCCAACTCCTTATTCCAAATAAGACCTAATACCCGAGTTTCATTCTTTGAATTATTTTCACAGTTGCCAGATCATTCTCATTCTCTTAGATCAAAACCTCCTTTTGTCATCAAGGTTTTAGAATTGGCAATGGATTCCTTAAATTGATCTTTAGAATCGACACTAGTAACAACATTGTCAACGTAGAAACTTTTCAAAAGTCTTTCCTTGAAAGAATTTTCAAATTCAGATTTTTGAATATGGTACTCAATAGCTGAAGCCAAAAGAAAAAGACTGCAATTCACGCCAAAAAAAAAAAAAAAAAACTCTTGTGTATCGAAAAACTCTTAGTTTCTTTTCATCCATCTTTTCCCACCACAAGAATCGTAAGAAATCTCTGTCCTCCTAACGAATATTTATTTGCAGGAGAGCCTTTCTAATGCCAACTGTAACGCCAAATTCTTTCTCTCTGAATCGAAGATGAATATCTGGTATAAGCTCAATAAGATTAGGACCACATGCCAAGCACTGATTTAAAGATGGATAATTTGCTAATCTAGCTGAAGTATCAAACACTGGCCGAATGGGAGTAGTGCTGCTACTTAATTTTATCACAACACGGTGAGGTAAATAATTACCATAACAGCCTACTTCATTCCCTGGGAGTTCTATTATGCCTTCAGCTAACCAGCTTTGAATAACATTTCCATATTTTTCATATATATTCATAGCTAAAAGTTTTGAAGTTGTGTAGTTGAGCCTTTTCTTAGCCAAACTTAAGTTATTGAGCAAAAATGACTTATCCTCAGACCATGGCAAGCAAATTTCATATTTTGGCCATCTTTATTAATTGCCACTGAGTCCAAAAAATGCTTCTTGGTCTGAAGATCAATTTCACACTTGGATATTTTCTCAACAGGATCATTGATTCCGATGAAATCCAGTTTCTAAAGATTAAAGATTTCAGCTTCATTTACAAATAGTGATAACACTGTCATAGCCAAATTTTCTTCCGAAGGTTCTTCCTGTGGCACCTTACCCATTAAGGTCCATCCTAAATAAGTTTCTACAGCCACAAGACCTGATGATAAGACTTTTCTTCTGCCAGTCAACATTTTCCTCATGAGGTAAGCTCCAATGAGAATATCAATGACTTCACAGCTGTCGTCCCAATATGTCAGCTACATTAATCTCATTTTCTTCTAACTCTTTTTTCCAGGGACCTTTGAAAACCGGTTTAATATTTTCACAAATTGTAGACTGATCCAGAACTTCAAAATTACAACTAAAATTTCCATTTAAGTTTCTCAACTTCTCATTTTATAGCAATTTTACTTGAACTCGTTAGTGATAACTCCACCAAAAAGAGAATGCACCATTTTCTCACATCGAAGAAAAGTATATAATTCATTTCTTGAAATAACTTTTCAAAATATAAGACTTGTGATATGCAGAATCTAAAAGTAACTTCACAATTTTCTGTTTAGTGTCAGATATTAGTTTAATTTTCAGAGTTTGAAGAAATATCTTTGGGCTGTGTTTATAAAAATTGGTCATATTAACAACATTTTCTGCGGGTTTCTCCTTCTCTACAGACATTTTTTGTGAATGAAGCACATCACACATAAAAGGAAAATGTTTTTTAGAACATAACAGACATTTTAAAACTGCTTGGCATTTCTTGACTGCATGAAATAGAGATAAACATGCAAAACAACATCCTTTTTCTTTGATTATTTTTTGTCTTTCTAATAGCATCATTTTCTGAGCCATAAACCAATCTGAACTTGAATGTTTACCTTCACAAAAAATGCAAGCTTCCTTCACATTACTACTTGAAGTACTTGTTAATAAACCCATAGATGTAGGTACCTTATTTTTCAAATTTTCCAAGCTAAATTGCTTCTCTTTCAAGGATTTACACTCTTGGTTCTTTCCTAATCCAAAACCGGCTACTGCCAAAGATATCCTCTCTTCTCCTTCAACTTCCTTTTTCAAAAATTGCATTAAATTATTTAACCTTTCTTTTGCATCAGTGTTAGAGTTGAAAATATTACTTCAATTCCAAGGCTTTGAAAAATTAGCTGGGAAACAAGATTCAACCATAGGGTACAAAATAGACGCACATTTATCTGCGGTTACACCTAATGTTTCCAATGCACGTAAATAAGACTCAAGCTTATCATACAAAGAAGTTAAAGTGAATTTTTCCTTAGTTTGTACAGAAATGATCAATTTTAGCAATTCTCTAACGTATACTTCAACTAAAATATCTTCTCTACCCAAAGCATGATTGTAAACTCTCAATAGCTTTTTGATAATTGGCATCAGTTGGTGGAAAACTTTCTACTACTTCCCTTGCGCGAGAACCAGAAACTGATGCCTGAACTAAATATTGGAATTTGTCTTCAGGAGCAATGTACTCATCTTTATGAATCTGTTCAAATTTTGACTCCAAAATGGAAATCAATCCTTAATATTATCACCAAATTGTCTAAATTCCAGTCTAAGCAATGTAAACTTTCTTTTAGAATTATTTAAATCAGCAGTACAATTAGAAGAAAATGACTCAGCTCTATTTTGGAATAGTATTCTTGCCAACTCTATTTCTTTTTCGGCTTCAAGTTTCCTTATTTCAAGATCTTGTTCTTTTTTATTCTTTTCATCTTGCAATTTTCGTTTTGACACATTTCTTAAAAAATCTTGCAGGAATTCCGGATCGTTCTTGTATTCATTACTATTTAAAATAAGATCCTTCAATCCTGTGATAGTGATATTTCTTTTCCAATTTCATCGGCAACATATTTTAAATCTTTTTTTAAAACCTTTTACGGCTTGAAACATCTTAATTTATCTCAAAGTGTCCTTGTTCGGGCGCCAAAAAAATGTTAAAGCTTCAAAAGAAAAAATCTACACTAATTTTCTTAACTTTCAAAAATATTATAAGGACACCAGATCACTTTTTCCTCACTTCTAAATTGAAGTAGTTTTAATTATAACTCGAGCAACGGTGGCAAGCAATTTGAAATAAAAGAGATAAATAATTTCGAAGATCACTGATCAATAAAAAGAACTTTATTCTAACATAAAAACTCGAATAGAAACCGGTGTGTTGCCATTCACAAAGTACTAAAAAGTAACTGAAAAAGAATAAAATGCAATTTTATTACTAACATTGCCATCTGAAAATTAAAGTTTGTAATATGTAATTGAAAATAAAATAAATAAATAATACATTTTCAACACCAGGTGTCTTATCTTTAACTATATACTTAATTTAAAAAGTTGATTCTCGACCCTATTCATAAATAAGACAAACTGCAAATTCTATACCTCACTAAAAATCTACAGATCAATTTCTTTGAACTTGTGCAGCATATGTTTCTATTTTGTTTACCTTTTGTGCATAAATAAGCATTGTTTCTGAACAAATCAATGAGATTTCAAAATTATTTAAAAATTCACTACTTTCATAAAATCAGAATTTCAAGGCTCAAGTGCATCCCATGTAATCAAACTTTGCTTTGTTGCATTACAAAGAACTTTTTACAGCCTCAATTCTTACTATTTTATCATTTAAATTTATATCCACAGTAAATAATCCTCTTAACACTAATCAAACATGCAACATCAGAATTACATTTCGTAATGTTCCAAGAAACAATATCGACTAACTGTTTTAACAATGCAAGTGTAAACAAAGCTATCTAGAAAGAGTAAGCTCTGACACTGGACTGACCTGAAAGTAGTCACGCGATCAAAGGAGGGAAGGATTTGGCGGGAGAAACGATTACATTCACACTTCCATCTTGTATGCTGAAGTAGTTGATAGATTATCCCACATGTATTTATATTCATTACTCAGGATAAATGGACTGGATTTTCTGGGAAAAGGATTAATCAGGATTTCTTTATTAACATTAAAGAAAAAGGCACGATATTTATATTACTGTATAACTTTATTCTTGGCATTGAATTTTTTTTCTTTTGAGTCTTGAGAACACGATATAATAAACTGATGCATATATGCCAACATCCTTGATTATTTGTAAAAAAAGATTTTTTGTTTTATAAGAGAAATTAGTGTTTAAATGTAAAATTAGTGTTTTGTTTATTCTGTCAAATCTTAATTAACTGAAAAATATTATTAATAACTTAACCTAAAGCTGCACACATTTCATAATAATGCCTCATTACTGTTGTGTACCAAATTGTTCCTCTAATAAACCGGGGCAGCCGTACGTTTCTGTGTTTCGTTTCCCAAAAGATGAACAGTTGTTACAAACTTGGAAAAAGAAAATTCCTAGGGATTTTAAAAATACTAACAATAGTGTAGCGTGCATTAAACATTTCCCTGAATCTTTCAATGTGAGAACAGATAAAATTACAGACATGACTGGTACTGTTATTGAAATACCTAGAGTGTATCCAAAATTATCAGAGAATGCATATCCTTGCATTTTCCCTGGTTGTCCATCCTACTTGAATGAAAAAATTAAAGAACGCTCAGTGACAATTCAACGAAAGGAAAAAAATGAAACAGTTAGACGAACACAACTGTTTACTAATTTCATTAAGAAAGACGAAATTACCAGTTTTTAATGTTTAAAAGAAAATCTGCTAATGTGAGAAAATTCCATATCTGATTTCTTATCTAAAAATAATGTTCTAAAACATGATTGTGAAAGTTGCATAACATTTCTTATTATGAATTGCGAAAATTGTCCTTCTATTTTAAAATCCCTGAAAATAAATACAGATCTCTCTATTGTTATATTTAATAATAATCGTGAATTAAATATACCTTCTGTTGGAAAAATTCTTAATAATCATCCTAGGTTAACATATTTCAGCAAATTGTTGAATAAATGTCTTTGAAGAAATTTGTTCCATTAATTCTGTTCCTCATCATGTTATGGCTATTCAATCGTGGGAAAAGTATATTGAAAACTGTAATGCTGAAAATTTCAAGGTAGCAAATTTTATTTTAGAGCAAATGAAATTTTTAAATTTGAATAAACATGGCCGTAAGTATAACAATAATTTAATGTTTTTTTCTTTCTGCATGTACATTAAATCTACCACTATAAGGGGTGTGACCCAATGTAATAAAGGGACACGCGGGGAAGGGGTTCTTAATTAAGTCCACTAGTTAATTAAACACGTTTATTAGACAAAACAAACATTTACATACATAACTTGAGAACTAACAGTTACAATAGAATTGAAAGGGATCGGAGCGCATACTCGTACGTCCTTACAGTTCCGAAGCTTGGCCATTACTGAAGATTGTTCTAGCCGCTAGAGGGCGCGATAGTCTTTCTACTGTTCATATGAGAAGAGTTTAAACCACGGGGGGTTACAATCTCCCCCCTATAGATCCGACGACGTCCTGGCGAGGAGACATAATTAGCTGTTGTAGTAGTAGCTCTTGTTGAGGGATGGATGGTTCTGTTGGAAACTGCTGTTGTAGCAGTCGACGGGCTTGGAACATGTTTATTTTGTGATGTGGATGTAACTTTTCGTGGTTGGCCTCTTTTCCGAAGTGGAGCTACCGGAGAAGTGTTTATGTCTTTAACAGGTGTTAAAGCAGAAGTATGGTAAGTAGCAAAATCGGTTCAGATGGATTGGCAAGACTTGCGATAACATAAGAAGTCGGTGACTTTTAAGTGAGAATTAGATATGGAGCGTCACGCTTTGGCATGAACTTGGAAGTTTTCTTGTTCTTTGCACTACTGATGGGATGTAAAGTAACCCAAACTTTATCTCCAGGAGAATAATAGACTGGACGGCGATTTTTATCATATTGCTTTTTTCGTTGATCTTGCTTTGTTTCTATTCTTTCTCGTATGTCTTCAGTAATAGTTGCAAATCGTTTTAAATAAGGTGTTATTTCGGCAACAAAATTGTCATCGTGAACGACGCTTTTGAAATCTTGCACCACATCGTCTACAGTTCGTAGCTCTCTCCCGAATAGTAGGTAAGCAGGAGTGTGACCTGTAGTATCACAGACAGTTGTATTCATGGCAAAACGTATGACTGGGAGTTTGGAATACCAACTAGAATGATCGTCTCCAACAAGTATTGCAAGTCGGGGTTTAAGGTCTCTGTTTTTTCGCTCTTCTGGATTAGATTGTGGTGAATAAACTGGTATGAAGTTTTGACTTATATTTAAAGTAAAGCAAATCTGTTGTAGAACAGCACTGACAAACTGCGTTCCATTATCACTGATAATTTGTCTTGGTATGCCATGACGCATGAAAACTTCTTCTATCAGAGTTGTTGCACATTGACGAGCACTGGCTTGAGAAAGGGCAAATAACTCAACCCACTTCGTGGCACAATCCTCGACAATGAATATCCATTGTTTACCTGTGTCAGTTTGAGGCAATGGCCCAAATAAATCAATAGCAATGACTTCAAATCTCTGTGAATAGACTGGAGTTCTAAGCAAACCGGCAGGTTTTTGGTTTGTAGCCTTAAAACGAGCACATTCTGGACATTTCTTAATACAATCGGATATGTACTTTCTCATGCCTGTCCAATAATATCGTCTGGCGATTTTCTGGAATGTTCCTCTTCTCCATAATGTCCAGCCATCGGATCATTATGATGTCTTTCCATTATCAATTCACGTTCAGCAGTTGGAATGACTAACTGAGCTTCTGCAGAATCAGCATCAGGAACATAACGATACAAAACACCTTGATTCATCAAAAATCCACGTTCAGTCCAGTTTGCATATTCTTCAGTTTTTAGAGGGGATTCAAAACTGTCGATGATTTTCTTTAAATTATCATCTTTAAGCTGCGCCTCACGCATGTCCTTACAACTTCGTGTAGGCATATCAGCTATCGTGATATTATTTTCTTCGCAAAAGGATTCTTCTTCTTGAGTAACTGGGCGAGATAACATGTCTGCAACGACATTTGCTTTACCAGGAATATACTGTACTTTCAAGTTGAAAGACTGGATTTCAAGTGCCCATCTTGCAAGTCGCCCGGTTGGAGATTTGAGGTTTAGAAGCCATTTCAGAGGTTGGTGGTCGGATGCCACGGTTATTTCTGTTCCTTCAATATAACCACGAAATTTCTTCAAAGCCCATACCACAGCAAGGGCCTCCCTCTCTGTGGTGGAATAATTGCGTTCTGCTGGGGTTAGCAGTCGACTAGCGTATTCTATAGGATGTTCATCAGATCCTTCTCCTTGAAGTAAAACTGCTCCAAGGGCATAATTGCTAGCTTCTGTTCGAATAATATATGGCTTAGTACCATCTGCTTGCTTTAACACAGGAGGTGTTGTAAGACTGTTTTTAAGGGTTTGAAATGCATTTTGTTGGTCAAATTCCCACTGCCACTTGACTTTCTTCTTTGTAAGATAACTTGGTGGTCGTGAAATCTTCGTAAAATCTTGAATATATCTTCGAAACCACGAACAAGTTTGCAGAAAAGATTGTAGTTCTTTGACGTTTTTAGGGGGTGGAATATCCAGTATAGACGCAACTTTTTCTGGATCAACTTCTATTCCTTTTTGTGTAATCCAAAATCCAAGATATTTAACTCGAGAAGAGGCAAAATGGCATTTTTCTCTATTTGCTTTAAGTTTGAAATGTAAGAGTCTTTCAAAAATAGTTTTAAGATCAAACATGTGTTTTTCAAAGGTTTCTGACAAAACAATTATATCATCTAGATAAGGTAGTGCTAGAATGTCTTCCAGACCATTACAAAAACGGTTCATCAGTCTTTGAAACGTAGCAGGTGCGTTGCGCAAACCATATGGCATTCGTAAGAAACGGTAAGTGCCAAAAGGACATACAAATGCTGTCTTGTCTTGATCTTCAACATGCACTTTAACTTGATGATATCCTGCTCGCAGATCAAGTGTAGACATGAAAGGAGTGAGTTTTGCTTGATGTAACAAGTCATCCATTCTAGGAAGAGGATAGGTATCTGCGACTGTAATTTCATTCAATTTCCTGTAATCAATACAGAGGCGAAATGTTCCATTTGGTTTTGGTACAAGTACCACTGGGGAAGCATACGGGGATTCACATTCTTCAATTATGCCTTCTGAGAGAAGTCTATCGATTTCTTGTTTTAATATTTCCTTCTTGGAAGGATTCATCCTATAAGGTGGCACTGCAACTGGAAGATGGTTTCTTGTATTTATACGATGCTCAATAAATGGTGTAGGCTCTCCCCCTGGTTGAAAGCATTCTTCATACTTTTCCAATAGTGAATTTAGTTCTTCCCGTTGTGAGAGTGAAAGGTGAGTACCTTCATTTTTCCGAAGTTGACAAAGATGTGGTTCAGGGTCAACAGTGAGCAGAGCATTGATATTAGGAGGCGCTTTCACAAAATTATATTTTCTGTGAGACGTTTCAGTGAAGTACCATTGTTTTCTTTGGAGATCTAAGACGATCCCTGCAGCTGTTAAAAAGTCTATGCCTAGAAGGGTTGTTACCTCTAGCATTTTTCAAAATTAATAGTTCCGTGGGAATGACTTTTCCTTGAATACTAATGTCTACAGAAGTTGTCAGTATTTCTGTGGTTTGAGTACGACCGTCAGCAAGAGTCATCAGCATGGTTTTCTCTTCAAAATTCAATCCTTTTTGTTTAAGTAAATGGTATAATTTTTCACCAGCCACTGAATGTGTAGCACCAGTATCAGCACAAACTGCTGCTTCTGTATTACAAATGGAAATTTGGATTATACTAATGGGATTACTTTCACTAGAAAAACTATAAAAGTTTGATTGATCCAGACTTGATGACAAGGCATCATCTTTTTGTCGAACTGGGTTGCAAGTGTGGCATCTTGATCGAATGATTCCAGGAGCACGAATCGAATCTTGCTATGGATCGAATCATCCATAGCAAGATACAGGAGTTCTGTCTTCTTTTGTATCAACGATTTTCTTTTCAGGTATTCTGTCTTAGGAAATGGGATTCCGCCTACTGTTACTGGGAATCCCTGTTCCCCGCCTACTTTGACTGGGGAAACCAGACAGAGAATGTTCATACGACAACTTAGGATTTTGTGTGTAGTTACTTCTCCAGGGACTGGAATTCATTTCTTTTTGTTTCCAGCTAAAGTTTTTATTGTTTTTATTTCTCATGTTTTTAACTTCTTCATACGAATCTAGCTTATCCACTAGTTGTAGAGGATTTTTCCAATTACACCACTGGTCCAAAAAGTGACCTTTGTAATCTTGAGGGGTTTTCTTTTTTATTTGGTCCGCCACAATCAAATCTTTCAATTCTTCAAGCGTCGTAACTTTTGATTCTTTCAGCCACCCATCAAAATATGTTTGCAAGTCAAAGTAGAAGTCACGCCAGGTTTTCACAGGATCTTTAGTGTGTCGGGAAAACATCTGCCGAAATTTTTCTGCACTTAATTTAAAGCGTTTTAGAAGAATTTGTTTGATTTTATAGTAGTCTTGAGCATCGGCAAAAGATTCTTTAGTGATTAAATTTGAAACTTCAGTTGGTAAAAGACCAACAAGGTATACCACCCACTGTTGAATTGGTACTTTTAAAAATGTTAATTGTCTTTCAAAGAGGTTTAGGTAAATTGTTATATCAGTTGTCTTTGGATCAAAAATCGGAAGTAATTTTTGGAGTTCTAACTTTGGCATATTGGAGTCTGAAGTTGTAGAAGTATTAGTTGTAATTTGGAGTTTTTGCAATTCAAATTGTCTTTGGTTTTCTTTTTCTCTTTCAGCCCGCAATTCGAGCTCTTTTCTATCACTAATAATGCGATTTAAGCATTCACGCGTAAATTCTGCATCATATCCCTCACTATTTAAAATTGCATCTTTTATGTCAAGAATTTTAAAATTGTCTTGTATTGTTATACCTAGCGTTTCCGCCAATTCAAGGAGGTCCCGCCTGCGACCTTTTGCTAAATAGGTCATTGCGAAATGTCCCTTAAAATTAATTACAAATTTATTCGTTGAACTTTAAATTAAATTTAACCAAATGTTATTAATTAATTAATAATACAGTATTATACAACATAAAAATAATATCTTAATTTCTACAAAATGCAATTCGAAAAATTTGTATGAATCACAAAATGAAAAAAATAAAAATATTCTCGTAGATATCACTTATAACTCAAAAAATCTAAGTAAAAATACTATCAAACATTTAGCCAAAAATAAAAACTTATAAAAGCATGTTAAAAATCATCACTAATCTAAAACACAGTTGAAATATCTGGCACAATCAAGTTAAAAAATAAATCATAAACTCATAAATGAAAGTTCTACTCAGCCGAAACAAAATTTCTTATTAATATTCAAAAGAAAAACACAAGTTATTACAGTTGATTCCACAAAAAAACCAACTGCATAGAACTCAGTTATGATGAACGTTTCGTATATACAACCTTGAACTATCTCAGATTCTTTCCCCCTACTTTATTTTCGCTTACACAGCATAAAATATCTCATCAGTTTCATAAATGAATCATAGCTTAAAAATTAATACTAGCAAGAAGAGAAAACGGAGATATATATATTCTTTTTTCTTTTAAACCACTAAATATATTATTTAACTGAGACAAATCTTTCAACATATAATGCACATTTTACACTTAAAATTATACACATAAAGGAATATTTTTTTTTGAGAATAGCATATAACAATACAAAAATTTTTCCAGCTTAAATGCTTTCGAACAAGAATTGTAATCATTCAGAGAAAATAATATACATAAATACATATATATTTGATATTGTGTTCTCACTTAAGCTTTTAAGTAAACAACGTTATACTTATTAGTTTAAACAATCAGGAAGTATATTTTAGAAGCACATTGAATATAATTTAACTGTATATTATGCTGTTTAGCAAATTACACAATTACATTTCTTGAAATAAGAAAAAAAAAGATTTCTTAATTTAATTCGAACAGGACGTTCTAAATTTAAATCAGTAAAGAATGTTCTCTATGTCAGAACAATGAAGTCAATTTTTAAGAAATTAAAACTTACACAATTCTTTAGGATATTAAATCCAATTTGCATTTGGGCATGCAATGGTTAATTTAGTATTATAAGGTATAATACTTAAAAGAAAATTCAAAGTAAAAACTTTACTTGTTCTTCAGGTGAAGATAAATCCAACGATTTTGTTAAACTTGATTTTGTGAGAACGGAACAATAACGGTTAACCTGAAAAATTTGTTACTTGCACATTTCTACGAGTGAGAACGGAACATTAGCGGTTAACCTGAAAATTAATAGCGAGCAACAGCCAAGCCTTTTTAACTATAAAAACACGTTGGGCGTCAAATTAAAAGGGGTGTGACCCAATGTAATAAAGGGACACGCGGGGAAGGGGTTCTTAATTAAGTCCACTAGTTAATTAAACACGTTTATTAGACAAAACAAACATTTACATACATAACTAGAGAACTAACAGTTACAATAGAATTGAAAGGGGTCGGAGCGCATGCTCGTACGTCCTTACAGTTCCGAAGCTTGGCCATTACTGAAGATTGTTCTAGCCGCTAGAGGGCGCGATAGTCTTTCTACTGTTCATATGAGAAGAGTTTAAACTACGGGGGGTTACACCACATGTTATTCCTATGTAAGAGATAAGGAGAATATAACTCTTCCAAGTGTGAGACAATTATAGAGAGTTGCATCTGGATTATATATATATAAATGTTACTCCAGGTTTGTCAACTCTGGCTAATGAAAATTATCTACGAGGTAGGTGTAAAGAACTGAAAGACCATGAGAAACAGGTAATATTACAAATTGATGAAATTTTCATCAAATCAGCGATTACATATAAATGAAATAAAATCATTGGGTTTACTGAGAAAGGAGAAGCAGCTACTACGATTCAATGTTTTTTATACTATTCTTTATAGAGTAAAAATAAAGAAATAGTATCATTGAACCCTGTAAAGAACATGAATGCTGAAGACTTGCATTCTATGACTTTAGAAATTTTGTCGCTAATGGAAAAGGTAGGGTTTTCAGTTGCTTGCATTCTAAGTGATAACAGAGTAAATATAAATTGTTTTTCTAAATTGTGTAATGGTACCATAAAGAGTGTTATTCAGAATCCAGCTAATAATGCAAAAAAATTACATCTTATTTTTGATTCAGTACATCTTATCAAACCTATACGAAATAATTGGCTGAATCAGAAAGATGCTGATTCTTCTTTAATGTATCCCGATCCTTCAGAATTTTCTCAAATTCGAAAAGCAACTTTTTCATCATTATTTAAAATTTATAACGAAGAAATGAACATTGTTAAATTAGCTCCTAAATTATGTTTAAAAGCTTTAAAACCAACAAATTTTGAGAAACAAAATGTTAAATTAGATTTAAAAATTTTTGAAGAAAGCAATGTGACTTCACTTAATATATTAAAAGATAAATTAGGCTACCCAGAAATGTTTAGGGACACTGCAATATTCATCAAATATATTTTAGATTTCTGGCAAATAATGAATATTAAAAATCCAACTGTAAAATTCGCCCGGAAGTTTAAAATTCTTTATAGGTGGCGCGGCCATCGAGAAGAGAGAGATTTGGAGCTGAACGAGGACTCGAAGGGAAAAAAAAGAAGGGGAGGAAGTGACCAACATGGCGGAGCGATAGGACATGGGAGAATGAGCGGGATAGTTGGCGATGATTTAAACAAAATGATGTTAACTTAAAATTAAATGTACATAGTTTCTTTAATATGTATTTGTATTGTGTGTGTGTGTGGCTATAAATCAACAATAAATTTTGAGCCACTAGACTCGGAGCATTCATTGTGCCTGGATTTTCTTTTGGAATCTTCAATTGAACGAAAAGAACCTACCAAATTCCTTATTGGTGCAGTCGGCAAAATGTTAAAGATTTCATCGAGGCTCCAGGTAAGAAAGGGTGGTCCACACTCACAAATTAAAGTTATTATTGTATGTATTGTAATGTAAAGAGTGCATTATCAATAGCTATAGTTGTTTGGAATAGATGATGTTATTGTAGTAAAAGTAAAATAAGTTACAGTTTAACTTATGTATGTCGATTCATTAGAAATCCCAGGGTAAGAAAGATTAGTCGGGTGAGTCATTATAATCATTAAATGATCACCGCGAGAAATATTTTAGTTTTCCGTCAGAGAAGACGCTGTTCGGCGTGACTCATTAGAATCATTAAATGGTCACTGTGGAAAAAAAATGAGTTTTCTGTCATAGAAAACATCTTTCTTTTGATTTAAGTTGAGAAATATTTTAGTTTTCCGTCAAAGAAAACATTTTCTGGTGTGAGTCATTATAATCATTAAATGATCACCGCGAGAAATTGTAGTTTTCTGTCATAGAAAACATTTTTCTAATTAATGGTATCATCTATTCCAAGAGGTAAAAGTTTATTTGGGTTTCATCAGAAACATTATTGCATATTGGATATATATTTTTATTGAACATCAATTCAGAAAATTATTGTGTTTCATCAGAAACATTTAAAAAAATAACTAGATATATAATTCTATTGAACACCAGTTCAAATAATTAGTGTGTTTCGCCAGAAACGTTACGAAATATTGATACAAATTATTTCTTTTTCTATTGAGCATCAGTTCATGTATTGTTTGTGTCAAATCTGAAACTTTGTAAAGTATTAGAATACAACTATTTTTTTAATTAAACATCAATTTATATAATTGTTGTGAAAAGTATAAAATTTTGTTGAGTTTAAGTATATTAGTGACTAGAAAAGAAAGAAAGTATGTTTTAATTCATACCTCAAATTGATGGATGATTTATGGTATTAAAATATTGTTGATTTACACATATATAAATCAAATGTCATTTAAGCAGAATATCTAAGTAAAGGATATATATATATTGTTTTTTTAATGTGAAATGTACATTAATTGAGATGAAAGATTTATTCATTATTTCACTCAATTGCATAATATTTTTTTTAAAAAAAGAAGAGAATTGATCATATATTCATTTCCTTTTCTGTACGCGTATGACTCATTATGAAAATACGATTTTAACCATTGCTGAGTAGGGGGGGAAAAGTGAGTGACTGCTCAAGGCCATAAGCTGAAGTGTGCATTTTTTTTATTATTAGAGTAAAGTGTAATAACGTATTTTTTTCTTTTGAATACGTTAGTAGTAGAAAAGTGGGAGTTCTGGATCACGAGGCGCTGAGGTGCTTGAGGTCCCCGCCTCCCCGAACGAGTTCTCTCCGTCCCCTCCACCCCTTCCCACGGTTCTCCCCATCCAACCCTTCCGGCGTTTCCCTCTTCGTCCTTCTTCATCCGTGACACTTTATCCCCCCCCCCTTCCCTTCTATTTTCTC
The DNA here is from genome assembly GCA_019973935.1 of Trichonephila clavipes. NCBI lineage: Eukaryota > Metazoa > Arthropoda > Arachnida > Araneae > Nephilidae > Trichonephila > Trichonephila clavipes. The sequence continues at coordinate 194,904 of BMAU01020805.1, forward strand.
TTAGCGGGATATTGCATAAACAATCAAAATAGAAAAACAAAGCATAAATAATTTTAGGCTAATAATTGGCATAATAATTTTTTTTTCTGTAGACTACAATACTGAAATATTGCTTTTCATTTATATATATATAGATATGATTAAAATATGGGAAGATAGATTTCGTAAATACACCATATTGAAAAAGCGCGTTTTTTTTCTTTGTGAATCTGATTATAATAGTGATGTCATATGACTAGTGACATCAGTAATTTTTCTACCAATCAGTTGCTTCCAAAGTTACGTCATGAAAATGAACCAATCAGCTTACTGTTGCCACCTTGTAATACTCATTTTTTTTTCTTTCTGTGTATCATTTCTTCTCAAGCTCTGAGTTGGTAGAATACTTTGCTTCTCGATAAAGAATTACCACGTTCCAACCCTACCACAAAATTTCAAGATATTTTCTTTCGTGATTAGTGAATTGAAATTTATTTAGTTAACCATGAAACATGCTACATCTCTCGCCTTCTCCCATCCTCGAGCCAAAAGAGTGTGTTTTGATAAAAAGACAACGGGAAAGCTTCGTTTAAACCAGATGCTGTTCCTGAGAATCATTTCCATTTAGGAAGTCACAACTACGCCGTTGTTTCTGATTTTGCAGACGTTGCTCGAATTCACTTGCGCCGATACAAGCTCGATGCCACTGGATCTCTTTTACCTACCAAAGATGGAATCACTGTAACACCTTCCGTATGGTTAGCCCTCGTAAGAGAATTTTCTGCAATCGATCAAGCCTTTGAGGATGGAAAAGTATTTGTTATCAAGGATTGTCTCTTACTTTCCCGAACTGTTATCGAGAATGTCACTCATATCATAATGCAACGTTATTTCCAACGAAAGGACTTTACTCGTAAATTTTTGACTCCAGTTTCCATGCTAAAAGAAACGGAATGGAATGTATTAAAAGATATCCATAAGCAGATCACGTCGAAAACTGTTTCAATCATGTTCGGGCGTGTTTTTCTGAAACTTCTGAGGCAAGAAGTGGCTAAACACATTCCTTTTCCAAAATCTGACTGCGTCGATTGTATCGACGCAGAAATGGTTCTCACTACATCAATGGTCGAACTCTTATGTAACCATATCGAAGAAAATATTTCATCATTGTTCGTATGCTTCGGATGTTTGGAAGGATACGAAAATCAACTAGGTCATGAATGTATGACATATTCAAACGGACAGAGAATTTCCGAATATGGTGATTTAGCCATATTAAACATGGACTAGGATAAACTGGTTGCAGATTTTGTCAATCGAAACATCCAAATGGTAAATTACATGAATGAGATGTTTCTCAATAAGTTGAATATGAATGTGTTGATAGAAAATGCTAAACAAATGTATGTTGCTAGAGATTCTTTATTATTATTGTAAATAAAAGTATTATTTTTCTTCTTCAAAGTGTATTTCTTATTTTTTTTTTTTTTTTTTTTTAAGAAAAAAGTGGTAAAGTACACACACAGAGAGATAGGCACACAATTCGTACAAATGTATTATTCTCATTAAATTTAAAACCTAAGATTTTGTAAAAATGATAAAAAATATGCTCAAAATGTATTCATTTCTAAGGGTTTTTTCTTCAAGGCTAACATGAATTTTCATATTGATTCAAAACATTGTTCTCTCCGTCCCCTCCACCCCTTCCCGCGGTTCTCCCCATCCAACCCTTCCGGTGTTTCCCTCTTCGTCCTTCTTCATCCGTGACACTTTACCCCCTTCCCTTGTCTTTGCTCTCGTGTTTTTTTTATATATATTAAAATCATTATCAAATTAAATCTAAAAAAAAAAAAAATTTCAAAAGTTAGCACGGTTTTAATCATTAATACCAGTATTTGAATTAAACATGGAGTGGAAAAACATTTATCGGGTTCCCGAACACGCAGGTAGTTTCGGTGGTATCGATGCTGTACATCGTTCTCTAAAAGGGAAGGTTTCCAGAAAAGATATAAAAAATTGGTTACAAACAAAGGAATCATACACTTTACATAAACCAGTTAGAAAAAAAATTGATACGAATCGAGTAATCGTTGGCCGAATAAATCAGCAATTTCAGGCAGATCTAGTCGATATGCAATCCTTATCTTCTTTTAATGACGGTTACAAATATTTGTTGACCTGTATCGATGTTCTTTCGAAGTATGCTTGGGCTATGCCATTGAAGAATAAAAATCCGAATCTATTGTATCGGCTTTTAAAAGATTTTTCTGAGCGCATTCCAAAAAAATTACAAACAGATGCTGGGAAAGAATTTGTGAACGTTGTGTTCCAAAAAATATCTAAAGAAAATGAAAGTTGGATTTTTACAACAAATAATAAGGCAAAGGCCTCCATTGTAGAACGATTCAATCGTACTTTGAAGACTAAAATGTGGAAGTATTTTACTGAAATGAACACAAAGTGTTACATTGATGTCCTTGGAAAATTAGTGTACAGTTATAATCATACGTGGCATCGGAGCATTCGCATGGAACCTAGCTCGGTAAGCGAAGGAAATCAAACTCAAGTGTGGCTAACTTTGTACGGACAGTCTCTGAAAGAATCAAAATCCATATTCAAAGTGGGTGATACCGTGCGAATCAGCAGAGAAAAACTTAATTTTGAAAAAGGTTATACACAAAATTGGACGAGAGAAATTTTCACGATTCACCAAATCCTTTCTAGAAATCCAATAGTTTACAGAGTAAAAGATTTATCTGGTGAAATTATTCAGGGCACCTTTTATCCCCAAGAACTGCAAAAAGTATCCGATTCTGGATTTTATCCTGTTGAAAAAGTTATTAGAACAAGGAAAAGGAATGGTAAAAGCGAATATTTAGTAAAATTTCAGGGATACTGTGGTATATTTAACTGTAACCAATTATAGACTTAACTGTGACTGAGTGGAGGATTGTATATAAATAACACGCAACTATGAAATCTGTAATTAGTAATGTGTTGTACAGTGAAGTAGAGATATATTAAAATAATACTTAAAGGAGGAAGTCGTTCAAATGTGCATCTAATTATAGTTTGAACTCACACAACACAACAGTTGGCGACGAGGATGGGATATATTGGAGATTCTTTTGGATAAGGCATTGCCTGAAAACTGCTCAAGGTAAAGGAAATTTTTTCTCTCTCTTTAATCGGAAGGAACCATGGAACAGCAAATTGCAGACTTACTCCGGCAGAATCAAGATTTGATTCGAGCGCTGCAAATTAGAGACGATTCTCATAGTCATAAAGTAACTGTACAGTTTGACAAATTTGATGAAGAAAATGAAAATTTCGATAGTTTCATTGAAAGATTCGAAACTTACTTAGATGTACAGAATGTACCAATAGCAAATCGAGCTAAGGTTTTTGTTTCGTCTCTTAGTGCAAAATTGTACCAGTTACTAAAGAATTTGCTTGCACCTGACATTCCTTCCGACCAAACGTTAGATAAATTAAAAGATGCACTTAAGAAACATTTGACCCCAAAACCTTTAATTATACCTTCTCGTCACAAATTTTTAAACAGAAAACAGACTGAAGGGGAAGGTATTAGTACATACATTGCCGAGCTTCGGGCTGTAGCAATGAATTGTGATTATGATAAAGATATGTTGAATATTATGTTACGCGACGTATTTGTAAGCGGGTTGCGGGATAAAATGATTTTAGATCGATTATTTGAGGAAGATAATATTAATCTCGAGAAAACGCTAAATATAGCACTGGCTATGGAAAAAGCTTTTAGAGGGACAAATGATATTATGGGCCGAGCAATAAATTCAATGCAAACTTTTAAAAAACACATGGATAAAAAATCCAATTTTACAAAAAGCCGAAAGAAAAAATTATATTGTTCACGATGCACAGGTACCAACCATGCAAAAGAGAATTGTAGATTTATTTCAAGTAAATGTAATTTCTGTGGGAAAATTGGGCACATTAAACAGGCATGCTTCGCATCTAAAAAGGCAAATGCGAAATCGGTTAAACAGGTAACTCTATTAAATGAAGTGGAAGATAGAGATAGAATTCCACTATACAAATTAAAAATTCAGGATTATATATTACACGAGGAAGAACCAAACCGACCTCCAATTATGATAAATTTAAAAATTGAAAACAAAAGTTGTTCTATGGAATTGGATACGGGGGGAGCGGTTAGTGTAATGAGTATTGGAAATTTCAGGAAAATTTCAAATAAACAAATTAAACCTACAAATATAGTTTTTAAAACATATAAAGGAGATTCAATTATACCATTAGGATATGTTACTGTAAGGGTACAATATAAAAATCAAAAAGTAAACTTGAACTTATACATTGTGAAAGAAAACTTGGATACTATTCTGGGTCGGGAATGGCTCTATAAAATTCATTTAGATTGGCGGCTATTAAAGCTTTTAGAGCAAAAACTGAACAAAATTTAAATAACCTTCTAAGAGAGAATAAGGATATATTTTCGATGATAAATTAGAGAAATAAACAATTATGAGGCTAAATTAAAAACTCAGACATGGAGTGAAACCTATATTTTGTAGGGTTCGAACAGTATTTGCTCTCAAAGGTAGAGTTGAAAACGAAATTGACAGACTTGAAAAAGAGGGTATCATAGAAAAAGTCGACAGCTCTGAATGGGCAACCCCAGTAGTCCCTGTTGTTAAATCCGATGGTAGTATAAGACTATGTGCTGATTATTCAGTAACCCTGAATCCAAATTTAATTGTTCCTCAGCATCCTTTACCAAGATTGGATGAAATTTTTGGTAGTTTAAATGGGGGAAAACAATTTACAAAATTAGATTTTAAGCATGCATATTTGCAAAATGAAAGTCCATCCCGACAGTCAGAAATTAATGACTATAAATACCCACAAGGGATTATATATTTGTAAAAGACTTATGTATGGATTAAATGGGGCACCTGCTATTTGGCAGCGCTATGTTGACGGACTATTTCAGGGTATGGATGGAGTCAAGGTCTTTACGGATGATGCTAGAATAACAGGGAGCGATGAAATTTCGCATTTTACAGCTTTAGAGGAATTTTTAAGAAATGTAGAGAACACGGGCTAAAGCTTAATTTAAATAAAAGTAAGTTTTTCCAAAATGAAATAAATTTTCTTGGGCATAGAATCGATTCAAAAGGGTTACATAAAACTGACGAAAAGATCTCAGCCGTTGTAAATGCCCTGTACCCCGAAATGTTCATGAAGTAAAAAGTTTCTTAGGGTTAGTTAATTTTTACGGGAAATTTTGTGAAAATTTAGCTACTATTGCTAATCCTCTTAATAATTTAACAAAAAAAAAAAATGTTAGATTTTTATGGTCGAAGGATTGCCAGGTTGCCTTTGAGCAAATAAAGAAGGAAATTTGTTCACCTAAAATTTTGGTGCATTATGATCCTAGCCTACCTTTAACTTTAGCTAGTGATGCATCTCCAGTTGGCATTGGTTGTGTTCTGTCACACGTATATCCAGATGGCTCTGAACGTCCGATCGCGTTCGCATCAAGAACTTTATCTGGGTCCGAGAAAAATACTCCCAAATTGATAAAGAAGCTCTTTCAATAGTTTGGGCAGTAAAAAAGTTTTATCTATATTTGAAAGGTAGAAGATTCACTTTGATAACAGATCACAAACCTTTGATAGCTATTTTTGGTTCAAAAAGAGGTTTACCAGTGTTGGCAGCTACCCGACTTTTACATTATGCGCTCATTTTGCAGTCATTTGAGTTTGATATAATATTCCGTAAAAACGATTGACCACGGAAATGCAGACTTTCTTTCTCGTTTACCAAAAACATCCGAAGAGCTTGATTAAAGATGACATCACAATATTTCAGATGTCACAGATTGAAGCATTACCGGTTACTTCTAAGGAGTTACGACAGGAGACGAGTAAAGATATAGAGCTGGGTCCACTCTTAAGAGCCTTAAGGGAAGGTAAAGATTTGCAAGGAGGGAAGCCCAGTATACCATTGAGGATGGTTGTATTATGTACGGACAAAGGGTCTGTATTCCAAGAAAATTTCGGAAGAACGTTCTGGAAGAATTACATGCTGGACACTTAGGAATAGTAAAAATGAAGGCTATAGCTAGATCGTTCGTCTATTGGAAAAATATAGATAACGATATTGAAGAAGCCGCAAAAACTGTGTCGATTGTGCTAGATATAAGGCTGATCCTCCAAAATCTAAAGTTCATTACTGGGAATATCCCAGTATGCCCTGGGAACGTATTCATGTAGATTTTGCTGGACCAATTTTTGAACACACGTTTTTCCTGATCGTTGACGCTCATTCCAAATGGTTAGAAGTATACCCTATGAAGGTAACCACAACCAAGAAAACCATCGAATGTCTTCGAGATAGTTTTGCAAGATTCGGATTACCTAGGGTACTTGTCAGCGATAATGGATCTCAGTTTACATCCTATGAATTTCAGCGATTTATGCATAAAAATGGAGTTAGGCACAAAAACTAGTGCACCTTTCAAGCCTTCTAGTAATGGACAAGCAGAACGTTATGTTGCTACTTTAAAGCAATCATTAAGAGCTATGCATAAATACGAAGGTACTATACAGCAGAAATTAAGTACATTTTTAATGCAATACCGAAAAGCTCCTAATGTAACTACAACACTTAGTCCAGCCATGTTATTCTTAAAAAGAGACATTAGAACCAGGATAGATTTACTTTTACCTGAATTGAAAACAAAAATTCAGGATAAATTACGAAGAGATAATTTCGAATTCCGAGATAGGAAATTTGATGTTGGAGATCGAGTGGCTGTGAGAGTTTACAGAGCAGCTAATACTAGATGGAAGTTTGGTACCATTGTAAACCAGGATGGCGTACTCCACTACATCATTGATGTTCAAGGAACCCTCGTGAGACGACATGTTGATCAGATCCGTTCAGTGGGGGATAAAGTGCAAGAAAATATCATTCCACTTATGCACCAGAGATTTCCATCATCAGAGGTTCGAGAAAACAACTCTAATATTCAGCATGCAGAAACGGCGGAAGATATTTCTAAGGATCTGAACAAGGAATTGGGTTCATCTTCCGTACAAGGAGTGCCATCAACTGATGTTGCAGTTTCAGATCTATCACAGTCTTCAGCTAAAGAGACAGACTCCGAGATTAGGAGTCCACCAGTTCCAGACAGGCCATTTCCTAGGCGTTCCGGGAGAATCAGGCGGCCTCCGGAGAGACTTGTTCTTTAAGGAGGGAGGAGATGTGGTATATTTAACTGTAACCAATTATAGACTTAACTGTGACTGAGTGGAGGATTGTATATAAATAACACGCAACTATGAAATCTGTAATTAGTAATGTGTTGTACAGTGAAGTAGAGATATATTAAAATAATACTTAAAGGAGGAAGTCGTTCAAATGTGCATCTAATTATAGTTTGAACTCACACAACACAACAGATACCCAGATAAATTTAATGCATGGGTAAGTGATGTCAGAATGATATAAATGGGAGCGCATAATACTCTTTCCTTAGTTTGAAAGATGTCATTCTACATTACACTAGTTAGTGACAGTTCCAAGCTTTTTTTTCCAGAAAACAAAATATCCCATTTCATGACTCAACTTCCATTGCCCGTTACTTTGAATAATGGAGAGTGGGAAGTTGGCTTAGTAGATTTAATATATCCACACACATGGTATAACATAAGAAACGATAATAATATATTTGGATTTGATGTAGGTAATGGAGAATTACTTGTGAGACGAGTTCCACCAGGTTGTTATGAAACTGTGCCAGATATTTTAAAAGGAATGCATTTGGAATTGCATCAAAATAAAATCGAGTTTATTTATCATTCTGTGACAAAGAAGGTAAAGATAAAGCTTGGTGATCAGGCTAGAGTCGTTTTATACAAAGGCCTAGCTGAATTATTAGGTTTTGAACCTGGTGAATATAAAAATCAGTGGAAAGTCCATACATAGCTGATCCTACAGCATCATTTCCTATCATGTATGCCTACTGTGATCTCGTTGAACCTCAGATCGTCGGTCACACTCAAGCTCCACTCCTGAAAATTATAAAAGTAGAAGGAAAAGACGGAGAATTAGTCAATGCTCACTATACAAGACCTCACTACGTACCTGTTATTCGACAACAGTTCCAAACGATTGAAATGATTCTGCGATTACATTCTGGTGACTTAGTTCCTTTTGAGAGAGGTCGCGTGATAGCTGTGTTACATTTTAGGCTGAGACAAATCATTTAAAAGAAGATGTGAGTAAATATAAAATTCATTTCTTGAAAGAAATTTAATGAGTAAAGATGCTTGTTCCTTATAATTGTTGTACAAAGCAATTTGAAGACTATTACATTTCACAAACAGGAAATGGACTCCCATATTACGCTGGACAATCTTTTCAGAAAGGATATGGTATTGGTGGATGGTTCAAACGATTATATATTCCGTACAGCTTTACCTTTTCTTAAGAGTGGTGCTAAATCAGTGGGAAAAGAAGTTTTGAAAACAAGCACACAAATTGCAAATGATATGTTGGAGGGGCAGAGTTTTCCAGAGTCTGCTAGACAAAGGACTAATGAAACTGGAAAAAAAAAGTTAATAAAAAAGCTATCCAAAAAGCTGACGAAATGATAGGGCGTGGTAAGAAGCATCAAAGGTATAAAAGAAAGAGGAAAGGAATGAAAGCTACCAGTTCTTCCAAATCGAAGAAAGTAAGAGGACGAGATATTTTCGATCATTAGGAGTGATGGCTTTTCTATTAAAGGAGTCTCCTGAATGTGTTAAATCTGAGCTGAATTTATTTTTAGCTCCTCCTACCCAAACTGTAATAGAAAAAGGTCAATGGGTACAATTCCATCCCATTACTAATGTTGCAGATGGAGGTCCTATTGAATTCCTCATACCTGGAAGTGGTGATGCTTACCTAGATCTCTCTCAGACCCAATTACATGTTCGAGCAAAAATCTTTAAAAGCGATGGTAAAGTAATTACTAATGAAAATAAAGTTGGACCTGTAAACTCTCTTATTTTTGCACAGTTTGTTTTCCCAAGTAGACGTTTGCTTAAACGAAAGAACAGTTTCCTCTAGCAATAATACATATCCCTATAGAGCTATAATAGAAACTTTATTAAATCATGGGTACGACAGCAAAACTTCTCAGCTGACATCTGAACTTTATTATAAAGACACTGCTGGCAGGATGAATGTTTATGATGAAAATGATAAGGAACCGAATGAAGGATTCAAAAGCCGCGTGAAGTTCATTAAAGGAAGTGGAACTGTTGATATGGTTGGACGACTACATGTGGATTTATTTAACCAAGACAGACTTTTATTAAATTTAGTGGATGTGAAACTAAAACTCATCCGAAGTAAACCATCATTTTGTTTGATGGGAGAGGGAGATTACAACGTGATTTTTGAACATGTCTCCCTTTATGTAAGAAAAGTACAAGTTAATCCGGCGGTTGTTATAGGTCATGCGAAAGCTTTAGAAAGAACAACGGCGAAATACCCAATTGATCGAGTTAGCTGCAAGGTGTTTTCAATCCCACAATCTAGTTATTCTTTCATTCAAGATAATGTATTTTCTGGACAAATGCCTAAGCGTATTGTCATAGCATGTGTAGATAATGATGCCTTCAATGGGAATTATAAAAATCTCCTTTCGAATTCAAACATTATGATGTGAATTTTATCGGTGTGTACGTAGACGGTCAACCTGTTCCCCATCAACCCCTAGAGCTAGATTTTGAAAAAGGAAATTATATTCAAGCTTACAATAACTTATTTTTAAATTCTGAAGGACTTCATTTGTCTAGATCAGAATTTTCTAAAGGCTATTCCCTTTTTTTTATTTGATTTATCCCCAGATCTTTGTGAAGGAGAGCATTTTAATCTCATTCGTCACAGCAATTTGAGAGTCGAGTTAAAATTTAATAAGGCTCTGAATGAAACTGTCTCACTTATTGTATTCGCCGAATTTGAATCACTGATTGAAATAAACAAGACACGAAACGTTTTATTTGACTTTGGGAATTAAATGTTCACCTCTCAGATAAGTAAAATTTTATCAAAGGAGGCTCCTAGAGATTTCTTAGGTGTGTATCCTTCTGACAAAATACCCAAGGTCAAGAAAAAAAGCAGCACTCGTGGTAAATACAGACCCCCATGATGAAGAAGGATCTCATTGATTAGCTATGTATATTCAAGATGAAAAGACCATCGAATTTTTTGACTCTTATGGATTTCCACCATCGGTATACGAGCCTCATATCTCGCAATATGTGAAATTATTTCCAAACGTAATATATAATGAAACTTCATTACAAAGCCTCACATCCAATGTTTGTGGACAATATTGTATATTCTATCTTCTTAAAAGGTGTAAAGGACATTCAATGAGTGACATTTTGGGACGCTTTCTTAACCGCAAGAAAAATGATTTTAGACTGTATTTGTATTTCAAAAAATTTATAATGTAAAGATGGTTTTTAAGAAATAAAAAAAATATTAAAGAAAAAAAAAAATTGATTTTTGTTTTTATAGTTTATCACACATATACATTCTATTTATTATTTAAAGTTTTCCATATATCTTTATCAAGCGATAAGTATTTCTAATTACAATTTTAAACTATTATCTTTTTTATAAACATTTAATTAAAAACAAGTTAACACTATTTTCTATTCCTATCCTTTATTCTTTAAATTTTCTTTGACCCCTCTCTTATTGTTCCCCTTCATTTTTTAAATTAATTCTCAATTCATATATCTATTTTTTTTTTTTTTTTTTTTTGCATTTCAACAGTAAATACACTAATTAAAATTTTTGCTTTATTAACCCTCTTTAATCATATCATAAATAAAAACGCACACAATGTTTCAATGAAAAAAAAAAAGCTTTATTTAAAATATCAAGCATACATAAAATATTTAATATTGAATCCAAGTAGCAGGTTTTGCATACATAGTCTCGTACTTAAAATATCTGTTTTTTATTAACTGAGATGGAAAATCAAACTCTTTTTAGAATATCAATAACAATTCCGAAGTCCATTCGGTTCAGTTTTTCTATCTTTTAACAAAAACGCTACCAAGTCTACAATGTTGGTATTTGGAAGTATCTTATTTTTGATCATTAGTTCTTTCTCATTAGTCCATGATAATGACGCACTATTTTGTTGAAGAAGTTCCATAATTTTCTCAGCTTGGTATCTTCTTTTCAGAGGCATCTGATTCAAAATTTCATTTTCGATATTTATTCGTATTTCATCAGAGGAATTCATTCGGTCAAATTCTTCTTTTTTCTCATTTGTATTAAAGTCCTCAGATTTAACTTCATGTATTGGTTCTGTTATGTTCTGGGTTGGCAGAGGAAAATTTGTATACTTTTGAAGAATTTGAGTATATAAAGTAGTTTTCTCTTGATTGCTTAAGTTAGGTTTTCGAAGAATTTTGTGCATTTCCTTATCTAAATCGGTTAAATGAATTTCAGCGAATTGTCGAAGTCTTTCTTCAGGTACAAGGACGAATTTCTTAGTGTGTTCCATGAAGTAATGAAGATATAACAGAAACTGCTGCAGGTATGAGGAAGCTCAGAAAACCTTCGCCTTTCTGTACAAGAAGTTTCCTTTTTTTATATAATGGTACTTTCCTACTTGCTAATTTTTTTAGCACTTTTTGTAGGGGGACAGCCGAGACTTTGATGTTTTGTCAAAGGGACGTTTCCTTTGAGAATGTTGATGGTACATTCGCACAAAGCCTTTATGAGGGAGTTTGTACAATTTCGTAAAAGAGCAGCTTTGCTTTTGCTTCGAGCCAGTTGCTTCAAATGATTAATATGTTGACTCGCTAACATCTTTAAGTTAAATGAAAAAAATGATTGTATAACAAGCTTTAAATAACTTTTAAAACTTAATTATTTTACCTCATGTAAACTTTTTTTTTCCAGTTACAGTAATTTTTGAAAGGTATCTACTATAATAAAGTATCTAATTTAATTTAAAAAGTTTGATTTCTTTTCTTAACGATCAATTATATTTAAAAACTATTATAATCCATCCCACGAGAAAAATTGACTATTTGAAATGAACCAATTTTGAGTTATCGGGGTTGATAGAAGATATTCTCATCCTCTGGAAATAATCCGGTGCGAAGACGTAATTTTTCATCTGTTTCTGGCCTTAAATCAATAAACAAATAACCATATGCGACTGAAGTTGCATCCTTGAAACTCTCTTGAAAGTACTTGGTTTGACTCGGATACATTTGTTTAGCTAATGAAGCCATTTGCATTTTATCCCTTACATTTTTAAAGCAACACATATAAGATGCATTTAATGAAATAGTTCGAAATTCTGCCCCTTTATAAAAAAGATTTTGAACAATAAATATAACAGAAATATTCTTATGATGACTACCTTTTGTAAATAAATTTGATAATTTTTATCGCCTCCTAATTCGGACATTAAATCATCAATAATGATTAATGCATTACTTATCTGGCTAAGATCTGAGGGTAAACCATCAATGAACTCGACATTAGAAATTTCATCAAACAGAGTTTGATAAGCACCATAACACCAAATGATTTTTGAAGGAGTTGGCTTAAACATTTCATAATCCAACAACTTTTTGACAAAGTAAGTTTTTCCAGAATTGGAAGGACCACTTATTAGCATAGATGATGGATGTTGTATGGTTGGAAACTCCATTGCAAATGCAAGGATTTGTAAATTTCTCATACTATTTATATTGTAAATATGTTTATAATTTTACTTGCATAAAAATATTTAACTATGAATACCAAATAATTGAGATTGAACAAAAACATTTTTATATCAACTGTTTATTTACAATAAAATAATAACAATGTACAGAGATACAACAAACAATATTTCCAACAATAATGAAACTGAATTGATTAGAGTAAATGATATAGCATTAACATTTCAATGTAAATAAAGAATCCGTCCTCCACACATATGGAATGTAATAGTACATCGGTATTTTTTTTAAATTATTTTTTGTTTTATTTCAAAAACAAAAACTAAGAAGTGGTCATATACCATTTACAGAATAATTTCATTTACATAATCTTTTCATAAGCAAAGTAACATTTTGACAGGGTGAAGGAATGTTTCACTCTAATACAAATATATATAAATAAATACCCAAATTTTTACAAAATATAAAAACTCAAAATTTTGAGATGTATTTATCTATAACGTATTAACCATCAACATATTTACTCATTCATCATGGTGAATTTTTTTTTTAAAGTGAAAATAACATAAGTTTGCTACTAAATTTTAAAGTGACCATATGCTAAAGTATTTATTCCATCTTGTAGAATGTATCTTTTGCTATCAAAAGGGCTCAGAGTTGACTTTTGATAAGCCACAGTTTGCACAATGTGATTGTGACTTGCTATTTTTTTAGCTTTGGCTAATCCACGACGACGACATAACAAAGTCTCTTTGTAGTCTGTATGTCTAATTTGTTGTTGGATAATAATTTTTGAGACTCCTTTCGCCGTTTTTTCTCCATTTCAGCACTTTTTAAACTATACATTTTTGGTTTGAGCCCAACGAATTCAAGAGCCAAACTGGATGATAACTCATCTTTCATCTTGCCAAGCACTTTTTTATTTATTTCGCAGTATAGGGGATGAGTTTGGGGATAATCGGAAGTATCGAAGAAATGTAGATCTTTCTGAATATCGTCATACACGTCTTGTGTTACAATTTCATAGCACAACGAATCAGTATCAGTAAAAAGTAATTTTGCATTGGTATCGTATTTTGATTTTATATACTTATAATGAAAATTATACATAATAATCTTAGATATGTCTAGAATGGAGAAACCAATGTAGATCGGTCTATTTAATAAAAGGGAAACTTTTTTTCTCTCTATCGAAACTAAATCTGTTGTTATTATACGAAAATTATGAAATGCTGGAGAAGTAACGAGTTTCTTCGATTTTTTCTGATCCTGTACAAGATCTATTACTGTGCGCTTCCGTAGGTTTTCCATGGTTTTACCGAATACGGCATTATTTAAAAGTTTAAAGAGATTTTTTCAAATGAGCTTTTCGCGTTTTTTTTTTTTCCGTATTAAAAAAATCAATATATTTTTTAAGCCAAGGTCTTTGGTGAAATTTAAGTACTTTGTGGATTTTAGTTACTTTTAAACCTAGAGAAACATACTGTTTTAAATTTCTATAATGAACGATATATCCTTTTTTACTCATTAAATTAGGAACTAATTTCGTACAGCTATTGGTATTTAAATTATGTTCTTGCGCTATTTATTTGCAGTATGGAGACAGCATATCATTTGTCACATTTAATGTTTCTGGGGCCAGGGGATAGTCATTATGTAAATTGTGTAGGTTTTGTGGATAATCCATGTCTACTTCTAAAATATAACCTATGTCTGACTCATCTGGAATTTCCATAAAATCAATTGGCTGTGTAATCCACTCAAAACCGTGAGTAGGTAAGGGTTGGGACATTGCCCATCCATATAAATTATTTGCATCCAAATAAAGGATGTATTTAGATGGTTTGTTTTCATCGTAAGAGTCTAAATATTTGTTGTTAGCTGAACTAAATCTATGGGATATCATTGAAATGCCACCTCTTATGCCTCTCGACAAATAAATGCATGTCTAAATCTGTAAAAAGCTCCAGTTTGACTCGCGACATGTAAAGACATGCTTGCCAAGCGAGTCCGGGAGCCGTGTAACAATGACATGGATCTAGTTTGTAAAAATTTAAGCATAATTGTCGAAAATTTTGAAAAACGTCTGCAAGTAGAATTACGTCACTCGTCACGTACAGATCGTGATACTCTCCTAGAGTTTTAAGATTAAAACTTTTCCATACGTTTTGACAATGTGCATAATCATCATCACTTACAGTTTCATTTGTAAGTGAGCTAAAAAAGGCTTCTTTAGAGGGCAAGCATCCTTCATTAAATTTTTGGAAAGTATCCATATATTCATAGGGGTAAATTCCTTTATGAAGCATCAGATCGGTTTTTTCCTTGAAAAATTTATTTGTTAGTGTTAATTCATTTTTTTCTAAATTCGAAACTAACTTTTCGAGAGAGGCATTTAAAAATTGCAGCGAATCGAGAAAGCGTAGAGAACCGAGAGAAAAAGATATATATTTTTCACTATTGGAAGGTATACAAGTAAGATTTTTGTTTTTTATTTTCCCAACACTCTGCATGATCAAATGGGAATCATACCCTCGTAAATTGTGAATTACGACAGGGATATGTTTAGCCAATGTATAATTAATATTGCAAATATTATGAGCAGCACCCCGGTATAAACCGGTGAGATGGTCATGATCCCGGACTCTATCCCCCAATAAAGGTTTTTCACATATGTGACAAAAAAGTGGTATTTTTAAAATGTAATTTATTCTCATCAGAAAAAAGTATCGGCTCAGTTTTTTTTTTTTCAAAATATTTAGTATATCTTCCTCTTCTTTAATAATGTTTTTAAAAAATGGTCAACGGCATTTTCTCCTCGATAAACAACAGGTGGTTTTTTAAAACTTCCATCAGGTCCAATCACCACATACGCATAACCACATGGAATATGATTTGCTATTGGTACAGTGGAAGATCTTTCAGGATCAGGCGCGCATGAGTTGATTTTCACAATAAGGGATTCAAAGTCGGCGTAAATAGTATATGGAACAGGTAAATTAAATTTAAAGTTTTCAAATTATAACCATTTGTTTTCGGGCATTTTTATTTTTTTTTGTTCTTTATGTTTCCTACAGTCTACTATATGGGCATCTAAGATTGATTTTTTAACAAACCTGTGAAGACAATAATTGCAATAAAAACTTTCTGATTTATGTTGTGTTAAGTCTGAAAGTAATCGATTTAAATTTTTAATAAGACAATAATGTCTTTTCTCTTGATTTGAGATCAAAAGCAAATTTACATGTTTATCAAAATTCTTTGTTGTTATTTTCAAGGGGAATATTTCATTCTCGAAACCGAACACATTAATTGATATTTTATTTTTTCTTCAAAGCATTCAATCTGATTTAATGGAGTAGGAAAATGTAAGGTTTTTCGTGCATAATTCATTCTGAAATTTTAAATAAGTACTCACTCTATTTGCATTGGCTTGAGCAGGATGAAGATGAGCTAACACACACCATAAAAAACAATGTTGGTCCTCATTTCTGATGTTTAATATTGCCTTTTTTAATCAGCTTTGGTGGAAGAGGAATGTAAGAAGCTGCTGCTAAGGGCTTGTAGATAGCAATCTTAAGTTCATTCTTCAACACATCTTGGAATTCCCATCCCGATCCTCTATTTTCAAATTCATTACATGATGTGATAACCTTTAAAAAAAAATAATAAATTCAAATTATAATCACATTCGATGTAAAATAATTCTGAAATATATTTCCACAGTATATATTTTATAGTTATTTGAATAACTTTTTCTTGAAATTCTTTTAAAATTTCTTTTACATTTTATTTTATTATTTTTAAAGAAAAAGAAATGATTTAACTTGTTACCTTTGCAATGTACTTGTTTCTCAACGTCAGGAATTTCCTGGGTTAATGTAATAGCACATCTTGATCTAAAATATGATGTACAGGTCTCAAAATCCTCTGTAGTAATTTTTCGGATGAAGTGAACACAGCTGTTGAGATACCACTTCACACCCTGCTTTGAAGACGCTGTTTCCTTAATTTTTTTCAAAATTTCTGTCTTAATGCTGTGAAGGCTCACAGTTAAGTCCTTCGATGTTGAAGTATCTGGAAAGAATGTGTACACTTCAAAAGTATCCAAACATGCATTTCTAGTGGGCGAAACAGTTCATTTTCGCGATGGTGCAGTTGAAATAGAAGTCCTGCCGTGATCGGAAAGAGTCGTTTCCGTGGCTGTAGAGGGACCGGGTGCGGCTTCCGAGGATGTGTTCGCAGAGGAATTTTCTTCTCCATTGGCTGTTCGAGACAGTTTCATGATAATCGGTGTTAATTTATGAATTTTTGAATGTCGAACGAAGTTATCTTTTCGATTGAATCTCTTTTTGCATATTTTGCAATGGAATAAGGCTGAAGTGGTGTGAATTGAAATTCGATGTCTTTCTAAACTGCGACGATGCGTGAAAACACTATCGCATTTATCGCATGAAAATGTTCCTCTTAAAACGCCATCGAAGGGTTCATCTAACTCACTGGATAAGTCTCCAAAATCCGCAGAAGCCAAAACCTTGTCGTTGATAGGAAAATCAGTCTCTTCGAATATTTTTTCGATATCCATTGTAAAAAGTTTAAGCATGAAGTGCGCACAAAAAAAAATTTCGAGCTAGAAGTGAATTGGTTCATTCGCCTCATCTGCTTATATACGGAATCAATCGTTATGCGTAGGAATACAGTGAAAAATAATTAAAAAGTATTTTTTTTGTAACGAATAGCGAAAGAAAGGGCGGGGCTTATCTTCTTTTTAAGTATTTGGCATCTCCCCTCAACCGTATGAATGGGGTTTTACAACCCCTCCCTGCAGGTAAACTGATTTTTCCCACCTTCAAAAGCTGTAAAATTCCAATTACTTCAGACTTACTCACAACAGCCACACTTTTCTCCCCACAACTTAAAGAATGCGATTTTACTACCTCCCTGTAGGTAAACTGATTTTTCCCACTTTCAAAAGCTGTAAAATTCCAATTACTTCAAACTTACTCACAACAGCCACACTTTTCTCCCCACAACTTAAAGAATGCGATTTTACTACCTCCCTGTAGGTAAACCAAATTCTTCCATTGTCCAGTTGTTAAGTTTCTTTTATTTTGTACTGATAAATTCGCACACACACAAAGTCTGCTTTACGAGTATGTTTTGTGTGGACTTTTCGCAACATCTGTTTGTGCTTTTTGAAAGAGATACTCAGACAAATGGTTTTTTTACAAGCTAATAGGATAATTTCGCAATTTATTCTTCAATAGTTAGACTTACAACTGTTACAATCTTGAAATTCTTACACACGAGTTTCATACATACCTATGAATGGGTTGATTGCTACCCTATGGAGATAAAATTCTTAGTCTATGTCATAGGGAGAGTTCCAATTACTTTTTATTTGCTCTCGAAGATTCTTTCAAAATGTTTTTACGTGAGAATTTTTTCTAACCACCGGTGTTTTTTTTTTTTTTTTTGTTAGATTGGAAAACATCTTTTGACTTAATAGGATAGTTTCAACTTTCTCACACTTCAACGGTTAGACCCACCACAGTACTCTTTTTAAAAAAGCCCATTGATGTGTATATTACTTTACAATCTCTTTTTTAAAATGAATGATTACCTCTCCCCACATTTGATTTGATTTAAAAATTTCAGTTACCTTATTTATATTTTCAAAGGTATTCGGGGAACACAGTATTTATAAATGTTTTTTCGGCCTCTCTTTGTATTTTTCCTTTAAATGTGCCGATAAAAATAAATATCTTTTAAAAGTTCATTCAATGGTTTCGGCTTTCTGGTTCCTCAATCCTTAGAGTTTTTACCTTAGAATCTAGTAATGTCTACAAGTAAAACTTCTTTCTATCTCATAAATGCATCAATTACCTTTCTGTAGCTTTGTTTTGATGAAAAAAGTTTCGAATACTTCCCATCTTTTTTTTTCTTCGTAGACATTAAAAAATGCAGCGTTTAAATGCAGCGATTACAAATTATTTCTCCGTATTTGTTTTCAATATTTTGGGTTGGAGATGTGCCGAGAAAAAGAAATATATTTCTAAATAAGCTAATACAATAACTTCGGTTTATCTTATTTTTCAATGGCATTACCTAAGCATACTAGGAAAGAACACTGACACATGTCAATAAATATATTATATTCATTAAACTTTACACGAACTCAATTTTTTGAAACTGTTGATTTATTCAATATGCTATTTTTATAATCATTTATTTTTATTTCTCTCTTAATTGTAAAAGGTGATTATTTTATTTTCAATCAGTTTTTTTTTTTTTTTTTTTTTTTTTTTCAACTTTTCTGAGTATTAAATTCAACATCTTTACGAGCGAAACATATAAGCAAAAAGCATACTCGAAACAATGTTTTGAATCAATATGAAAATTCATGTTAGCCTTGAAGAAAAAACCCTTAGAAATGAATACATTTTGAGCATATTTTTTATCATTTTTACAATCTAAGGTTTTAAATTTAATGAGAATAATACATTTGTACGAATTGTGTGCCTATCTCTCTGTGTGTGTACTTTACCACTTTTTTCTTAAAAAAAAAAAAAATAAGAAATACACTTTGAAGAAGAAAAATAATACTTTTTATTTACAATAATAATAAAGAATCTCTAGCAACATACATTTGTTTAGCATTTTCTATCAGCACATTCATATTCAACTTATTGAGAAACATCTCATTCATGTAATTTACCATTTGGATGTTTCGATTGACAAAATCTGCAACCAGTTTATCCCAGTCCATGTTTAATATGGCTAAATCACCATATTCGGAAATTCTCTGTCCGTTTGAATATGTCATACATTCATGACCTAGTTGATTTTCGTATCCTTCCAAACATCCGAAGCATACGAACAATGATGAAATATTTTCTTCGATATGGTTACATAAGAGTTCGACCATTGATGTAGTGAGAACCATTTCTGCGTCGATACAATCGACGCAGTCAGATTTTGGAAAAGGAATGTGTTTAGCCACTTCTTGCCTCAGAAGTTTCAGAAAAACACGCCCGAACATGATTGAAACAGTTTTCGACGTGATCTGCTTATGGATATCTTTTAATACATTCCATTCCGTTTCTTTTAGCATGGAAACTGGAGTCAAAAATTTACGAGTAAAGTCCTTTCGTTGGAAATAACGTTGCATTATGATATGAGTGACATTCTCGATAACAGTTCGGGAAAGTAAGAGACAATCCTTGATAACAAATACTTTTCCATCCTCAAAGGCTTGATCGATTGCAGAAAATTCTCTTACGAGGGCTAACCATACGGAAGGTGTTACAGTGATTCCATCTTTGGTAGGTAAAAGAGATCCAGTGGCATCGAGCTTGTATCGGCGCAAGTGAATTCGAGCAACGTCTGCAAAATCAGAAACAACGGCGTAGTTGTGACTTCCTAAATGGAAATGATTCTCAGGAACAGCATCTGGTTTAAACGAAGCTTTCCCGTTGTCTTTATCAAAACACACACTTTTGGCTCGAGGATGGGAGAAGGCGAGAGATGTAGCATGTTTCATGGTTAACTAAATAAATTTCAATTCACTAATCACGAAAGAAAATATCTTGAAATTTTGTGGTAGGGTTGGAACGTGATAATTCTTTATCGAGAAGCAAAGAATTCTACCAACTCAGAGCTTGAGAAGAAATGATACACAGAAAGAAAAAAAAATGAGTATTACAAGGTGGCAACAGTAAGCTGATTGGTTCATTTTCATGACGTAACTTTGGAAGCAACTGATTGGTAGAAAAATTACTGATGTCACTAGTCATATGACATCACTATTATAATCAGATTCACAAAGAAAAAAAAACGCGCTTTTTCAATATGGTTTATTTACGAAATCTATCTTCCCATATTTTAATCATATCTATATATATATAAATGAAAAGCAATATTTCAGTATTGTAGTCTACAGAAAAAAAAAATTATTATGCCAATTATTAGCCTAAAATTATTTATGCTTTGTTTTTCTATTTTGATTGTTTATGCAATATCCCGCTAAGAGAAAATAGAAGGGAAAGGGGGGGGATAAAGTGTCACGGATGAAGAAGGACGAAGAGGGAAACGCCGGAAGGGTTGGATGGGGAGAACCGCGGGAAGGGGTAGAGGGGACGGAGAGAACTCGTTCGGGGAGGCGGGGACCTCAAGCACCTCAGCGCCTCGTGATCCAGAACCCCCACTTTTCTACTACTTACGTTAAGGAATATATTATGTCTGCCAAGTAGAACTTGTATTTATGAGTATATATATATATATTTTGAAGTATCTGATATGTCAAATATGATTACTAATGATTTTTTATTTTTGGCTATAAGGTTGATTTTTTTTTAATATTTTATTTGGATTTATTTTGTGAAAAGGATATAAACGCAGATATTTTTTTTAATTGTTATGATTTATGATGATCTTTGAATTAAATTTTCGAAAATTTAGATATTATTTTATATATATGCACCAGAAAACCTTTCTTATTATTGTAGTAATAACATTTAGTTGAATTGAATTTTGGTCTACCATATGTGCTAAATTTATCATCCAAGGTATAAATTTGCAAATTTTATACGGAAGAAATACAAAACATTTATCTTTTAAAAATGAGATCCACCTTGATTAATTAAGCATACTGTTGTGTTGTGAAATTAGAGTGCTATTGATTGATGTAGGATACCTACACTGGTGTGCAAAAATTAAGGACGAGACGGTTTTTTCAATATAACTTTGTACAAAAGCTTTCTAAATCAACACATTTAATACCGTAAGATCCCCAATGCGTAAGGACATGAGTAATGTAAGCAACACTTACTAAAAGAGAAATCAGAGGGATAAAAAGAAGCTTTATTGAAAAAGTAGCATGGAGCGCAATGCGACTGAAGGCCGAAAAATCCCTGTGATGGGTGTCCAGCAAGAAACATCCGGTCTTTAGTAGGGGATATGATCTCCCCTGACTGCTAGGCAGGTTTCACAGCGTCTGCCCATGCTGAGAATGAGGGTGTCAATGAGTTGTTGAGGCATTGCTGCCCATTCGTCTTGCAGCGCCAATCGAAGCTCCCGAATCGTTACTGGGGGTAAGGTACGAGCTGCCAAGCGTCTGCCTAGAAAATCCCATACATGCTCGATGGGATTGAGATCCGGAGATCGGGCCGGCCAATCCATACGTTCAATATCCTCACTCTCTAAGAGCTGTTCGGCAGCTACTGTGCGATGACATGGTGCATTGTCGTCCATGAAAAGGAACTGTAGACCCATAGCGCCTCTAAAAAGATGCACATATGGAAGAAGAATCTCGTTACAATAACGGGTCCCGTTGACTGAACCTGCGTCGAAGATGTGAAAGTCTGTACGACTACCAAGCATGATGCCTCCCCAAACGAGAACACCGCGACCTCCATACCTGTCCCTTTCAATGATGTTCGAGGGATGATTGCGGCTTCCCCGCTCGCTCCAGATGAGTATGCGATGAGAATCGTTACTCAAACTGAATCTGCTCTCATCTGTAAAGAGTACTCGTCCCCATTCATTGTCTCTCCAATTCCGGTGTTCCCGGCACCACAGAGAACGCCTTCTCCGATGGGCAGGCGTTAAAGGTACACACCGTACAGGGCGTCGTGCAAACAGACCACCACCGTGCAGTCTTCTGGCCACGGTAAAACGCGATATCGGTCGTCCAGTCGCCTGTGTCGTGTGTCCAGCGATTTCTCCCGCTGTCTGCCGCCTGTTTCTTCTGGCCTGTAAGACAATGTACCGGTCATCTGTGGGTGTGGTTCCTCGTGGACGACCCCTACTGAACCCCCGGATAGCTGTTCCTGTAGTTTGAAATTGTCTCCAAAGTCGTGAAACGATGCTGTGAGCAATTCCGAACTCTGCAGCCACACTTGTCACACTGCGGCCTTCCTCCAACTTCTCCCAATCATTCGACCTCGGGTAAAAGCATCCAGATGTCGTCTAACAGATTGATTATTCGCCATTTCTCGCTGAGGCAGCAACTCGGTGTGATTTTAACTGCTATACGGCGTGCAATCTCTCTGCCAGAAATACTGATCTTACACCGACATGCTTTATACTACTTAGACACTCCCCCATTACGTCTACCTGCATATCTGCGCATGTGCTACCGTACATCACCTTACTTAATCTCCTGATTGGTCTTTCTGTCCGCTCTGCCTCTTCGTTCAGCTGATATGCTAATTTTTCGACTTCGTCCTTAATTTTTGCACACCAGTGTATAGTAAGGGGCGAGATGGCATTTTTAGGAAAGGGATCAAAAGTAGACCTGCAATATATGGCTACGGAAATGGGAGTTGAGGATGTCCTTGGTTTGAAAGTAATGGAGTTGAGAAGGGCTATTGTGAACAGTAAAAATTTCGACGAGGAGTTTTGTAGAGAATTTTTAAACACGATTATAGAGGAACGGAAAAGAAAAGAAGAGATAGAATTGGATGAGAAGAAAAGAAAAGGAGAGTTAGAATTGGATGAGAAGAAAAGAAAAGAAGAGATGGAATTGGCGGAAAGGAAGAGGCTGGACGAGGCGGAAGAGAGGAGATGAAATGGAGTTTGAGCTCCAGAAAAAACGAATCGAGTTGAAGGAAGGAAATGAAGCGGAAGTGAATGGACCAGGACAAATTAAGATTGATTTACATAAATTGATTCCGAAATTCGATGATATTAATCTGTTCCTGATATCATTCGAACGTCAAGCAAAAATTCTGAACTTACCAAAAATATGTTGGGTGACACATCTGATCAGTATTCTACCTTCGGAAATTGTAGGTCTCATTGCTCGTGAACCAGAGAAGGATGCCGCTGTTTATGAATTTGTAAAAAAACTATTGCTTCAACGTTTCAAATTGAGTCCTGAGAAATTCTGTCAGCTCTTCGTGAAACACCAAAAGAATCCCGATGGTACTTGGAAAGATTTTTATTATGAAATAAGAAATTTTTGTGAAGAGTGGCTGAACGGGTTAGATATTCAAACGTTTGAAGACCTCAAAGATCTTCTCATAACAGATCCGATGAAGAAGAATGTGCCAACCGAGGTGCGGGAACATTTTCTCGATGAGTGGGCGAAAATTAAAACTCCAAGGGTACTTGTCGAAAAACTGGACGAATCTGAGGATGTTCATGGGAAAACCAAACGGCCCGCGGTGCCATTTTTTTAATAAGGAGAAACCGTATCGTCAAACCATTCCTTTGGATACCCGGGGTCCTCCATCTCAGGTGGAAAATAGAAATAAAGAGGGGATGGCCAATCGAAGATACGTTAACCATTTCACTGAAAACAGGCACCAAGCACATTATAACCAGCACCAGATTACACCTAAATGTTACACTTGTGGCAAAGAAGGGCATTTCGCAAGAGCATAAATAAACAAAACTCACCAAAGAACAAGTTTCCCTCACCAGTCAAAGCCCAAAGTAATGTAGTGCAAGCAGAAGAGGCTATTAAGAATATCGTGACAGCGAAAATGGATACTCCTGGGTCAATGTGTAATTTTCTGGCCGAGAATATTGATAGATTGAAGACTTTAAAAGTAAAATGTCTAGATGTCGTCTTGGATGGAACAGTAGATTCCGGAGAACAAATCTATGTGGTGCGAGCTGACTTAGTGAAAGACATTGAGAGTACCGGAGAAGGGAAGATCAAGTTGATATCCGCTTTTGGGGATAGTGAAGTCGCTCCCTTAAGAACATTTAGCATAAGAATTGATGATGGTTGGCATGATGCAGTCCCAATTACATGTGCCGTGTCAAAGAAGCTAGTGAACGACATGTTAGTTTGTCAAACCGCGTATGAAGCCCTTTTGGAAAACATACAGTTATGCAGTGTGAATGCAAGGCAAGTCATTGACGATGATACCCAACTGAATGAGAATAAGAGTTCAATCGTCTGTGAAGTCCAAACCTTTGAAAAGAGTTCATGCCTAGACATAGAAGCGACGATAGACTCAGTCAACATTGAAGACGAAGTGAGATCCAACCTTAGCAGTGAGACCAGAAGGACTTTTATAAAACTTCAGAAAGAAGATGAAACATTGATAAACATCTGGGAACAAGCAAATAAAAAGGAAAAGGCATATGAAATACAAGACGATCTTCTCGTACATAATGACGTTGTTTGTGGAGAGCCACTCAAGCAAGTTGTCCTACCTGCATGTAAAAGAAAGAAAATTCTACAAATGGCTCATGAAATTCCGTTAGTTGGACATTTAGGAGAACAAAAAAACCAAGCAATACATTAAATATTCATTTTTCTGGTCTTCGTTGTAAAGGGACGTGAAGACATAGTGCGAAGCATGCAAGCCTTGTCAGTTACGGAGAACTTTGACATACAGAGATAGAATTCCGATCCAGCCCATAGTGAGGCCTAACAATCCATTCGAAGTCTGGACCGTGGATTGCATCGGACCGTTAGAACCCCGATCAAGAAGAGGGCACTCATATATTGTATGTGCCATTGATCTATGCTCAAGATGGGAAGAAGCCATACCAACAAAGAACATTACTGCAAAAACTACCGGCGAAGTGTCGATGAAAATTTTCTGTCAAACTGGGTTCCCAAAGACAATTTGTACAGACCAGGGTACCAATTTTACTGCACAATTGACTCAAGCCTTTCAAGACGTGCTAGGAGCATCTCCTAGGTTTTCTACTCCAGGTCATCCTGAGAGTATGGGAGCAGTTGAACGATGGAATAAAACGCTGAAGGACATGTTAAATAAAAACATCCAGGAGCACGGAAATGAGTGGGATGTCCATCTTCCATATTTGCTTTTTGCTTACAGAGAAATACCTCAGACACTTACTGGTGTATCACCATACCAATTAGTTTATGGAAGACTACCATCTAGACCGATGTCCATTTTAAAAGAGTTTTGGACAGGAGAAAGGGAAATCCCTACTAGTGGGGCTCGCTCTGTTGAAGAATACTTGAGACAATTGCAAAAGAAGTTGCAAGATGCGCACGAAATCGCATCGGGAAACAGTACTAAAAATCCGGAACGTATGACTTCACACTATAATCTGAGATCACGAGAAAAAAGTTTCTCTGTTGGAAATGAAGTGCTGATCCTTATGCCTTCATCCACGCATAAATTGCTTAACACTTGGACAGGACCAGCCAAGGTAGTATCTCTCATCAGACCTCACTGTTGTTTGGTTCAAATGGAAGACGGTAGTACTAGAGAATTACACATAAATAAGCTAAGGCCCTATATCTCAAGAGTCGATCACGTTGGAGTAATATTTGACCAAGATAGCGATTTTGGTGAATTGCATTATGTTCCCACAGATAAAGAAACTCAACCTAAAATCGGTATCGAGTTGAATCAAATGCCTGATGTTCTAAATTCCCAGCAGAAACACCAGTTAAGACAATTATTACAACAATATGAAGACATATTCCGGAATCGTCCTGGAAAAGCCAACGTGAAAGGCCATTCTGTTAAAGTTACGGCGGATAGTTCACCTAAAAGACTACAACCATATAGAGTTCCTATTGCTCTACAAAAGGAAGTTGAACGTCAAGTCAATGAACTGATAGATATGGACTTGATTGAACATAGTGACAGTGATTGGGCGCATCCGGTGGTGTGTGTGGCGAAAAGGGATGGAAGTATTAGATTGTGCATATACTTTAGACTTTTGAATAGTTTTACTATTCCTGATGCATACCCAATGAAACATGCGACGGATTTAATATACGAGATAGGCGAAGCTCATTTTATATCGGTCTTAGACCTTACGAAGGGATACTGGCAAATCCCTATGGAGGAAAATTCCAAACATTTTACTGCTTTCGTTACTCATTCCGGACACTATCAGTGGAAGGTCTTACCTTTTGGAATGAAGAATGCGGGCAGTACATTTCAAAAATCTATGGATCAAGTGTTGAGTCCTCATCATAACTATTGTAGATCGTACATAGATGATGTTGCAGTATTTTCAGAAACATGGTCAGATCACATGCAACACTTGGAAGGTGTTTTAAAAACTCTGAGAGCAGTTGGATTAACAGTCAATATAGAGAAGTGTGATTTCGGAAAGAGTCAAGTTAAATTTCTAGGTCATCTTGTTGGTTCCGGAAAACATATGCTCCGGATCCTCAAAAAGTGGAAACTATGTCAAAACTACTGAGACCAACGACCAAAAAACCGTTACGAGGATTGATTGGTTTAGCAAGCTATTACCGTGATTATATTAAGAATTTTTCGTCCATTGTTTTACCTCTGACCAATTTGACTAAGAAGAATATTCCAAATAACATCCCTTGGGACGACAAAGCCGAAGAATCTTTTCAATGTTTGAAGAAAAGTTTAATCGAAATGCCTACTCTCTATATACCCCTGTGTTAAACCGCCCATTTCAGCTGTATACAGATGCTTCTGCTACTATAGTCGGTGCATGCCTGGCACAGAACGATGAAAATGGAATGGAACACCCAATGAGGTTGATTCACAGACATTGAGACGCCTAGGCGAAATCATGTGACGAGGATAACAACATATCCTCGCGTTTTGAATCAGTGTGTAAATTTCGTATGCTTGATATGTTTACTTCTTGTGCGTGAAGCTTATTATTTCTGAAATTTTATTTATTTTTATTATATTTTTGCATTATCCTTGTTTAATAATTAGGTATGAAGTATTTTTCGTAATTTTTTAGCATAATTTTTGTTTCAGTTTAGTATATTTGTCATTAGGTGTTAGTGTACGAAGCCGGTAGCTTCTTGCAGTGTTTGTTTATATATTTATTAATAGTTCTAGATTATTTTTTAGCATCCTAATAATCAGTCTTTTGTTTTCATGTAGTTTATTATGTTTATTTACGTACGAAAATGATTTACAGTATAGAATTGAGACCATTGAATTTGGAAAAACTTCTCATATGTGTACAATTACTTATTGGTACATATAGTGTATCACTCCTCATAAATTCATAAAATAGTGTAATTTATTAGAAACATGCAGATATGAAATGGTCTCATTTTGAAATGTTAATGTTTATACCTTTCATTCTCTGACTCCCTTAGTAAATACCAGCTACAAATATTTAATGTTTTTAGAAATACTATCTCTATAATTTCTCATAGAAGAGTATGGAACATTCAGAAACAGGAAATGCAAGTAAATATAATTTTGGAAATGAATTTATAATAAAATTTGTCAATGACATGGATATATTTTTGTTTATTTAAAAATTTTCATACCTATTTCTAATGTTTAACTAGAGATTTATACTTTTTGAGAGCAGAGTGTATAAAATAATAGTTGGTTAATAATGAAAGTTTTTGATTAATAATTAGGAATTCTTCTGTGATGGAAATGAAATTGTTTTTAACATCATTTAAAGGTTTGGGTCTAAAATAATCTCATTATAAACAAACATTTGATATGTTTTATAGTTTGACTTCCTTTGTAATTATTACCCTTCAAGAGGTTTGAATTATTTTAGAAATGCCTGTCTCCAACATTCAGAAAGAAATGAACTTGACTTTTTTTAAAAATAAATTAAGAAACATGCTTAAAGAAATAGGCTTTTTTTTTTAATAAAATTATTTTAAAGTAGAACAAATTAAATTGTTTTCATGAAAATTTCTCATATAATGAAGCAGAAAATTCTTATCAGACAGTTTTATTCAATAATCATACTCATTTTAATATGCATTATTTATTGACACTTAATTTTAACATTACATGAATACACTATAAGTAAATAAAGCAGACTCTATATGAATGTAACACTATACTATAAGGACAAATAGAGGATCTAACTGACTAACTAACCAGATTAAATGAAATATCCTAAGAATTTTAAAATTTCTGATCTTAAATCTATACAATCAACTTTCTGAATTTACATAAAACAAATTAGAATACTTAAATCATGCAACTTATAGAAAGAAGTTTCGAATAAAAAAAACCAAATACACATATAAAATGGCAATGTAACTATTTTTTGTAAAATATCTCGATACAATTTTTTTCATGTCCAATACAATTTCAAGTACAATAAACCTTTGTATAACATTTGTTTATCATACCTGTAAAATTACATATTAAATACTAAAGCTTATTACATTTATTTTTAAACCACTCTAATTTTCCTTACATTATTTTTATTAATAAATCTTTACATTGCATATACTACATCAAAATAAAATTGACAAAGGATTTTCTTTTTTTGAATTTCACACTAATTACAAAATTCCTACAATCTGTTCCTTTAAAATATACGAAGCATTATCTTCTGTTTTAAAAGGGAATATTTGATTTTTTTACACTGAACATACCAACACTTAATGCATACCTATTTCTACCAGTTATTGTATGTATAGTGTTAAATATACTTCAGTTCATCCAAAATTAAACTTATTTGGATTAATGTATTGACATGTTATTTTGTTATCACTGATTATGCATCTTAAGTATCCTTTTATACATAATTATATTTATATTTAAAAAAATTGAAAATGAAACAACATTAAGAAAATAGATTCAGAATTCTTGCTCTGAAGTTTCATGTTTGAAATATATTAACTTCAAATATAAAATTAATTGCTTCAAAGTTTGTCTAAGAAATGCTAAATCAGTACTCATACCATTCCAAAATTTGGAACATACATATTAAACTGCCAACTAATTTCGCCAATTAAAAAGACATACGAATTTTAAAAAAAATTATATCACTATAATTACTGTGTTCAAACATGATCATGAACAGTTTCTACTATTGGTTGTATATCGTAGCATTTGGCGGTTTTATGATTTTAAGAAATTAGAGAGTCTATATTATAATATACAAGTGCTCCAAATTTGCCCTCTCAATACACGTCGCACAAAAATATCAGTGATTTTGGACAATTAACCCATTAAAAATAATTTAAAATTTTTTCTGAATTTTTTTTTTTTACTGAATTTTGCATTAATGTAGATTATTGCGAACAGCAATTTGTCAAGTTATTCCTTTAAGGGTAAATAGAGAAATGAAAAAGGATATATTAAAATTTCTAATACTTCTATTGCTTTTAGAAAGTAAATATCCTACAGAATCAAATGTTTATATGTAAAATCATATTTGGTTTCATGATCTTAATTACTGATAAATATCATAGAACTGATCTAAGAACACTTCTTGGGTCAATATTTGTAAATAACTCAATACAACACATTTATTCAGGACTTAAATTTATAAGCAGGATAGTATCAATACAGATGAACCTTTTAGACTTTAATACTTATGTAAAAATTAAAATCTAGAGTATTCTTATGCTTAATACATTTCAGCTGGGGTTGCATAGATTTCTTCAATAAAAACTGTGTTATACTTCAATAATATGTGTATAGTCTATATGTAAAACTTATCAAAATTATTGAATTTTACATTTTGATAACCCTTCTGCAAATACCAATAAATGTTATCCATAGTAAAAAAAATTGTACATCTGTGTGACAAATTTATACCAGTCAAATTCTGAAAAACAGAGATGTTGTGTTAAGAAATCCCTATACTACATAATAAATACATACACCACACAAATATTTTATAATTTTTATTTTTTTGTGTAAAAGAATTATGAATTCAAAAATGACATTTTGACCATGCAGGAGAGAACAGGACTGTTATATTCAATATATATATACACACCAATTTATCTTCCATAATATACACAATTTAATTTAAAAAAATTTAATGTCTTAATTTTTTACCACATTCAGAATGAAATTCTTGATAAATAATATCTTTTTACTAAAATGGTGCTGCGAAAAAAGGCTTTAAAAATGTTGCATAATTTTTTTTTACTTTTAACTTTACAAAAGGTAAATGGTAATTTGCATTTCTAATGTTTGAAAATGGTTTTTAATTTATCTTCAAGTATAAACAAAAATGAGCCTGTAGTAAATTAAGTTATTTTTTCATTTCTGTAGTGAATGCTTTTCGAAATTTGTTTCCCAAAAGAATAAAATTATATAGTAATACATATTTGTATATATATATATATGTATGTATATAATACATTTTATTTATACATATTTGTTTTATTTATACATATTTATATATATATATATATATATATATATATATATATATATATATATAATACATTATATATAGAGAGAGAGACAAAAACTTGTTTTAATATATGACATGTAGGGTTACATATTAGATTCTTGTGTTTTTATTTTAGATAATTTAATACAGAAATATCTATTAACTACTCTGAAGATGAGTAAAATAATTAAAATTTAAGTTAACTAAATATATTTTATCTTTTTAGGTATGTTCTCTATATAACTTAATTTAAAATAAACAAAAAAATATTTACATTCCTGTAGATATCTATCCAAATTCCTTTTAGCAGAAGTTTCTTTTGTGAACACAAAAATAGTATAGGAATGGAGCTGGCAACAATTCCTAAAAATATTTTGTATTGAAAACAAGATTATTCAAAGTGGTCAGAGCATAATAAGTGAGGAGATGGTTTAAAATCCTTACGCTTCATCACTTTAACTAAACACTCGAATTTTTTTACCGGGATATTAAAAACAGATTTTTCCCTATACAATTATCTGATCTTTTACTGTAATCGAGTTATAATGTAAAAGAGCAAGAGCAAAATAGTACACAAAGAATTATTAGGTTAGAGTTAAGCGGGAGATAAACCAAAACATATTCACGTGCTCTCCTCATCACGTGATCATGACGTCACATGAATCAACCTCATCGCGTTCTACAGTAGAAAATTAACCAAATGTCAAATGAACTGGTCGACAATAGAGCGAGAGGCCTATGCCGTGCTGAGTGCACTGAAAAAGTTTGACTGTTGGATTTTCGGATCTCAAATACAGGTTGTGTCCGATTACAACCCACTTACATTTCTGACCAAGGGACTACCACATGGTACAAAATTGGCTCGTTGGGCCCTAGCCTTGCAACGTTATGATTTACGGATTATATACCGTAAGGGGGAAAACCATGGCAATGCTGATGCCCTCTCTCGCCTACCCTTCGATGATTAACATATGTCTATTCAGTATTTTTTTTTGCAGTATTAATTCACATTCCTATTTATGTCCATGTGTTCTGAAGTTAGATAGTGCACTCTCTCTCTTTAACTAAGGTTTAGATGTTATGTGTGTGTGTGTGACTAACCTTTCTGGTAGCACCTGGTCATTGAAGATGACGCATGTGCTTCCGTTGGTGGGGCATGCAAGATTCGCCCGGAAGTTTAAAATTCTTTATAGGTGGCGCAGCCATCGAGAAGAGAGAGACTTGGAGCTGAACGAGGACTCGAAGGAAAAAAAAGGGGAGGAAGTGACCAACATGGCGAAGCGATAGGACATGGGAGAAAGAGCGGGATAGTTGGCGATGATTTAAACAAAATGGTGTTATCAACTTAAAATTAAATGTACATAGTTAGTTTCTTTAATATGTATTTGTGTTGTGTGTGTGTGGCTATAAATCAACAATAAATTTTGAGCCACTAGACTGAGCATTCATTGTGCCTGGATTTTCTTTTGGAATCTTCAATTGAACGAAAAGAACCTACCAAATTCCTTATTCCAACTAAGGGTCAAAATCTTAAATTGAAAAACTGTTCCTTTTTCATCAATGAATGATGATAGATTCACTTTTTTTTTTCAAAATTTGTTCAGTGGCTGGACTGCTGGAAAAATTTAAAACAAAATAAAGGAGAAGGTTGCTTAAGCGAGGAAACATTTTTTGCTTTGAGGCATACGGTAAATACCATCCCAGAACTAATAAAGTATCTTTTGATGGAGCAGAATTACAAATGGGTTTTAACTGGAAAGTTCCAAACTGATAATTTAGAAGCCAGATTTGGGCAATACAGACAAATGTCTGGAGCAAATTATCATGTCACTGTGCAGGAAATTTTGCAAGCTGTGTGTGTGTGTGAAAAAAAGTTGTGCATTAAAAGTATGTTAACTTTGCACTCAGATAAATATGGTAGGTACTATCTCACTAAAAAATTTAATTTCAAATCATTCAGGTGAGATATTTCATGTTAAAGTAGATATTACAGATTTCAACAAAATATTAAACATTAGAAATAAATCAGATGATATTTCAATAGAAGAGTATCAAGCTTTAATGCATATAGCGGGATATTGTGTGCATAAAATAAAATTCGAATGCTCCGATTGCAAGCATACATTTGTTTCAGATAAGCAGATTAATTTCGACTCAGAAAATATCAAAGAGACAAAATATTTGAGACTTCTGGATAGAGGAGGTTTAAAAATGCCCCCAGATATTGTTATGAAAGTCATTTCAATGCAAAATATTTCATTTTTAATTTGTTAATATCGAAAACATTCTAATCGAAGTTTCTTAAAAAGTTGATTGCCAATTATCTTGCTTTACAAGCATAACAGAAGCGTATCTGGAATTACACGAGTTGTGTAATGTCTTGCATTCGTTTCATTCTTCATTCACCTTGTGTAAATTGTAACCTTCCTGCATTTTCATATTTTAAAAAAGTATTCGTTACATTTGGGAATATATGCTTAAATAATTATTCAAAAAAGTGCAGTGAAGAAATTTTAACCATGAAGAATAACCGAAAAATGAAGAAATTTAAGCCCAATTAAATTAATATTTGCTTTTTAAATTTTTCTGTTTAATTTATTTTAATATTACATCATCGATTCATATGTTATTCATTGTGCATGTATATCCTTGTAATTTTTTTATACTACATACACTTTATGAACATGTTTAATTGTTCATATAACTATTATATTTGAAGAAAAATTATTTATTTACGTTATTCGCTTAAATTATTTTCATTCAAAGTATGTAAAATGTTATTTTATAATTTCAAAACTTTTGTTTGATTTTTAGATATTTTTACCATAGCATAATATTGAATTTTAATGCATATGCATAAAAATAATGTAGTTAATAGTTTAAATAATATCACCACAAATGCAAATGATTCAAAATTTGAAACTAATCAGTACGTAGCCTCATTAATGATACATTCCATGAAAAGTTTTTTTTCTGATTATTTATAGGTAAGTGTATTTACTAATGTATATATATTTTTAACATCCTATATTTGCTATATAATTATTATGGTGTCTAAACTGTTCATGTCATATGCATTTTTTATGTAATAATATGCCTCAAATACTTCACTCTTTTCCTATTTTCTTTACAAGTAAATGTTTCTTTTTTTAATTTTATTGGATTGAAATTATTTTATATTTTTGAATATTGAATGAATGAATTATTTTAATTGAATATTTTTAACGTCTAATCTAGAATCTATTTTTACTATAATTACTGTGGTGTCTAAAATTGTTTGTCATTTCTATATTTGTATATATTTTTGCATGCATTTTTTTTATAACTCTCTTTTGTTATGATTCTATGAGCATAAAAAAATGTCATTTCACAGGAAAAAGGAACTCCAGCAAAATGTTTCTAAATTCACATCATTTTTTTTATTAATATGCCTCTAATGCTCCACTTTTCAAATTTCTTTGCAAGTAAATGTTTTTTTTTTATTTTATCTGATTGCAGTTATTTTACATTGAGTCAGTTTTTTTCTTAGATTTTTCTTACAATGTTAGGAGCCTTTCACATTAGTGATTTTGTCCCTTTTTCCGGGAAAATATTATGTATCATTCTAGCGTATTAATACATAACTTTCATCAGATAATATTCTGAGAATTTAAAAAAAATCAATATAAATGGAAATTTTAGTCTATAACATGAAAAGAAATATTCAAAGCTTTATATTCCTCACAGAGCAAATGTGCATAGAAAAGCTTTCCCTCCTTTTGTCATGTAATCAAAACTTTGTTGCGGCCTGGTCCTTTCAAGATGGCCATACACACGCAACATACTTATCAATAGGAATAAACATTTCAACATGATTAAGTTCAAATACTTTCAGAAAAGAAACCAAGTTTATTCACAACAATTATTTTTTTACAGAAAAATACTTTTATATAAAACATTTATATATAATACAAGTATAAATAAAATCCTTTATTCAAATCAGTATCTTTTAAAAAAGTCTGAAAAAAAAGAAGTACTTTAAAATTTTTTAAAAAAACTTAAGCATGCAAAATCAGCATAATCAAACAATTCTAAGAACTCGAAAAAAAATTGACATGACAAAAACATTAAAATTTTTTTATCAATGTACATTCTATAAAAATTTTGATTTCTTACATGTTTAACCCAACTTTAAAAGAATTGTGTTTTATTTTGATTTTTTTTTGTGTAATATGAATTTTTGAGTAAAAATTAATCTTACAATTCTCTACATAATATATTAAATAAATATTAAAAATGAGATTTAATATAGAACTGAAAATTATTGCCTTAAAGTAATAACTTGGAATATGCGAATTTTCTATTTCCTTTTTTTGCAACTTAACAGCAAATCTCGATTTTGCTGTTCAGAAATATGCATAAACACACATAGTTGTTAAATGATGTGTGATTATCAAAATAGAAAAATAAAAATGAAAACAGTGATACTAAAATACTTATATTATAGTATTATAATCTCTCTCTCAGTCATAACATTAAAGTATTGCTAGTAAGAGGTAGGTGTTGGTGACTTTGGCTGCTATCTCAGGGCTTGGTGATTTGAACTGGCTCATTTTTGGTTCTAGAGACCTTAACTGTACTACACCTTAAGCAACTGGGCTGAAAAGGAATTCTCCATCAAGCCCTTTAATTCATGTCATTTCTAGTCTTGACACATGTCAAATGCTGTCACAGCTGTAAGCAATAATCAAATTTTTAACTATCATTAATCCTACACTCTGTTCAGGAAAATTAAGTATTTTTCAAAGACAAGAATATTCAAAAGACATCTTATGAATTTATATTGGAGGATGTCATTACTTTTCCTTGCAATATGCAATGTGTTTATTAAATCAGTTACCAGAATTTGTTTAAGAAACTGTTAGAAACAACTTAAGATCAAAACATAGTGCCTTACTAAATGTAATAGTCCAACAAACATTGTATATACACAATGTGAAACTTAGTCAGAATAAAGCTATAGAAAATATTACATTAATCAGAAAATTTTTCTGAGGAAATTACATTTGCAACTCAAACTATTGCTTAGACACATTTCTTTTTACGTTTCTGATGGTGCGCCATCAATACATTTTCAAACAATGGTTAGACTATCAAATGTGGTTTATTTATATAAAAACTCACTAAAAGCAAAACACCATGAATTGTTAGCTGCAAATGATCCACCATCTTATAAACAAAAGAAATACTAAAAAGGTAAATAATCCTTCCTCAAACTTTCAAACACCAATATGTAAAGACTAATGTAAATTAAAATTTACTGTAGAGACATCATTATTCTGAATGACTGATGGAATCAGAATTCTGCAGTCTTAACATGGATTATGAAAAACTATGGAAGAAATAAAATATCAGACCATAACTTAAAAAATGCTGAAGAATTATGAAAATCGAAATGTGGGAAGAAAAGAAACAGTGAAGAAAAGGTGCATGTAAAAGAAATATTGTTTTTCATTTAAAAACTTAATCTGTGCTTCAAATTTATTTTGAAAAAAAAAAGCAAACAAGTTATACATATAATTGTTACATCTTACTTTAAAAGTCTAGGCTTATTTTGAATCTTATTTAACATAAGGGGGAGGGGCATGTTATTCAGCATTTTCCACAAAAGTTATTTCTGAATATATTATCTAATTTCATAAACAAGTGTTAAACATCATGGGGATGAGGATGATAAAATAATTCAAAAAATGCCTCACACAGATTGCAGGATATCTTTATAGAAAAATGTTGCATTATATATTGTTAATTCATAATTATAAACATCAAACGAATTATAGAAATGGATAACACATGACAATCATGAATTTTTTGGCAATTTATTTGCAACACTTAGCATTCTAATACTAAATGGAGCATAAGCTTATAGAACATCACATATCAGAAAGTTCAGCTTACCTAATTCCAAATTTCCGAATTAGTGTTGTAACATATCTCGAGATATTAACATCAACATCACCTCACTTGTACCTGTAATAATTTTTGTTACTAAAGCATACAAAGTTCAAAAACTGCATAAAAAACTGGAAAAAAATTATCACAATCACAATTAATTCATACACAAACCGTCGATCAGAATTTCAACAAATAATGCGATTGAAGATTTTACACTTAAATTATTTTTAAATGGAGGGAAAAATTCTTAAAATTCATACTTTAAAAAATCAGATAAAAATAAAATTATATAAACCTTCTAAGATTTGGTGCACTCTAGTATCTCTAAAATATTGCTGCACAGGATAATCCTTTAAATAACCATATCCACCATGTAACTGCAGTGCATTGTTAATAATCTACAGGAGAAAAAATTATGCATGAATTCCAAACATGTATAAAATAAAAAATATAAAACTACTGAGCATGTAAAGAGTATTTTCATTTTATACATTGACCCCAAAAAGTAATTAAGGTTACATATAAGTAACCAGAAATTTAAATCACTTCAGACTCAACTCAGTCTACATAGAATGATTTATTTCCAATTTAAAAAGTAAAATAATCTTTTTGAAAATAATTATGATGTATTTCTTTTTAGAAAAAAATGAGTACAAATTAAATTATTGATAAATATAAAGTTTTTTTTTCCAGGTATAGAAGTTTAAGTTGGCATTACTTTCCAAGATGGCGACCGATTTAACAGCTGACAAGTGATTTATTCTCAGTTTGGTTTGGCAATTCATCATGAATAGACTCACGCCTGAACAACGCTTTCAAATTGTGCAATTTTATTTCGAAAATAATGGTTCTGTGCGGAATACGTATTCCCGATTTTCATAAGCGAATTTTGTTTAAATGAAGCACTTCTGGTTGAATGGCTACGTCAACAAACAAAACTGCCGCATTTGGAGTGAAGCTAATCCACAAGTGTATGTCGAAACACCGTTACATCCAGAAAAACTGACTGTTTGGTTCGCTTTATGGTCCGTACTTCTTCAAAAACGATGAAGGCCAGATTGGACTACACCCGAGTCAGCCGTGGCAGTCATATGCCAGAAACCATATTAAATATTGTTACGTTTTCGAGGGTTCGAAATGATTGAAGCCGAAGAGCGGGATCCAAAACAATTTTATTCTTTGCCAAAACAGTCCTCCACAAATTGTAGAACAGTTCGAGAAATTCACGTACAATCGATGAAAATACTGATAACACAGATGCAATACACTAACAAAAACAATAGTAAACACTCAGCACAAAAATAATAACTCAATAAAAGCAATAACACACGCACTATGCAATCGTCTCTCTCAAGCAGAGAGGTATCACTTGCATGAAAGCTGAGATCTGACTGACTGACTAGCCGGCCCGGGCCCTTTTATACCTTTCGGTCAGAAACCTCTTGCACTTGCCAGAATAATCTAGAAATAGAAAGGTCTAGAAAAATCCGGAGCGTACGAGAAAAGCTCAATACATAGTGTTACAATACCGCGATAGGGTTGCCAGACAGGGTTATTAGGAGCAGGGGGTTGCCATGGTCGCCCAATTTGGCGCTTATCGCCCACATTTGGCGACATATCGCCAAATTTGGCGCCAAAAATTAAGTCGCCAAATCCGTCGCCAACTTGGCGCTAGCTGCAATATTTGGCGAGTTTACCATTTAAACCAATGTTAAAGCATGGGGGCCGTGCAATGCAGTGGAAATGATATTACAGGTAAACAGGGTTGAAATCACATTAGATACGACAAATTAAACTGTAGAAATGAACACAAATGAGTAGAAACAATTAGAATAAGACTAAATTCGTAACATTGCCCCCTCTCAAGAACTGCACGTCCCGGGCAGTACAACCCTTCATCAGACGTTAACATAATAATAAAGCAATTGATTAAAAACAATTAAATGAATATGCAATAATAAACATGTAATACATAGTACAAAATAAACACCTAATGCATAGTACAAAATAAACACGTAATGCATAGTAGAAAATAAACACTTACAAAACAACAAACAAAATTATTTACAAGATTATTTACACACTAACTTATTTATACAAGACCATGGTCAAAATAAATTACACAATAATTGACACACTAAGAATTATGGCCATAATATGGAGCAAGCCTGTCGTAATGAACGACTCTAGGCTTCGAATTCGTTGACTTACGGATCCGGATTACGACGTCGTTTATTATCTTTAAAATTGTATAAGGACCGTCCCAATGCGATTGTAGCTTAGGAGAAAGTCCTTTGCGTCGAGTCGGGTTGTAGAACCACACCTTGTCACCTTCCTTGAATTGATGTCCTGTGGCTTTTGTGTCGTACCGAGTCTTCATCTTCTCCGTCCTCAGGTTGATCCGTTCTCGAGCCAAATTGTGTACATCTTCAAAACGTGCCTGGAGATTCTGCACGTACTCCTCAGGCGATGAAGGTGTATCCGGAGGGCGACCAAACAGCAGGTCACAAGGGAGACGAAGATCTCGGCCAAAAAGCATCTGGGATGGTGAATATCCGGTAGTCTCGTGAACGGCGCTGCGGTACGCTAGCAGAAAGAGAGGAACTTTCTGGTCCCAGTCTTGTTGGTTCTTGGAGACCATCAGTGAGAGGTTATTCAGGATGGTACGATTAAACCTCTCCACCATGCCATCTGACTGTGGGTGCAAAGGTGTGGTCTTGGTCTTGTCAATTCCGAGTAGTTCACAGACCCCCTTCAATACCGCAGAGACGAAATTTCTTCCCTGATCGGAATGAAGTTGAAGAGGTACCCCATATCTCGATATCCAGTGCTGCACTACAGCCTCCGCTACGGTGGGGGCTTCCTGATCCGGAATGGGGTACACTTCGGGCCATTTCGTGAAGTAGTCCATGACAACAAGTAGGTACTTATTACCAGACGCAGTCCTTGGCAGAGGTCCCAGGATATCGAAAGCGATACGTTCGAAGGGTGCTCCAACATTGTAGCGATGCAGCTTCCCTCGGCTACGTATCTTTGGCCCCTTCCGAGCTGAACAGGCATCACAGGACTTGCACCACTGTTCCACGTCAGCTCTCACTTTACCCCAGAAGAATCGCTCTCGAACTCGGTGCAAAGTTTTCATGACGCCGAAATGACCTCCTGTTGGGCTGCCATGCAATTCTTTGAGTACCTCTGGGATACGAGATCGAGGAAGTACTAATTGCCACCTGAATGTCTTTCCATCCTCTGATTCGAATTTTCGGTATAGAACACCATTCCTGAGATGTAGAGAATTCCAGAGGGCCCAATACTGCTTAGTTGTAGGACTATAAGCCGAGATGTCCTGCCAACTTGGTTTATTGCTGGAAGACTCCATAAACTCTATAAGGGGTTTAATATCAGGATCCGCCATCTGGTCTTCTCGAACTTTCTCGTCACTCCAGGGATCGGGTGGCGTCGCTGTTGAAGTTGTTATCTGGCGTATAGCATAGTCATATTTGGTCTCTACTCTGGAACAATGACGACAATTTTCTGGGCATGGTCTTCTTGAAAGGGCATCAGCATTTCCATGCGAGGAGCCTTTACGATGTCTGATGTCAAAGTAATACTCGTTGAGCCGTTGTATCCATCTGGCTACCTGGCCTTCAGTATTTCTAAAATTCATTAGCCAGGTTAAAGAGGCATGATCGGTACGTAGAAGAAATTTTTGGCCATAGAGATAGTGATGGAAATGCTCGATGGCTTTCACAATAGCCAGTAGCTCTTTTCGAGTGACACAATAATTTCTTTCCGGTTTCGATAAACACTTACTCCAATAAGCTACGACTCGTTCCTGGCCATCTATTTCCTGAGATAATACTGCTCCGACACTCTCATTACTGGCATCAGTGTCCAAGATAAATGGCTTGTCCGGTTGTGGATATATTAAGATCGGTGAAGACGTCAAAGCTTCTTTAAGCTGGAGGAAGGAATCTTCACATTCTTTTGTCCACTGAAACTTTTGTTTACTTTCTGTTAGCTTGTGCAAGGGTCTTGCGATGTTAGAGAACCCTTTCACAAACTTTCGGTAATAAGTACATAGTCCCAGGAAGCTTCGCAGCTCACGGAGGTTTTCAGGGCGTTTCCAATTCTTTACGGCGGACACTTTTTCGGGGTCCGTACGAACACCTTCTGCAGAGATGATGTGTCCCAGATAATTGACTTCTTTCTGGAAGAACTTGCATTTCGAAGGGTTTAGCTTCAAGTTAGCGTCGCTTAATTTTGATAACACCTTCCGGATATTTTGAAGATGTTCTTCAAACGTACGCCCTCCTATTATGAC
Organism: Trichonephila clavipes; assembly: GCA_019973935.1. NCBI lineage: Eukaryota > Metazoa > Arthropoda > Arachnida > Araneae > Nephilidae > Trichonephila > Trichonephila clavipes. The sequence continues at coordinate 235,974 of BMAU01020805.1, forward strand.
GTCATCCAGGTAAATAAGGCAAGCTTCAAAAGTCAGACCCTTTAGCACGGTCTCCATCAGGCGCTCGAAAGTAGCTGGCGCATTGCAGAGCCCGAACGGCATGACTTTGAACTGCCATAGTCCTTGGCCGGAAGTGAATGCTGTTTTTCTCTATCTTCGGGATGGATCTCCACTTGCCAGTATCCGCTCTTTAAATCTAAAGTCGAGAACCATTTATGACCGGAAAGGGTATCCAGGGTGTCATCTATCCTTGGAAGAGGGTAGCTGTCCTTCTTGGTGACGTCGTTAAGTTTTCGATAGTCCACGCAAAATCTTGTGGAGCCATCTTTCTTACGAACCAAGACGATTGGAGATGCCCACGGACTCGAAGACGGTTCTATGATGTCATTTTCCTGCATCTCTCGTAGTAGTGTTCCGACCTCTTCCTGTTTAGCAAACGGCAAGCGTCTTGGGTGCTGTTTAATCGGCGGATGGTCTGCTGTATCAATTCTGTGTTGTGTCACTGTAGTATGGCCAATATCGCTACTGTTTCTAGAAAACACGTCTTCAAATTCTTGGAACAGTCTTTCTGCGGAGCTTTTCTGTTCGGGGGACAATTCAGCATTTTCTAGAAGGTCGGGAGTCAACTGTTGAGGCGAGTTGGATAGGAGCAAGCTCGAACTTTTGCAGACACACGTTACTGGACTGCAGGTTGCCAACACTTCACCTTTCTGGAACACTCTAGGTTTTTCAGTTACGTTGCAAATTCTTACCGGGATAGTTTTTCTGGAAAGGTCCACTAGCGTCGAAGCTATTAGCAATCCATTCGCTTTATTTTCCGCAGTTCCAATTAGGCCAGAGTTGAAACTCACATCGTTACCGATGTATCCAGGTACTATGATTTCAGTCCTTGGGGGAATGGTAATATTCTCGTTAGCGGTTACCTGTCGAATAGATTCTGTCCTGTGTTTAATTTTGAATATAGTGACTTCTTCGTGTATGGAACGTAATTCGTTCTTGTTGAAGTCTAGAGTGAAACCATGCTCCTTTAGAAAGTCCAGTCCAAGAATGAAAGGGTCTGCAATATCTGCGACATACACAGCATGTTGGTAGGTAGTGTCTCCAAACCTGATCTTGACTTTTAATTTTCCGTGAATATCAATCTTTTCCCCCGTCACGGTCTGTAGCACCACGCGGGGTGGGGTCCAGATAAGTTTCTCTTTTAATTTTTGAGCCAGATCGTTCCGAATGATAGACACATTGGCTCCTGTATCGATGATCATGTTGCAGGGAAGCTCGTTAACATGTCCCATTATAAAAATTCCATTCTCACCGGTACTCTTTGTCGAAATTTGACACACTTGAAAATGGGGCTTTCCAAAATCTGGCAACCTCCGCCCCACGAGATGGCCATTAATTAGTTTTCCGACACCTCCTTCTGGGAGGCGCTATTAGTTTCAGCGCCTTGGCGTGCCCGGCAGCTTCTCTGCAGATGCCCTTCTCGACCGCAGTTCCAGCATTTAAGGGTCTTCTTCCCGTCTGCTTTCTGGGACATCAAAGACTCAACTCTATTCAAGAAGCTTCTCATCTGTCGCTCTAATCGCTCCACACCTGAGTTCGACGTGTCCGATTCGTTGACGGCTCGTATGGGGTGTCTGTCCTTTCGTGTTGCTTGCTGGGCTGCCTCGAATTTCATAGCAAACACTAGGGCCCCCTTTAAGTCCTTGAGATCCGCCATTCGGAGAGCTTTCTGGATTTCCGGATCACGCACCCCGTCGATGAAGTGTTGCAGCGCCAGGACTTCTCTTACTTCAGTCGGACAGTCAGAAAACGCCAAGTGAGAAAGCCTCTCGACGTCCGTCGCCAGTTCTTGGAGCGTTTCGGACACTTTCTGCTGCCGTGACTTCAGCTGGAGTCTGCTGTAATCCTTCACACATTTCTCTCCGAAGCGTAACTCCAGAGCATTAACGAGAGCGTCGAAATCCAGCCGCTGTGTTTCCGGCAAAGTTTGCAAAATGTCAGCAGCGTCGGCTCGAAGAGAAGCAGCTAACTGGCAGGCCTTGGTCTGGGAGTCCCACTGGTTTGCATCCGCCACTATGGAGAATTGGGTTTTATACACCTGCCAAGAGGACTTTCCGTCATATGTAGAAAGCTTGATGGAAGGCTTGGAAAAAGGAGCTTGAAACTTAAATTCATCCCCTTGACCAGTCATGACTTTCTGCTTCAATTTCTCTAGGTCACTCCTGAACGAGATGGAAACTTCTTCTACCTTTTCGAAAATTTTCGCCTCTAGTTTGCTCTCCATATCTTCGAATTTATTTTCAACCGACTCGATTCTTCCTTCCATTTCTTCAAATTTCTTGTCCATAGTCGTCAATTTGTCGCCAATGCCCTTCAAATCACTTTTCAACTCTTCCTTGTTCGCGGTCAGTTTGTTATTCAACTCGTCCATATTGGCGCTGATCTGCTCGTTTACGTTAGTAAGCTTGGTATTCACTTCGCCCATATTGGCGCTGATCTGCTCGTTTACGTTAGTAAGCTTGGTATTCACTTCGCCCATATTGGCATTCATGCTGGCGGTCAACTCCGATTTTCATTTCGCCCATATTGGCATTCATGCTGGCGGTCAACTCCGATTTTCATTTCGCCCATGTTGGCATTCATGCTGGATTTCATTTCAGACAATTTTTCTAGAAGAGTCTGGAACTGGGCCTCCATCGCTCTTGTTGTTGGCATTCAACCCCACTTCTGACACCAATTGTTACGTTTTCGAGGGTTCGAAATGATTGAAGCCGAAGAGCGGGATCCAAAACAATTTTATTCTTTGCCAAAACAGTCCTCCACAAATTGTAGAACAGTTCGAGAAATTCACGTACAATCGATGAAAATACTGATAACACAGATGCAATACACTAACAAAAACAATAGTAAACACTCAGCACAAAAATAATAACTCAATAAAAGCAATAACACACGCACTATGCAATCGTCTCTCTCAAGCAGAGAGGTATCACTTGCATGAAAGCTGAGATCTGACTGACTGACTAGCCGGCCCGGGCCCTTTTATACCTTTCGGTCAGAAACCTCTTGCACTTGCCAGAATAATCTAGAAATAGAAAGGTCTAGAAAAATCCGGAGCGTACGAGAAAAGCTCAATACATAGTGTTACAATACCGCGATAGGGTTGCCAGACAGGGTTATTAGGAGCAGGGTTGCCATGGTCGCCAAGCTTATCGCCCACATTTGGCGACATATCGCCAAATTTCGATATATCGCCAAATTTGGCGCCAAAAATTAAGTCGCCAAATCCGTCGCCAACTTGGCGCTAGCTGCAATATTTGGCGAGTTTACCATTTAAACCAATGTTAAAGCATGGGGGCCGTGCAATGCAGTGGAAATGATATTACAGGTAAACAGGGTTGAAATCACATTAGATACGACAAATTAAACTGTAGAAATGAACACAAATGAGTAGAAACAATTAGAATAAGACTAAATTCGTAACAATATAGGTTAAAAAGAATCACATCAAACAGAATTCCAATTTTCACTCAAAGAGAGAACAATAGCCAAGAGTTGAAAAAATACCTAAAACTGATTGCTCAAGTATAGCACTTAAAAACTCGACGTGTTTTTTAAATGCGTCCACACTAAACCAATAAGAAAAATAAAAGTTAGTATCAGTTGCAAAAACATGCAATATTATATTCACAATAAACTTGCAGTGCCAAGAAATACTGGCATAGCTAGTCAGGAGTGGGGCCCTGTACCAAAATTTTTTGGAGGCCCACTCAGGACTAGCTATATCAGTGTCTTATGTATTTACATATGTTGGGGCCTCTGTAGCTTGGAGCCAAGTATAGATACAGCTAATATGGCAGTAGATACACCTCTGCCTAGAAAATAAGTTTCTAATTCTTTAATACATGCATCCTCTTACTGTATATGTAGAAAGTTAAATTCACACACACACACACAAAATTATATTCATACTCAACAGTTATTAATTACGTGTGACTGTTTGAAAATTAAAAAAAGTGATCCAAAAATTGAGTGAAAGCTATACTTACTTTAGAACATTTTTCAGTAGTAAAATATTTGGCAGCTGCACACAGAGACACAGTTTCAGGAGATTGATTTTGTAGAGAAACAGCAGCTTTTCTAACAAGTAAACGAGCTGCAAGAAGATCAGAAGCCATCCGAGCAAGAAGAAATTGATTATGCTATCAATTAAATAAATATATATATATATTGTATCCATTTATCAATATAAAAACTGATAATTCACATTTTAATGACCTTTTTTACAATAAAACAAAAGATGACACAAGCATGAAATCTCTGCTTTATTTTTATTGCCTAACATACAGAAATAATAATACAAATGAATCCAAATAGAACACAATAAAATACTAGGAATAATTTTAAAATCAGCAACAATAACTGGAGTTGAGTAAATATTACAAAGATTTCTTAGAAATTAAGAAAAGCATGACATACATATGTGCAAAAAACTGCTACAACCACTTTCATGCCCAAAGTCAAAAATACTTAAATAGAGCTCTCATACTTTATGTACTGCATTCAAATCTTGGTACACCTATTTTGTTTTAAGATGTGGCATGAAATGTTTTAAGATTGATATATGATGCAGCTCTTCAAAAAGTAAAGTCAAAGTAATACACACATACATTTGACATATATGAAATGTGTTGTCTTTTAATTAGTTCCTAATTTTACAAGGGAAATTAAGCACAAAAATCTTAAATCCCTTAACAAATAACTTAATAAAACTTACACCACATACCTAGCATACTATACTTAATAGCAAAAAAAAAAAAAACAAACACAAACATTTATATATATAAATATTTATATATATATATATATATATATATATATATAAATGTTGTGTTGGTTTGTGTACGCTTCCATAACTCAAAAAGTTATGCATGGATTTATCTGAAATTTTCACACAAGGTTGCATTTGATTCCGGTCAGGTTCTTATGTACTTTTTAATTCGAAATTCTTTCTAATTTTTTTTAATTCAATTTTTAAGTGATTTTTTGGTGTTATGATGTCATATGTCACAATTCGCACTGAATGCGAAAATTTAAACTTTACACATAGTTTTACCGGGATTATTGTATATTTCTACTACGGTTATGTTTATTGGTTGCCATATTTATCTTTTTTGTTCTTTGATACGTATATATATATATATATAATTGGGATTAATTTTCGAATAAATCATTTTTTTACAATTATTCTTTCATCAACTCAAATTTTCTTTATATTCTACATCGTGTTTTTTTCTGTAATTTTAAGCTAAATTTATTTCTCTTTATTAAGCGAAAATGAAATTTACATAATTGACTTCTGTATGCTACTTATTTTTCTGGCAAATAGTTTCTGTTAACCATTTACCTCAAATAAAAAAAACGTAACCAAGTGCCGCTATATAACACACATTCAATGTTTGGAAACAATATTTTTTTTCCCCACTTGGAGACATTTTAATTTGACTAAATTAATCGACGAGGTTTTTAATATAAGAGTGTTTTTTCTCTGTTTTAGACAACTTTTTAAATTTCATTTGATACTTACGTATGTTGTTGTTTTCTGATGCCACCTGTCTGACGTAGTCAGATCGAGGCCCACGAAATTCATGGTGGCATGAGCAAGAGGTACGCCTGTCGTTGGTCTTGAGCACCCTACAGGTGACAGTACGATTTAGCTCGGCGAAATTCCCCGAAGGGACGATAGATGGCGACACGACCTCTATCTCCACCTCCACAATTTCTGCCTGTAAACTGAAGGGGAGGGAAATATTCTCCAGTCTCTGCGCTCGTGATTAAGCCCACAAGACTACGGACCCACTGATTTAACGAGTTACATACGAGTTAATACTTACGTATTAACGCAACAATTGCCAACTTTCAAGGTAACTTTCCATTTTCACAGATGTCGTACGCACCTAATTGCAATCCTGTGCTTTGTTTTATACAATGTCGTCAATAGTTTGCGATAATATGTAAGTACCATTCATTTGATGTTACTATTGAAATACAAATGGCAAAATTAAGATTTTCTGATTTTGAGTCGTCAAAATATTGCACCTTATTTTATTTTTGATTGCTTAAAAGATTATAACTTTCTAATACAGATTCAATTAGCAATTTGTTAAAAAAATACTTAAAGTTATTATGGCTTGCTTTTGTCAGGGATGTATAGCTACGGCAGCATCAATGATGCAGGGCCCTTAAGCTACAGGGGCCCCAACGAGTGTTATTATAGTTCCACTTACATGGTGCTCATATCTGAAAAAGGGTCCCAAAGGAATTAGGATACAAAGCCCACTCAGAGCTGTTTTACAGCTTCATATGTTTTTGTTTTAACCTTCATTTTAACTGCAGTCAATCGGCTTCAATACATAAAATTGCATTGCAGAAACTCGAACTTACCGTCATCATACTGGCCAAGCACATGCAGTACGAGAGGTAGTTGTTCTTCAAATTGGAGTAGGCATCAGTGAATGAGAAAAACAGACAGATGGCTGGCTCAAATGCATGTTGAGGAAGCAGGTGGCCATAAGATTATAATTAATTTTTCAAATTATACTTTCGCATTGATAAAGATAGTTCAGCTCTATTTATGTCAATTAGCGTTAGTATTGTATATCATTTTTCAATTTATTTTTAAGCACAGGATATTTACTTTGGATAATTTTTATATATAAAGTAATTTTAATTCTGTACACTATGGATCATCTGTTTGGTGTGTATAGTTGCAACAGTACCCGAGTACCTTTGTTTGCTACTTTTTTTGGTGATTTCATCAAAATATTGATAATTTGTTATTAATTATTGGTTTTTGATAGCTTTTTATCATTTAAGTTTGTTATAGCTAGCTGTACCCAACCATGTTTTCCTGTGGCTCAGTGTGATTAAAAAGAAAGAAAAGAGAAAGCACACATTTCTAATATCTTTAATCGCATGCACTTGATGTATGATTTTTTTTATTAAAAAAATGTGGAAATATACATTAACAAAACATTTCTAAACAGATTTAATTTGTAATTTGTTAACAGAATACTCCCAAGATATGGTTTTCTTTGTCATGTTATGAATCTAAAATTATTTGCATTGTCCCCATAGGGGAGGTGCCAAGTTTGAAAATAAATCTAAATCGACTATTCTTGAGGTCAAAGAGTTAATTTTACAATGCTTATGGGTAGACATTTTATTTTGTCTTGCTTCATTGTGTGTATAGATACAGAAATTGTCTGCTGTGTCTACTTTAGAGCAGTAGTTGCCATTTTTCAACACTTCATGAACCACTTAATGTATAACTTTATAAATTGCAGTTCACTAATAGGATTGACCTCTATATGGCGGACCGCTATAGCTATATTTACGTCTGCATTTAATCTTCCATACCCCTGAAAATAAGCTTCATGAAAAGCAATAACAATCAACAGACTGAGTTTACTAAAAATTGCTATCCTCAGGAGTTTTGTTTATTTGTTTTTTCATTTTGTTATTTCGGTAACTAAAAAAGCTTTTAGTAAAGTATAATCCATGTTCCATAATATGTTATTTTGTTGTTCATCTTTTTTTAAAACTGAATCTTCATAGAAATAATGTCCCAATTTTTCTGCATACCATCCAAAATTTCTTATGTATCACTAATTGGTGACTGCTGCTCTGTAACACACAACAGTAATTATGTATTAGCATTACCATAACAAAATTGGAGCCACATGTATCACGCCTTAATATCTAAACAACAAAGATTGTAACATTTTTTTTTATGAAAAAAGAAATGAGATTTGGATGGAAAATGTTGAGATTTGCATGGCGGTAATTTGGCTGCAGTGATGCTAATATTTAATTACACAGATAACAAATAATTGTTCATATAAAAAGCAGTCTGTGTATAGATATTAACCATTCTGTTTTAAAGATAGGCCCTTAACTTTGTTGATAACAATTGCTAATGCTAACCGAATTGTGAATTGCAAAAATACTCCATCATTATCAACACTTTGTTGTAGATTTCTGCTGCAAAATCCATGTTTATATTGGAATTTTCCTGGAGTATTCGATTGAAAATATTTTCACAGCCTCTCATTGCGTTGGATTTGAGCTATGTCAATTGATACACGTTTGAAGTTAAATATTTCATTAGCATTTTTTATTTTGTCCTTTTCTTTTTGTAACTGGTTTTTTTTTTACTTTTCAATGTTTTGAAATTTTATATGTTTTTGTTTTACTTTTCTTTTTTGCAGTCTATTGGCTTCACTACATAAAAATGCCTTGTGGGAAATCAAACTTAGGTCACCATACTTGCAAGGCAAAAGTACTACAACGAGTGTAATTGCACACTAAACCAAGAAAGAATGGATATCAACAAACGAGAAAAACAGACAAAGAATGGCACAAACACATGCTGAGGGGGCAGCAGAGCAACATACAGCCAGACTTGAGGATGCACATTTGCGAGCACATCATTCGTGTTTTACAAAATTAGAAAGATGTCAACCAGAAACAGCACATCTGCGTCAAACATAACAGTCACCTTGCATTCCAGTACAACCCAGTGGAAGATTCTAGGTTCAGATAGCATGTTTTCATCAACACAATGACGGACGTGTAGCCTTATTGCAATGCTCTGAAATTTAAGGGAGAAACAAAAGGAATGTTTTGTACCCCTAAAAAAATTAAACTGCCTCAACTCGGAGAACCACAGAGCCATTAAAAATTTTGCTTGCTCAATATACTGCGGAATCAAAACATTTCCTACATAACATCAGGAAATACAATTCATCTTTCCAAATGACATTGATTGGATAAATGTGCATTTGTGAACAAACCTCTGATTTAATAGAAATATCCATAAGCATTGTAAAATCAACCCATTACCCTGAAGGAATCCAGAGTAGAGCAATTCAAGATTTATCTTCAAACTTGAGGTCTCCACACTAAAGATAATGTAAATAAATTTAGGTTCATAACATAAGGACAAAAATAAGCCGTAATAACTTCAAGCATTTGGTTAACAAATTATAAATGATATCAGTTAAGGAAAAAGTTTTGTGTATATATATTTATACATTTTTTTAATAAAAGATCATACCTGCAATGCAAATGTTTAAACATACTGAAAACATGTGCTTTCTGTTTAACAAGACTGAGCAACAGCAACGTGTGGCAGGGTACAGCTAGTATATATATTTAGAGTTTAAAATAAAGTAGAAAATATTACCTGGAATTCTGAAAGTGGCTTTCCAAACTGCTTTCGCACTTTTACATATTCAGAAGCTATTTCCACACTGGCTTGAGCAGCTCCAAGTGAACACGAAGCTAAAAATCAAGACAATTTCATTACTCTACACTACTTTTGCATTACACAGTATAGTGAGGAATAAACAAAATGCACGAGATAAAACTTTAAATTTAAAAAAGTCAGTCTTAATATAAAAATGATTCACTAAAGCCAGATAGATCCTCCATTAGCCAAAAAAAAAATAGAAATGTTTTTAAAGTTTATCATTTTCTTGGAATTGTAGGACATATCTTTCTCATTGATTACTTTAAGCACTAAAGGAAATAAATGAATGAAATGTTTAATACTACTTGATTAAGCAAAATTGCTTTATGCTAGGTCTGCTAAATCAGCATTTTTTAAAAACTTCTCCATTGATTATAAGTTTATTTACAATGTAATTGCATGAAATAGGATAACAATTAAAGATACACTAAAAAATTCTAGATGACATTATATTAATTAGCATTTATTATGAAATGAAAAAAATAGCATTAGTAATTTCTAAGAAAGTATAGATTCAGCAACATCATTGATAGAGGACCGTATATCACGATTTCATAAACTCCACAGCTGAGAATAGTCTTTCCACACTAACTCGAGTAGGAAGAAGAGCGATTAATTGTATAGCTACTTCTTTTAAATTTTCAGGATAGATTTGTATAAGTTCTAAAAGAGGTGTCATGAAAGAACAATCATATATATTTCTCAATTTCTTCAAGAGCTGTGTAGAAATCTTGTTTGTATTTTTCATTTTTATATTTACAGACTCTTAATTCTTGATTTTCATTTGCTTTGCCTCAGCCTTTCCTATATTATCATAATATTTCTCAAAATCTAATTCATAATAAAAAATAAAAATAACTCAAATTTCACTATTTTTTTTTCAATTCACTATAATTTCATTTCAAATTTAAACTGTTTGACAAAAACCTGAGTCTGAGTTTACATGTTTTTAGCGACACCAGCTTAGACTCCTTTTCCCTCAAAAATCTCACCGACTCCTCTGGCCAGCTCATTACTGCTCCCGAGTCTATCAAAAACAAAGTTGAAACTATTAAAATTAATGCCCTTAGAATTACCATGGGTGGTGCACTTTCTATTCAGGCCATGCAACTGCAAATCAATATTCAGCATCTGACTCATTGAAGGAAAATTAGTGCTCTCAAGTTAGTTGAAAGATTGATGAAACATAGTGGCTTCTCAAATAAATACAAACCTGCAGATGGTAGATTAAAATCCCAACCTACCTTTTTGCATGTGACAAATGAACTGTCTGTTTTTGATAGCTCCCCATCTAAAAGACAGTCCCTGGTTGAAGCTGGTGTGTTTCTATGACATTTCAACACAAGGCAAATTATAATTTAGACTCGGTTCTGCAGAGTTGTAAAAAATCCTACACTGAGAAGAAATGCATTATTTCCGCTTGGGCCACTATTGGAGAAAAATTTCCTACAATGCACTGGTTGCATGTGCATACCAATGGTTCTGTTACTGGTGCATGCTGGTACATGGGTTTACTCTCAGCACTTTAATAGGATTGCGGTTGCAAATTGTTTCACTGAAAGATTTGATCAGAACATTGTGATATTCATTGATTAATAGACCACTACTAAAGTAATTTCTTCAATCCTATTTTCAAACTATCAACCTGTACTCAGTTGAAGACTTATGATTAATTCTTTGATGTATAGTGGTCACAATGTTACCCTTCAAAGGATTCCAAGTCACTGTGGAATAACGGGTAATTAGTTTGCAGACTGGGCAGGCTTAGACCTCCCCAAACATGATCCTCCTGTTTGTTATCAAAGTGCTAAAGCAATCATCAACAGGTTTAAGGCTCATTTTCAAGACATGATTTGGAGTCCTGTGAGGAAAAGGATCAAGGTTCCTTAAGGGAAAATCCCATTTCTAGTGATCTGCCAGGATCTGTCGGTGTTGATAACTTTAGAATTAAAACGCGACATGATTATTTCTTAAAACACACATACAAATTTCGTTTAGCAGATTCCTTAACTTGCTCTTCATGTAATACAAAACACATGAGTAGATAATTTGGTATCTTGACTTAACAGAGTAATAGTGGCTAATAATGTTAAGAAACAATGTAATTTTTATTGTGTTTCAATTTCTTTTTAATATGATGGTTATTTTAAATAGTAGACTCATTAAATCTGGGATTGCAGAAAGGCCACTTTGAATCAAACATTAAGCAATTTTTTTTAAAGAGATAACAGTGGGATTTAATTTGTAGTCAGAATCATTACTGATCTCGCAAAATAACCATGTTTCATGGATTTAACCCTACATCATCTTTCACTAAAATACAATTCAACATTCACAACAGATTTTTCGATCCTTTAACATCCATATTGCCTGTCAATGCTAGGATTTAGGAATAATTGAAAAAGATGGCATGATCAGCTGCAACTAAAAGAGCATTATGCTCCACAAGAAAAGATGGAAATACTACTTCAGTCCTGATTACATATAACTGGACATCATTCTTGATCAAATTTTAAGCTAGTGTTACTTTATTTGCGATGTGCTTCACAGATTTCACATAAGCAATATAAAATCGGACACAATAAGAAATGTAAGGAAGAGAAACAGATGCATAGCCCAAGAGAAGTCGTTTTAGAAAGTGCTGCAGAGGAAGATAGTAAAAATGTTACTTTTAACACAAGCACATGTTAACGAATAAGCTAGGAGTAGCAGTTTACGATATGCATGAGGAAAAACGAAAAAGCAAACGTTGTAAACATTTAAAAACTTACTAGCAATGAATTTTATGACTTTGATCAGCTTATTTTCTAGTTGTAAGGAGAAAAAATAGTGAGCTGTAGGGGGAATATTGGAAGAAAATGTGCATTTGTGAAAATGTGCAAAAATGAATGACTTAGATGTAAAAGCATGTGAATGACTTGGATAAAAAGTAGAAAAGCACAAATTTTTGGAAAAAAGCAAAAGTCGATAACTATGTAATGTAATTTAAAATTTTAACAGCAGTATATTAAGCGAAAATACATTAAACAATAAAAACACAAATCCATGTTTTTGATATTCCTAAAGTATTAAGAAAATAAAACATTAGGGAAAAAATTAAATTAACAGCAGAGTGTTGGTGCATAATCACAATATACTTAAACTTAATCCAGTGGCACAACAGCCAATGAGGGCCAAGGCCTATTGTGCCCAACTTAGTATAAGTGACCTTGGGCACTGAAGTGCATCATGTTCCGGTCAGGTGGCAAGTCTGAGGCAAAAACCCCAGTGTAAAGTTCCCAAGCAAGCTTGGTACTCATTTATCGATCCACAGAAGGGATGAAAGGCTGAGTCAACTTTGCCCAGCCCGGGGTTTGAACCTCAAGCCTGTGGCATGGAAATGCGATGCACTAACCACTTTGCCACTGGGTTTTACATAAATAAATTGAGCCTGTATTGTTCACAAACAAGTCTTGCATATAAAATTAAGACTGTACAGTTTGCTTTACAGTACATGTAAGCAGTTTGATAAAATATTAAGTTGTAAATACATGTTACAAATCATAACCTTAATGATATTCAGGATAATTATGGCTTACCTATGTTAATTCTACCTCCATTCAAACCATTCATTGCCATACTAAAACCTTGTCCTTCAGCTCCAATTCTGTTAGATGCAGGAACTTTACAATCTTCCATTATCACAGCACGGGTTGGTTGAGAATTCCACCCTAACTATATATACATATGATGAATTGTAACACATGTCATAAATATATAGGACAAACTTCAAATAATTTCTCTGTTGGGATGAATCGGCAAAGATCTGATAAAATTTTTTTTTTAATATTATTAAAAAAAATCCCATAAAATTTATACAAGACATTTCAATTAACATACTGGTATTTTTCTGTTAGCCAGGCACAAATGTGGCCGATTGTGAACCAAATACGAGCTAAGTCGGCAGCGAAACGAATGACGAAACAGTCAATGGAATAAAAGTCAAAAACGCTCAATTATAAACAAATATTAATAGTATGAAAAACAAGTTCAACTATAAACAAATATTAAGGAATTGTAAACAAAACAGTTTCACCCAAAAAGAATGCTTATAATTATTGGTTTTTCTAGAATATGGCATGTTGAAAGATTGCACCGCCAACGTACTCCGTCACAAAAAGACAGTTTCATTTTATGATTCTGATTGCATTCTTTGCCAATATACCTTTCTCTTGAAAAAAAAGAGACTGCATTTTCTTTAGTTCTGGCTAAATCCCAAATTTTCAACATTTTTTAAAACAAAAATTAAGATGGAAGAAAGAAAAAAGAAACGTGCTTTGTTTTGAGCGAATTCAGAGTATAGAGCACATGGTCTAAAGCGAACATTTCTCTAATGGTTTTAAGAAATTTGGCAGAATTCTACATTTGGCGACTTTTTGCTTGCGCCCAGCTATTGGAAAAGTACCTACATACTTTTGAAAATATATAGAGCTATCCATTATTAAAGTGATTCCAAAACTTAAGAAAATATTATGGAGGGAAAAGTTTCTTATAAAATCATACAATCATAACCATAAGGTAACATAACCATAAGTAGAAATATTGTACAAGTCATGATAAAATAATGATAAATATTTTTATAATACTAATGTTCACACACACACAGAACAGGTAGAATACCTAGGAATTCCAAGAGAAAAAAAAATACTACTAAATCAAAAATATAATTTGGTTATTTTTAAAATATTAGCAGGAGAACCCCCTTTTTACAAAGGTGAAATTTTAAAATAGTTTGTGTAGAAATTTAATGAAAATTGACATCAACCAGGTGCATAATGACACAAGGAAAAATTAAATAATAGCTTGTACGTGTGTGAATGTAGCGGCTCACCCTTTAATTATCTAAACAATTTTTGGTGAATTTTGAAATAGATAAAAGATCCAAATAAACTGTTTTAAACATTTATGATATATTGTTGTTTCAAGATGTAAAAACTCCACATAATTCAATTACAGAGTTAAGCAATAAAAAAATATTTAAAATTCATCACAAGATGAAACTTTATTTCCACACATTTTATGCCTGTATAATAAAAATGAGTTATTTTACTGTAACAGTGAAAAAAAAGATAAGTTTATATTTTGAGACCACATTAACATACATTACAAGCGATTAGATGCATTCATTCATTAAAAAAAAAAACTATGATTACTGTATGAATGATACTGTATTTTTTTTAGAGAAGAGTTTCATATTATTCTTAAGCTAATACAATAACTACTATGATTCCTTACTCAGGTTACAGTGCATTACATTCTACCTTGCAAAATTCCACTCTTTCTCAATAAAGGCAACATTAATGTGAATTGAAAAAAGTGTATGAAATGAAACACTTTAGTAGGTTGATTTATCTCAAAAGAAAAACTGACTAGATATTTCATTAATGTCATACCAATTTTTGGTATCAAAGTATTACATAAATAGGAAAACTTCTATATTTCTAATAATGTTTGTTTTGAGTTACCTAAATTGTAGCTAAACTTATTTTGAAAGGAATAAAAGTAGACAATCAAAATTAAATTATTTTTGAACTTCTATACTATTAGTTCACACTCTCCCTAATATATTTATCATGTTGTTCAAATTTTAATCGTTAATAAAATACTTTTTATTCATCCACTCAAGTTCAAATACATTTTTTAAAACTTGTTGTGGATGACACTTGATCTTAACAGTTTCTTCAAATATTAATTCATTAATTAAATTAAATATAGTTAAGAGATTTCAACCGATATTATTCCTCTATATGGCAGCACCATTGGATAAAACACCTTTTGTTAAATTTGTGATGAAGATTTAACTTAACCTAAATAATCATTTGCTAGTTAGATGTCAACATTCCACATTTTTATACTGGTTTTAAGATAAATTCTTACTTATTATGTTCCAACTTTTGTTAAAAAATGTAATTATAATTTTAATATGGTTAAGGTAACTGGGACGTCTGCGATAAGGAAAAATGAGCATTTTTAACACCAAATTTAAATGGTTCTCACTTATTTAAGTTAAATGCAAAGAAAGTAAAATTTTTACATTGAATTATCTATATATTTATGTACCTGTCAATGTAAAAAAATTCCATTTTAAATAACAAATAAATCTGTATGAGTAATAAATAATCAATAATTATTTTTTTTATTTTTGAGGTATGTTCTTGCCTTTAGATACACTTTGCAAAAAATCTACTGCACATACAGCTGTAAAATTCTATAGAGTTTTTGCAAACATAACAATCCATAAAATAAATGAAATGAAATTTTAAAAAATTCTTAATTTAGTGATTTAAATTTCCTTTAAATTTTATGCAGCAATAGTACTATATCTAAAATTTGTGAATGTTTATTTGAAAAAAAAAGCCATTCACTTTGTTCAAAACTTGCTAATATTTTGCATATTGTAAGATCCACACAATTAGATTAGATAAAGTAGATTTTGAGAAAATTGTAGTGGAATCACCAAAAAAATGCTTTTTGAGAAAACTGCAAATGAGAAGATATTTTCATTCATGATTTGTAAAATAAAATTGTTTAAAACAATATAAAGCCATACCATAATTAATCTGATTATTTTACATCATTTATCAGTTTCTAAATTGTAAGTTTAAAATTCTAGATTATTTAGAAGTCTTTTTAATTACTCTTTCCCTATTTCATCAAAGATTCGCATCTTCTTTCAATTAAAATACCAAACTTCTATGTCTATAAGTTTTAGTATTTTGTACATCATCATTACAGAATTCCTTACACATATTTTTGTAGTAAAAATACATAAAGAAAATGTCTTTGATAAAGTTAAAAAGTTAATTTGATGTCTAATTTAAATGGAACTCTTGTTTTTAAATTTATAACAAAAGAATCTTTGGTTTTGTACTCATACAAACGAATATTTATTTATTTTAAAGTAAAACCAACAGTTATAAACATATAGAGTTATTCATGAGCATTCAAATGTTAACAATAAGCAGTTAGCAAAAACGAAATGTCTACTTTACAAGAGAGGAAAGAGGATTATTCTAAATTAAATACACAAAATCCAATTTATACTTTTTTTTCTCTTTAATGTGGCTGCATATTAGTATTTCTTACCTTTGCAGACCTAGTTCATTCCCCAGGAGTTGGTATCACTTTTTATTTCAGCACCATATAGGCAATACCAATTGCTGCAAGTAATTTTGATGCCCAGTTTCCTACCCAGAGGGAGGCACCTAAGCTCTGACGATGCAAAATTGAACTTAGAAAATTTGCCAAGGGTACCTAAGCCAAATGGGCACTCCAAGGGATTTTTTACATGCCGCATAATCATACAACATGGCCACTGTCTATTTTCTGCATCATGAAAATCCACCGACTTGGGTCGGGGTCAAACCCGCAACCTTGGGAGCAGAAGGTCAGCGACACACCAACTATGCCACCCAGTCAGCCCACTTTGTACTATATCCACTTGATTTATAATTTAAAAACTACACTGAGTATTTATAAATGAAAACTAGACATAATTAACATTTCAAAAAACAAATATTTACTTAAAATTTTTGTAACTTATTTAAATTTTCTGTAATTTTTACACAAGAAATGTAGAATTTTCAATAAATTTGAACATATAATACAGAAAAATTATATTCTTTGTATAGAAAAATTAGTTTTTCACAATGCATATTACATACAAAATGTGTTTTCAAGAAAGTGTACCTGAGTCATAGTTACATCACATTTATTTACAACTTTTAAAATTCAATTTTCTAGCATTCTATTTATTGAATTCATATAAATTGTGAGTCTATGGATGCAGCAAAGTGTCTTTCTATTTTTTAAAAGTAAAATAAAAAAAATGCAAAATTTGAAGCTTTTTCACGTCCCAGTAACATTAAAAAGGTGTTTTGCAACTTAATATTGTGATTCTGTCATATGTATATACATATTTATATTAATTGTAATTATTTAATAAAACTAAAATAAAATTTTTCTTTGTTGACCTAAGTAGGAATGGACTAAAAATGTTTTTTATATTACTCCTTCTATTAGTAAAATACTTCATGGAAGTGAACCATCTATAGTAAAAATATCAAATATTTATTCCATCAATGAAAAAGAAAGTTCTGGAAATGGAAGGAAAATATCCTAATTGTTCAAAAAGTGCAATACACAAATTTTTAAGCAAAAAAAGGTTATATGCACACAATAACAAGCAAATTTTCAAGCTGGCAGCTCAAAAATATTATTCATTTTGTATCACACATAAACCAGCGCTTCATGCAAATACAAGGTAAAGTTTGAAAAAAAAAAAAAGGTTTCTGTTAAATTTAGGGAACTAAGAGGAAACCTACAATAAGTGAAATATCCAACAAAAGCAGGGCTAAGATGGGTGAAGGACATTAGGTCCTGAAACTGCAAAAAGCAAATCTTATGGCAGTAAATTCATGAGTTCTGGAGTAGGTTGATGGAAGGCCATACAAGGTACTTTCTCATATGCAAGAAAATTATATGCATAAAGATTTCATATTAAAACAAACTCAGACAATTATAAATGGATGTTACGCAAAGCCAATACATTTCATACCACATTCAAGGGGAAAGGTAAAGATGGAAAATTTCTATAAGGTAATGTTCAAAGTCATGTATTTAAATCAGCAGAAGTTTGTTTAACAAGAAAAAAGATCAATGTCATGACCAAGCATCAGCAATAACCAGGAACCCTATAGAAAATACGTGGGGTTAACTGTTTTGCCTTCTATATGAAAACAATTAATTGGTATATAAATTGGAATATACTAACATGAAGAAAAGGGTTGATATTCAGAACATTTCCTTAAAAATATAATTAACTTGATGTCAAACTGTGCTTCAAAATAATTTGAAAAAATAATGGAGTAACATATTAAATTTAATAAAAAAAATTCTTTTAACTCATTTTTTTATAGATCTCTAAGGGGTACTCTTTTGGCACTTTTTAGTTATATTGCTGTTTTATTTTTTCTAATTGAATTTCTTAAATGTAAGTTAACAGATGCAGTGTTTAGTGAAACCGTGATACAAGAGTGTGTTTGATTTTTAATAAAATGTTTCATTTATTTGCTAAATAGTAGAAAGTTTTGCAAGCTTATAATGTTGTGTAGTAGACTGTATAACACTGTTCATTAAATACATGTTAAGATCACCAGATTCAGAGTTAACCATTAATGTTCATGGGATTGAATTATCTGGGGGGGGACTTTTTGCTTAGAAAATGCTGTATTTTCTTTTCTAAATAACAAAGTTTCTAAATAAGAAAATAATATGAAATATTCAAAATATCAGGCAAACTACACTACATCCAACAAAAATTTGTTGGCAATGTCATTTTTTTTTCAGGGCATAAATATTCTAAGAAATCAAGAACAACTTTTTAAGCATTTTAGTTAATCTTATGATACTGAAAATCTATCAAAAATTTGATATTTGTTGAATTGTATTGAAAATTAAACTCAAGACAATAAAAGCATAACTTTTTAAAATCTGTTCATTGCTCAAAATTTTAATTGAATACGAAGATATTTTAATTGAATATTCTCATATAATTTGTAATATATTATAGGCATTTTATACATCATACGAAATCAACTTTAAATCTCTCCACCTAATTATTAAAACTGTAACTGAACTAATAACACTTTGATTAGCATTCTGACTCCATCTTGCTCTTGGTACAATAAAATATCTTTATTCAATAGGTTCATTCTTTAAGGTAGACTATATCTCACTCTTAAGTTTCCCTAACTTTAACATATTTCACATTGTCTTTAGTACAAAATTTATCTTCATATTGTCCATCTTTTTAAGTTGTATGAAGACACTCTGGTATGTAACATAAGAAATAAATTTGACAGTAAATTTATTTCTTTTAGTTGAACTGAGAGTTAACAAAAGAGAACACAATGAAGTGTACCCTTCGGCCATACTATCATCACCCTTATTCTTCTCAACGCCTTCCAAGTGCAGCCATATTTTTAACCCCCAAAAGAAAGAACTATCTTAATTTTTTACATATCCTAACTCTTTACAATCATTAATGAATCCAAAAGTACCCTGAAACATACATCTGATTATAAAGTATCAAATTTACTAAAAATCAAAGAATATTTACTTACTTTAAACAAAAAAAGAAATTTAATTTTCTGGTGTTTAACAATAAAAAGCCACAAGTATGTAATTTAAAAAAATATTCAAAATGTAAACAAAATTTACAAAGTAACCATAGCAATGACAGAAAATGTAAAAATGTTTATTCACCAAAAATATTGAAAAGAGGCTGCACTGATGCATATCGTCGGCCTAATTATCAGACTGCGTAACTCCACCGGTGTTACTGATTTAATATAGGAGTGCAATGCACCAAGCGCTCTTTGGCGCGCTTCCTTAATCCTTTTGTTTTGTCTACGCCATGCCTCAGTGCACGCTACGCTTTTAATTTATTCCTCGATCAGTATTATCATTACTTTTTTTTATTTCATAATAAAACTAGATTTCGAAGGGAAAGGTGGTGGCTAGATTTTAACATAAAATAAATACTACAGAAAGTAATATTAATGTATTACACTTTCAGATATAAATTATTTACACTATTTTAAGCGTTCATTACACAAAATTTGAACAATGTGTTACTTTTGCTGAGCAGAGATCATGCGGGGGGAAAAAACAAAAAAAAACCACTAACACTAGTATACGTTATCCTCATGGCAACTACATTATCGCACGATAAAAATATCAAAGTAAACCATATTGTAATATTATCGCCTATCTAGGCGAACATAAACAACAACTTGGCGCCTAGCCTTACTGTATCAAATTAGCATCCCAGATGGAGTTACACAGTCTGATAATTAGACCAACGATATACTATCAATTATGAGGAGCAGCAATAATTTTTATCCCCCATATGAAAAAACTGAATCACACTAAAATTCCAAAATTTACGAACATGTAATTAACATACGCCTGATTTTTTTTTTGTTCTTGTTTATAACAATTATTAAAAATATACAAATTAAACTTTGAATGTTATATACTTTGGATAGAAAATTCATTATACTTCAAGAAAATATCAATTTAATAACAAAATTAATTTTTTTAAAAATTTACAAATTGTTAAAACTTTTAATAAAGATAAACAGAAAAACGTAAACTTCAGCTAAGTTAGGCAGTTAACAAAGTGGCAATGCTTTATTTTATAAATTTTAATAATTGGCTGAGATTGATCAATTTTTTTTTCATAAAAACTAAAATAAAATTCTAACTTTACCATTTAAATTTTAAACTTACTTTTTTTTCTTTTTTCCCAAAACTTAAACCAGGAGTACCTTTTTCAAGAACTAAGCATGTTATTCCCTTAGGTCCAGTCTGACCAGTTCTAGCCATTAGAACATAAATATCAGACTCTCCACCACCACTTATAAAAGCTTTTGTACCATTCAAAATATAATAATCTCCATCCCTTTTAGCAGTAGTACTCAATGATGCAGCATCACTACCACTATCTAAAAAAAGCAATTTGTCAGAATATGTAAAAAATTATAAGCATAAATATTAGTGAAAATTTTGTAATAAAAACTTGAAACAAAAAAAGCAAATAAACTAAATAAGCGAATATCAATCTTTCTACATACTATAATCATTTTTAGATTCTAATCCCTAACAAAAAAATATTTCAATGCATTAAAGAATCTTCGCAATTCATTTAAGTAAATTTTAAGTTTTATAACGAATTGTAGATGATGCTGAATAAAGATAATGATGCTTTTTTTTTTTCATATTTCAGATTTTGGAAGGGCCATGTTCATTTTGTGATCAACAGCTGCAGTATCATTTTATGGCACACAATCTAATTAAAATCTCTTTAGTCAAGAATAACTTAAAATTGTTCTTTCATGTTAAAATACTTGAAAACTCCCCCTCATACAAGTTATGTAGAAACAGCTTTTCTGGTCAGTTGCAATATAAATGTTTCCTGTTTGATGATCATTTTTAGTCTTCCCTTAGCATTTTTTTCAAGTCTCAAAGAATCTTTTTCGGCTATTTCATTTGTTTTAATTCCAGTCATTTCATTTTTAGATCTCTACAATGGTAATAAAATCTGTTTAATAACTATGAAATTTAAAAATTCCGCATTTTGTTCAGAGATCAATTATGTAAAAATATAAATTTTAATAAAGGAAACCTACCCAGAAGAATTAATTGTGCTTTATGTTAGTATACAATTACATCAAAATCCTATATTAATGGTTTAACAATAAGAAAAATTTAAAGGAATAATGGAGTTTATAAGAAATAGAGTAACTTTATTTAAATTATCTTCTTTCCAAAAACAATTTAGAAAAGTCATTATTTCCAATCCAGCACAATAATTTTATATGAAAATTCCAACATATTGTAAAACATACAACCAAAAATTCTCATAATACATATTTAAATAAAGTAGGTTAACTCTTTCTGGGTTGGTTTGGATCAAGAACAATTATCTAGATTAGGGGTGGGCAACTAGCAGCTCACCAAGACAATCGGAAAACCAAATGAACAGAAAAATTCTCTATATTTGAGTCAACATATATTTATGCGCAAAGTTTTTTTTTTACATGAAGATCAAGTTGGCTTACATAACTTGCAAGCAATGATGAGAATTTCAACAAGAGAAATCTAATTCTGATTTCAAAAAAATTGTAGAAAAGTGTGATAACATACGTTTGTCCCATTAAAGTGATTCTAAAATTAAGTGCGCTTGCAGCTATAGGTGATATGAAATCAGAACAGTAAATAAATTGAATAAAATTGCCACTATTTTATTTAACTTACATTTTTTGGGTTATAATCAATAAAATTGTATTATTTTTATAATACTTTTTCTGAAAGGCAAAGTTAAATAACGAATGCAATTCTTTTTAAAAGATGCAGCTCTCCGGTATCCTTCACTTCCACAATGAGGCCCGTGAACCAAAACAGTTGCCCACCCCTGACCTAGATAAACCATTAGTGTTGAAATTTCTAATATAGATTCAAGCAAAAAAAAATTTGAATGCAACTTTGGTAAATAAAGCTATATTTCTGGAAAGTTTTGTTTTAATGTCACCTCATTTAAGGATTCCAGTAATAAGAGTATTCAAACAACTTGTTCCCCGGTATTTAATTCCTTATTCATGACACTAATGTGACATCGTTGGTGTTACAGATGTCCGTAAATATAAATTACCTAAATAATAATAAAAATAATTTAATAAAGAATTTAAAAATGGGAGGCTAAGATACTGTAACAGATAATGTTATATGAGTTCCCTGGTTAACAATGACTCATTCCAGTGGTGTTGCGAGGGGGTGCTAAAGGAGCGGCGGCAAGCACCGCGATATCTAGATTAAAAAAATATTTCGAACTCCAAATCGCGCCAGCGGGACAAAACAGAAGGAAATGAGTGAATGCTTTGATACACACAGATGAAGGAAGTTTATTAGTCATTATTGAATCACATTCATTTTTATGTTACTTAGGCTTCTGGCAACCGGTACTGTGTGAAGTCAATGAGGCTCAAAATTATTTGCAAACAGAGGGACTAAATATCCATCAATGTGTTAAAAAATACATGCTTTACAGACCGTATTAGAAGCAAAACGAGAGGAATTCGTGGATGACGCTTCAATATATGTTAAAAGCTTATGTGAAGAGATCGAAATTTCTTTTGAACCCCCAAGACGAATCGGACGGAAGTACAGATGTTCAGTTATCGTATGAAGATGATTTCAGGCAATCAATGTTTTCTTTAAAAGACAGAGTAACAGCTGAAATTCGAGAAAGATTCCAACAGTTACAGAATCGAGCACAAAAACATGCTTTTTTTGTCTGAAGTGATATTGAGCATGGACGAACTTAACTTGCAAGGAGAGGCATGACTAAGGAAATCCATTTGGGGTCGAGACTAGGTGTAATAGTAGTACTCCTTTAGGGTGTTCAACCCTCAATGTAATTCCTCCGAATAGCCAGTCAATTCAGAGAAAATAGCCTTTGAAATTCATGCTTTACACAATTAAGCTTTTACACAATTAAGTTTCAATTTTCTCTAATGAGTCCATAGCCTGGTTGGTAAATCGTCTGCTTACTATGTGCGAGGTTAGGGTTCGATTCATAAATCAACTTTTCTTTTTTTATTTCATTCATTATTTTTTAAAATTAAATAAATTTATTTATGAAAGGTTTATTTAATATTAAATGGTATTTTATGTAATTATTTTGTATATTTTATAAAGTTAAAAATTACTGTAATTATATAAATATTTATATTAAATTTTATAAATATATAGTAAATATTACGATATTTTACATAAAAATTAGTTACAAATAGTTTTATGTAAAATACAATATACTATATAAATAAAATATTATAAATAATATAAAATATTTAATAAGTCCTATTTAAATAATAAACTAATAATTTTAATAAAAATTCTAATAATAAACTAATCATTTTAATAAAAATTCTAATAATAAACTAATCATTTTAATAAAAATAATAATAAATTAATCATTTTAATAAAAATATTAATAAATTAATCAAATAAAAAATATTAATAAATTAATCATTTTAATAAAAATTCTAATAGTAAATTAATCATTTTAATAAAAATTCTAATAGTAAATTAATCATTTTTATAAAAATTCTAATAGTAAATTAATCATTTTTATAAAAATTCTAATAGTAAATTAATCATTTTTATAAAAATTCTAATTGTAAATTAATCATTTTTATAAAAATTCTAATTGTAAATTAATCATTTTTATAAAAATTCTAATAGTAAATTAATCATTTTTATAAAATTCTAACAAATTAATCATTTTAATAAAAATTCTAACAAATTAATCATTTTAATAAAAATTCTAATTAATAATAATTCTCATTAATAATAATTCTTAATATTAATTTTAATTATAAATTTAATTTTTTTTACTTTATAAAATACAAAATAATTACATTACATAAAATATTTTATTTTAAATAAACCTTTCATAAATAAATTTAATTTTAAAAATAATTAAATGAAATGAAAAAAAAGTTGATTGAGGAATCGAATCCTAACCTCGCGCATAGTAAGCAGATGATTTACCTACCAGGCTACGGATTCGTTAGAGGAAATTGAAACTTAATTGTATAAAAGCTAAGCATGAATTTCAAAGGCTATTTTCTCTGAATTGACTGGCCATTCAGCAGAATTGCATTGAGGGTTGAACACCCTAAAGGAGTACTACTATTACACCAAGCCCCAACCCTAAACGAATTTCCTTAGTCGTGCCCTCCCCTTGTTAGATCAAACTCCTCAAGACATTAATATAAGAGAATTCCAACTTGAGAGTATACATTTACAAGCTTTCGTAGCTGCAACAAACCCAGGATGTAAAAAAGAACTCATTAGGTCCGGCTCTCTGGGTTTATTAAAATATATTATTGAGTCCAAACTTGAAGATGGCTTACTAAACAATGTCAAAATGTTGAAATTTTTTTTTAACATCTGCCATTAGTAATGCCAGTTGTGTGAGAGAAGCTTTTATATAAGCTACAATTAATCAAAAATTATCTCAGAACGATTATGTCCACATTAAGTCTTAACAAATTTTAGCTATTCTGGCAATTGAACATAACACATATTGATATTGACAATTGTATAAAATATTTTGCTACGAAAAAAGCACGAAAAGTGCATTTTTAAATCAATAAAAATTTAAAGCTGCTTTTTTTTTTTACTTTTACTAATTTTTTTGACTAATAATTAAAATAGAGGGGGTGGCAAATTTCTGGTCGGCCTCAAGCCCATGCTATGCCACTGACTCATCCCGATTTGAATTAAAAAAGGTCACAAAGACAAAGACGCTATATGATCTAATGCCTTTTTATCATCTGACTTTGATTTAGAATTACTAACTCTGCCACCAATAATTCATTATGTTGCTCTACAGCAGTGTTCCCAAACTTTCGACATATGTGTACCCCTTTTATGAATTTTGTATATAATGCTGAGTGTCCCTCAAAAAAGAATTTGGTTTACTTTAATAACAATCAAAATAAATAAGAAAAGAGAAGTAAAATTATTAATTTTAAAACATAAATAAAAGTTATATTATAAATAACATTTATTTGGATTAATGAAAAGGATGAGATTGTGCTGAGATAACAGATCCTCATAATTTGTGGTTCCCCCTAAATATTAACGAAATAAGTTCTCTGTAATGAATTGCAGTATATACCCACAGTGTCACACTGGACCATCTCGCGCCTCACAAGACTGCCTTGACTTGACTCATGAGAATGAAAGAATAAAGTGCAGCTAAGCACAGTGTGGTGCATATCCTTACCAAACTCTTCCCATACCCCCTGGGGGTATGCGTACCAAACTTTGAGAAACACTGCTCTAGAGCAGTGATTCTCTACCAATGTGCCACGACACTTCTGTGCAGCGCCAATTTCTTTTTTTTAAGTTATTAAAAACGAAAAGAAAAAAATAAATAAATAAAATTCCAGAACCAAATCATTCGGTCGTTTCATAGAAATAAACTATTCATAAAATTGTTATTGACCATTTGACATCACAAGAAGAGAGAGCTATTCATTACTTGCAAAATTTAGATATAAAAAATTTATTTGGTTCATATTCCATTTGTGATAATGGATTAATCTGTTTGAGTTAATTTTGAATGATGAGGAAGAACTAATTTCGCTATGTATATATAATACTCAAAACTTAGTTTCAAAATATTCGGAAAAGTCAATTAATTCATTTTGGATTAAAATTAGAGATTTTCCCATAACAGCTAAAAACACTTTAATAATATTGTTACACTTTTCAACATTTTTTTTGTGTGAAATCGGATTTTCACCATTAATAAGTATTTAAAAAAAAGATTGAAACTTTTTTAATGTATATGATGAAATGATACTGGCATTATTTTTATGACCAAATGTTAAACAAAATTATCAAAAATAATCAGGCTCAAATTTCCCATTAAATGTATTCTTATGAGTAATTACACAATAAACATTTTGTTTTCCTTGTTGCATATATCATTTTATTTAACACTAAAAATTATTATGATACACTATTTTTTACATAGTGTATTACAGATCAGTAAAGTTTTTTTAAACTTATTTTATTGTTAGAAATAGGGTCAAATTTTGTGCCGCCAAATTTTTAAATAGTTAAAAGTGTACAGCAACAAGAAAAAGGACAATAATAAATCTAAACTTGTGTGAATGCATAACACATATTTGCTAATAACTCAATACTATTATAAAGAAGAAAGACAAAATTTTAAAAATGCTTAAATCTTCCTCTAATAGCAATATATTATCAGACATTTTATATCCCTTTAATCTAGATCTAATTTCAAAAGGGGATGAAATCAATTTTGAATTATAAATACATTTCATAAATTTCCCTTTTCAATGCAGATTTTGTTTCTACAATATAAAGCTGAGAGTAATTTAAAAAGAAATTTCTTTATGCTACATTTAGAGCAAGTTGTTGCAATCCATACTAGTGTTACATTACGTTCTGTTTAACTAATGTAGATGATTTTTTTCAGTGAAAGTAATAAATTATTAAAGAAAATAAAAATGAACAATTTAAAAAAAGAGAGCGAAAATTTCATGTAGCATTCAAGACAATATCCGTGACGTTCATTCAAGTTCACTCTCTGGCAAATCATGCCAATAGAAGTTATCACTTCAAAAAAGAGGGGGTTTAATAACTCCCACAATTCCTATAACAGCAAGCTGTAATTGATATAACTGTTAATAGATGAAAAGCGAAATAAATTAATTTGTTAATAAGTTTGAGATGACTATCTAAATTCAACTGCCCCTCTTTAGTAACAATAACTTTATTTACAACTACTAACAACTCTCTCTCTCACTCCTTATAATTACTTAAATACCTCACACATTTTACTCCGAGACTCTCTCTCTCTCAAATGCTTTTATCTCCAGTCATACGTATAACTTCCCCACACTACCAGGGATACAATTGCACAACACTGCTGCTGAAACAGCGCCATCCATTACCTTAACACTGATCTAAAACTATTTTTTGTATTATTTTATATCTAATGCAAATCAATATTTTTATTTCATATTAATCTTATTTTTTACATAAATGCACAACTAAAAATTTTAAAAGGGTTACATGATTGTGTGTAGTATCTATAATCCATGCTTTAAAATGTAAAAACAAAAATTAAATTACCTGTAAACACAGTATAGATATGAAGAATTATCTTTAAATATTAAGTACATTTTGATCAGTAACATATTGCAATATAATTAACAATATGTTTAATGGGAGGGGATTCTTTAAAACTTTATATGTATTTACAAATAAGAATTTAAAATGTTACTATATATATTCAAAATATATAGCTATTATTTATTAAATTATTTGATTGTATGTATGAAATTGTAAGGCCTTACTATGCTCTGATGATAATAATAATTTTTTTTTTGATATTTTATGTGATCTTTCTAATAATGGTAATAAATGAAAGCATTGTGTTTCATTCTCTCTTTCTAAAATTGATTCAGTTCCAGAAATTTCTTATAGGAATATTTTTTTTACAAGATGTTCAAAATGAAATGTTACAACAAATTTTTATATACAGTTACCATTCACTTTAACACTAAAAACACCCAAACCAGTCAAAAGACTGTGGTTTCACTATGGTAGAAATATGTATGTATTAAGAGTAGGTATGCTTAGTGTTAATGCCCAATTTTTATTTTATTAAAAATAATAGGATTTTCCCAAACTTATTGAGAAGCTTTAGTTTAACACTTAAAGAAGACGAGTATTACTATTTATAAGTCTTAAAGTGTGATTAAAAAACTAAATATTATATTATATTTACTGAATGACTTTCAGTAAATTTATAAAAATCTTTGACAACTGAGAAAAGTTTTACAAGTCTTTAAAGACAACTGGTCAATTTATTTTACAAAGCTCCTTACATAATTTATTAACATAGTTTTCAGAGTATAAAACCATCTAGTTAAAAAAGTGTCTTTTAAATGATTATGAAAATTATATAATATTTGCCCTCCAATTTAAGATAACGTGATAAAGTATTTACTTTTCAAGAAATTTTTTAAATTAAAATAAATGTACAAATTGGGAACCTCAACTAGGGTTATCAATTTGGTTTACAATGGAGTATAACATTCTCAATAATCCCTATTTCCTACATTAAATTTCATCTTTTAAAATTTTCATTATGAACTTAAAACTTTAGAAAGAGTAATATTTTTGTTTTATCTATCAGTGTTCATTAAAGAAATATTAATGTTCTACACAGCACTTTGGGAGTTTCAACTAACATCCCATATTTTTTATTTATGTGATTATCTTCAATTATTAAATGATTTACTCATTTTTCCATTGAATGTAAGGTACATTTATTTTATTATATTTATTATTTTTTTTACATGATAGCTACATCCCACAAAAACTGGAGTAAAAAATTATTTGAATTGTAAAAGAGAAATGTGTTCCCATCTTCCCCACCCCACCCCCTTTGCCAAATGAAATAAACTTTTGCCAAATGAAATATACTAAAACTAATTTTTAAAAAAAATAGCGATGAAATTTCGAATGCATAAGAATTTTAAAATATCTTTGCATTTTTATAAATATTTAACAATATTTTATATTAAATGTTTTTAAATCTTGACTACACATGGCAGCTACAACTAATCATTTCATTCTAATTAATAAGTTATGACCCAATGATATTTTAAAATTAACTAAGTGATAAAACATCTGCCCCAAGTAAGTCACAATATTAAATAATGCGATTCTAAAATCACTTTTACTGATAGTTATTGAGTGGAAAATTGCATACATTACTTAGCAATATCCAGAAAAAGTTTTACAAGAAAAAAGTTCCAGAAAGTACCTTAACAAAGTTAAATAACTTCAGAATTTTAATATATATTTCCACTATGGATGCTGTTTTCTTTTTTTCCCAAACTCATTTCTCTTCATAAAATCAACACAAATTTCATAAAATTCTATACGAAAATTTGTACATAAGCATCTTAAAAATGACTTTTCTGGAAAATGAACACAAGATGATAATTTTTTTTTTTTAACTTAACACTTTACCAATCACTAGATAAAAATTTTCAAATTCTGGATATAAAAAAAGATTTTGATAATTACAAACTCAGTTTTAAATAAAGTTTATAGTAACATATCAAAATATTAAAATTTTCAATTATCTTTGTTATATAACATTTGAATTCATTTTCAATCAATTCTAGAAATATTAAATTCAATTTTACTATGGCAAAATGTGGAATTTTGGAGGAATGCATACTTATTTTAAAACTCAATAATCGACCCATTTATTCCACTGTATTTGGGAAAATGTGAATTATTCACACAAAGTTAACTGGTACATGGTAAATTAATATATCTGAAATAAAACTGATGAGCTACATTTATTGAGTTAATTAATCCATTATCATTGTAGTTTAGTTTTTTTTAGCTATAATCTTAAATCAATTCAATTGTAACAAGAATAGTAAAAGCTTGATGATTTTCTTTGACAAAATATCTTGACTTCGACATTTCAAAATGCATTGTAATAGTATTACAGATGTAACTATATATGCTCAAAATTTTGCATGCAAATAATAAAATAGATATTTATGATCGATTTAAGTTTTAGTTGTCATTATTAATCAAATAAGTTGTTGATGATCAAATATAAATGAAAATATAACAATTAAAATTAAACTATTTCATTTGCAAAATCTCAACTCATTCAGAATACCCCATTCCTTTCGATTCTGTTATATTTTGCATTAATATGATATAATGAAATTAGTTTATAAAGAGAATGACTTTTCTCTTCTGATTCAGTTATCTGTTGAAAACAGATATCAAATAGACCTAGCACAAATATCTCTAGATCGATATATTTAACTTTAATAATATACAAAAGAAAAGAATAATTACTAGGCTTAAATATTGTTAAAGGATATCAAATTACTTGGTTCTGTCAAACAATATGATGCAAAATGCTTCATAGTTGTGAGAGATGGCAAAAAACGCTGTTTTTGCTCTTCATTGCCATAATGATCGATCATCCACAAAGCCATGCTAAAAAAATTAATTTTTATAAATACAATTAAGATTTACTAAAAAAATATATAAAAAGTATGATCAAGTATAAAAACTCTACAAAAACAAAATCTGGATTTTTTTCATCTAAATTTTTACAAAAACTAGTCCAATTAACTATTATAAAACATGAGTAAATGAGTTAGAAAAGAAGCAATAAATTTCAGATCAAGAACTTTGCATTTTTCCCAAGATATGAATGCATTTATTTTTAAACAATAAATAACATGATAAAGTACACTTAAAAATATAATTCTTAATAAAACATAAAAGCACACTTTGTAATCTGGAAGAACAACACATTTATTTTTCTGTCTCTTTTGCGAAATCAAGATTTATTGAATAGGAAAGTATATTGTATATTGATTAAAAAAATCACATTCAAGAAGATTTAAAATACTATAGTTAAGCTTTCATTAAAAAATTATTAATGACAGGAAGAAAATTTAAAGTACTATATTATCATTTTAAAAATTTATAAATTCTTAATACTGTATAAATATAATCTTTTCAATATTCAACAAAAAGTCAAAGAAGAAAAATATAAGACAATGAAAGAAAAAAAAAAAAGGAAGAAACATTTTTTTTTTATTTCATTCACAACTCATTTTATATTATTTCAAATCTTATTTATGTTCACTGAAATAAGTTTACTTAATGTCAGTTTTAAAAATGAGATTTTGAGTTATGACTGAAATTTGAAAACAGCATTCAATTGCAAATTTATACATGTCACTTCAGGAATGATCACTGCAGATATCAGAATCAATACATAAGAAAATAAAGGTATATACATATTGTTATATAACTTTGTGCATAAATATAAAAAGGTACGTGATGGGAATTTATTAAATGTTTTATTAACATTATTCACATACAGCCTAAAAATGTAACTCTTTGTCCAAAATCATACAAATTATGTTTGCTTCTAGTTGGGAGTATAATATAAAAATGGCAAGAGCAAAAAAATCAGCACTAACAAACAATGTGACTCAGATCCCACAACTGAATTAATCAAGCAAAAGACAATGTAATGAAGTCGACTAATTTAAAATCTAAGGCTTTTGGAATTACATATATTACTATCCTAACATACACAAAAATGTTCTCTTCAATACAAAATTTTATTATTCTGTTGGTCTTAAGTATGAAAGTTTTCATACAGTTACATAACACTATGGTTTTGTGGTTCTCATTATATAATTAGGATATAATGCTATAATTATGAATTATACTACCAACTGTCTGTATACCATACTAATAATTTGTACAGCATAGAAAAGAAAATAACAGAATTTGCATCTCTACTACATGAAGATGAAATACTAAAAAAGCATTTGAGCATGTGAGTGCACGAGACAGGTAGCAAAAGTTGGGGAACAGTGGTGATTAAAAAAAAAAAGCAATTAAATTTACCATTCCTTCCTTTCATGTTTCATGCCTATGCCACCAGAATGAACTGCAAGGGAAGATATTTCGCTCTGAAATTAGTCGTTGTTCTGTGATGTACAAAACATGGAATTTAATGAACAAGTCTACACAACATTATATCTCATCAGTTTATACTGATAGACATTAGAAATGCTGAAGAAGGGCCAAGGTGATTCTGTGATATTAAGATAAAAAGTGTACAAGTGGTAATAGTGTTTTAAAGAAGGCCGAGAATCTGCATTAAATGAAATTATAATTGAGGTATTTTTTGATTATCAGGAAAATTGTTTATATTCAGAATTTATTAACAAATGGAATGGAGGAGGGGAAGCAATGCTATCGGCACCTTTTTTGCCATTTGTGATTCCATTCATTGCAAATGGCCTTAGATGTGGCAAAGTGGACAATGATACCTTCAACATATGACAATACACTTGAACATTGGCACTTAACAGATAGTGTTTCAGCAAAATTGAAACCGAAATGCTTTAAACATCTTACCAATTCATTGGGACATCCTACTATGATTTTTCTTTTTTCTTCAACAATGAAACAAATGAACAGGGAAGTTATTTTGTGTCAAAATATTCGAAAAAGTGGCATCCCAGGAAGAATTAAAAGATGGTTATTAGAAAATAGCTTCCACAGAATGTATGAGTGTTGACAAATTATATTGTCCACAAAAGAAATGCATTGCTATTTTAAAATATTCAAGGCAAAGAATTTTCAGTTCTCATACTTTTTTATCCTACCTTGCAAACTTTTTTTTTACAAAGAAGCACCTTGAAATGATTATGTATATAATTAACCAAAGTCTTTTTTGTCTCATTCTTTTGTGTGTATGAACCTCTAAACTTCATTTTGATCCATATATTCTTGCATAAAAAATTGACTGTATTTAGAACAAAAAGTTGAACCTCTCAAAAATTTATCTCTTACAATTCTATAATCACACAGTGGGTAGATGGATGGATGGAAGGACAGACAAACATACAGTTGGTATACACAATAAAATAAATACCTATAATGCATGTTTAACTAACAATACCATTGCAACAGCTGAAAACATGGGAATGAAACATGAATACTTCCGTAAACCTTTAACACCCAAACCTGTTTTGCATAATGTTTCCTCTTTGCACATATGCATGTCTTCCCCCAGTGCCAATGAATATCCAGCACTTTTTTTTTTTTATTACATTTTATAGATTATAAACTTTGAGCTGAACAGCTAATTTTGCTTACGCATTCAATGTGAATAATTTCCTTTGTTAAATTTGCCATTTTTCTAGGCAAAGTACCACCAGATGAACATTTCTTTAAATTTCTAGAGAGCACCTCAAGTGAAAATTATATACCAAATTTGTTAGAAATTCACAACTCATTTTAGCTGCAGGATACTGTTTATAGGGAAAGTTACATTATAACCATCCTGTATACATCTAGGTATAATTAGAATTTTGTAATTATTTTCTTTTAGATTTCAATAAAATAATTAACAAGAATCTCAATATAGTCAATTAAATTAAATAAGGACAAAAAAGAAGTACATTTTTAAACTAATTTGATGTTTCACTTTCATATTTATATTCAAGAAAAATATAGCATAACATGAATTATTTCCAAAAAAAATAAAAAAAAAACATGAAAAAATAAAACAACATTAACTATTAGACAACTATTTAAAAGATAAAAAGAGCATAAAAAAGTAAAATACATTTGTAATTACAATATATTTAAGGCTAATATACTTATGAATGGATATGAAGGCTGACGTGCTGACACAACCTCGAGAGAGAGCTTCAAATATTATAGATGCATCTAAGCGTGTCATACCAGAACCTCCATATTTTTCAGAAGTATAAATCGCACCAAAACCTAAAGAAGCAGCTTTACGCATTGTCTCTACAGGGAAAATTTCCTGAAATAATAATAATAAAAAAAAATACACATTTTGAGACAGAATTTTCTCTCAAGCAATAAAAAATCTTCACTCAAGATATGTTACATCTTTAAAATATTGCCTTTCACTATAAACATCAACATTCCCCACTAAAGTTTTCTTGTGAAAAAAACCAAAACTTGATAAAATGTATTTTTAGCGCTTTTTCTAACAAATTAATCCCTCTGTAAGAAATCATAGTTAGGCTGGGAAATTTTGTCATACAATCACCATATACCTCCTAGAACTAGAACCAATACATTACCATCAGTTTCTCTACAAACCTTTTCGCACAGGAGAAATATATTAAAAAATGATGTAGGTATCAACAAAGCACAAATTCAGAATGTGGATAGAACTTCTCAATGTTTATACATATATATTGTTATTATGAAGGTTTTTATAAAGGAATTCAAATTTTGAAGTATCAGAATTTATACAAAAAAGGTATTTTATAGTTTTGGACTGTTTTGACAGAAAGGATTTCTAAAAATTTTAGTTGATTGAATTTTTTAATTACCACATATTGTAATTCTAATCCATATAAAATAAAACGTAATAATTTTTTCCATAAGAATTTTTTTAAAATTATTATGATAAATTAATGGTATTTTAATAATGCAGAGAAACCAATGATGTAAAGTGCTTCGAAATAAGAGTTAATACGAATTATACAAACTATAATATTACTACATATGATATAAAAGCAAAAAGAAAATTTTTAAACTACACAATACTTTTATCACATAATTTAGGTTTGATTCTTAAACCAATTTTAATTACTTTAGATGATTGTATTTAAGACCGAATTTCAAATTAATTACGGTACCTATATTATAATACATATTATAAATATATTTTATTTTATATACATTAATGACATCAAAAGAAAAATTTACCGACATCTTTAATATTTAAAATGAATCATTCAAATAAAATTGTAGTAGTATCATCTACATAAGCCAGTAACAGCCTCCGGACAGTCGTGATCACTTTCGTCTAGTGGTATGTTACATGCTTTTGTATCAGAAGGTACTGAGTTCTATCCTCCTCATTGGTGACCTTGACTGAATTAAGAAAAAGCTCAACCTACTGATCTGTTGTGGTGCCATCTACCCGCAAGAAGAGCAACCAAAAGCCATCAGGCTCACTTGATGCAGCAAATAAAGTCATCACACTCACCACTCCCTTGACGCAGCAAAGTTGTCAGACTACCTCGATGCAACACTGCCAATTAACAGCAATGGTTCATATGCTCTCAATAACAAATATCTTGTTTGTTTGCCCATCCACTGACTCACTGGTGGGGGAGTACTGTAGTGGTTATCATCTATGTAAGCCAGTAAGAGCCTCCAGACAGAGGTGATCGCGTTTGTGTCAAGTGGTCATGTTACTAGGCTTTGGATCCATAGGTAGCGGATCAGCACTTCCACTTCAAAATATTACTTATCCATACCAATGCAAGTATTAAAAAAATAAACATTCATAGCTCTTTAAACCACAACTTAACCTTGTTTGTTGCGAATATTTTGTCAGTTGGAACATGTAGGGATATGTATTAGCTTCTGCTAGTGTGAGTTATGTGTTTCTCTCCCTCCTCATTCCTCTGGACATTTTGCATATTCATCACATTAGTGGGCATGATTTGATCATCTCTTTGCAGTGGCAGAATTCTGTTTCAGCTTACTTTGGACATTTGGCTGTGGGCATTTTTTTTTTATGAGTCCTGGTGGTTAATTAGAGTTATACTATTCTTAGGTAAGTTTTAGCACATTATTTTTTAAATGCCCTCTAAATAGGACAGTGGAACGACAAGAATGCAATTGATGCATTCTTTCTCTCTTTATAACTAAGAATAAAAAAAATAATTTCCCTTCTAGTGTTTCACCCCTACTGAGTTGTGTCAATACAAAGGTTTATGAAGTTAGAGGAAGCATAAGAATCATTAAATAGTTTAGATTCAGATCAGCACAACATTGAAATTGCTGTGTTACCATCAGATGCTAGTGAACTAGCTGATGAAGATAAAGGGGATGAGAATGAAGTAAATACTGGTGAGATTATTACAACCAATGTTTTTGAGTCTCTGGGGGTTAGTTTCCAGTCTGAATCATACAAGCTCTAGTGTTTTGGTAACAAAGAGCAGAAAAAAAGCTAAAAGGCACCAGTCATCTTGGATAAAGAATAAACCACTGCAACATACAAAATGGGAGCCACAGGCTAAATTAACTGCATATGACTTCTTCAAGCAAATGGAAACTACAATGAAAGTAAAACTTCATCAAAGCATTTTGAGCAGTATTATTCCAGTGAAGTTTATGATCTCGTTGTAAACAAAACTGTGCAATATGCAACAGATGTAAAATCTAACATATCTTCTTGACTACTGCAAAGGAAATAAGTGTTTTTATAAAAATTTTGATTTTAACTGGTTATCATTCAAATACCTATGAACATGACTACTGGTCAGATGTTGAAGACCTTGGCATTACCCTGGTGAAAAATGACATGTCACAAAACTGCTCCTACCAAAAGTTGAAATCTTATTTACACATTGTGGACAAAGAAGCTGTAAGTCAGCATGTCCAGGATCAATCCTTCAAAGTAAAATGTTTGTTTGTATGTTATACTCAATAATCATTTCATTAAATTTGGGAGTAAGTATGAAGACACACAAAGATTAAGTTAACGTGAAGATGCCAAATTTAGTAAATTTTTACAACAAACAAATGGGTGGTGTGGATCTTCAACTGGTTGGCAGGACTTTATTCCATTAAAATTTGTGAGAAAAAGTGGTACTGGCCCCTTTTTATACATTCGCTGGATATGGCTATGGTAAACACCTGGATAATTCACAAAATTCTCAACAAAGATGAAGGAGAAAAACTTAAGGAGTTCCGAAGAGATGTAACAACAGTATCTTAAAAAAATGTGATAAGAACAAGAAGTAGAAATAGGATCTTGACTGTACCTTCTGGTACAAAATAAAAATATATAAAATATAAAAAATTTTCAAATTTTGTTACATTTAATTTTAGGTATAACTAACTCTAGAAAATATTCTTCTTAAATTTGTACAAAATAAATAAATTGGGATAAAACGGGTTAAAAAAAGTTTAAGCACCAACATTAAATATTTACAAAATGAAACATTTTCACCTTGCAAAAAGAATTTAATTTAAAACATAAGTTTCAAATGTGAATGTAGTATTCAACTCCTTAAGAAAATTGCAAAAAATTATCAATTGAACTAAAACCCAAAATGATAAAAACTAGTTCTCAAGTCGTGTAACACAGTATAGATTACTTGTTAATGTTGCTTTTAGAAACAATATAAGGGCTAGCACGATTAGTAATGATATGTATCCAGATTTTATTTTATTTTTTTATTAATGTCAAACTCTTTTTGAAGCTGCATGACAGCTATTGGCAACAGATCACGTATAATTTTGATCTGTTGTCAAATGACAACACACGAACGAGTTGATTCCCCACTCTCCGAATTTCCCTATTACACTAATGTGAGGATATTCAGCCACAACAGATTTCATCAGCCCCCTCTACATGACAGGTTATTAGTTGCACCAGGCTTTTTACATTGGTTATGTGGACTGTAAAAATACAGATTTGTTTTCCCAGCACAAGCAGCTCTTACATTAATCTTTGAGGGAATCCTATATGTTTCTGGCTATTAAGATTAGTGGATGACTCTGGGTCAGTTATGTGGGAAATCATCCTCATTAAAATACTTCCAGTCCAGCTAAAAGACAATGATTAGGAAATAAATTGGAGCACATATATGAAAAGAAATAAAAAATATTGAAAAGAAAATCAGTCTCGCAAAGCATGTAACATAGGTAAAGAAACTAGAATATTCCCGAAGAAGAATTATGCTTACAAACAGGTAACAAAATCTATTTTTAAAAAGTTAATATTGGTTTATGAAAACTAGCACCGGTTAATTCTTTGAGTGGGAAGTTAGTACTTTTTTTTATCAATAATTGATGATCATTTGAATTCAATAAAAGATGCATTTACACTTAAAAATATATGTTAAGTACTTACAACTTTTTAAAAATATCAATCTAACTTAGAAATAGAATTAGGATTGAAACACGAGGACTATTGGTGATGGACTTCATAATTTTGAACCTCAGCCAAGTGATGAGGATGGCATCCAAGTTGGTACCCCCTAACCAAACTATTGCAACATCCCAATGGGAGGATATAGAACTCAACAGATTTAAAGTACAACTGCCACCTCTATGTGGTGGGTCTTCAGTGGTGCCCGGACTTGAATCCATGGCACGCCAGCCATGAGTTCATGGCCATAACTATTAGGCAACTGCGGCCACATAGGTTCAATGAGAAACTTTAAAAGAGGATACATTATTACTTTTGGAAAGGTGTTAATATCTTGGAAGTCCCAGAAATTAGAATACACAACTTTAGGTTCAATGGAAGCCTAGTCTAAGGCTTTACACAAAAATGCAAAACGTATTATTTGGTATCCATCTATTTTAAAGGAATTTAATTTATTTGAAAAGTTGTATTGTACTATGACAACAATACAGCAATCCATTTTTCATAAAATAATGTTGAAAATAGTAATACTAAACATATAGGTATTAAATATAAAAATTTAATAAGAAATTATTAAATGATTTCATGAATTTCAATCAAAATATTTAAATTTCAAAATTTTTTTAACAAAGCCACTTGTAAGAGAAACACTTTTTCCTTTAATAGAATAAGCATTCAAAAAAGATTCAGTGACTGATGGTGCTGTATGTTAAGACATGTAAATGAGATAGTTATTAGAAAGTAATTTCACTAGTAGTCACATAGTATAAATTCTGTGTAATTTTTTAGTTGGGATTTTGCAGAGAAAAGCAATAGAAGTAATGAAAAAATGTTTTTAAAACTAATAAAGTCCTTATTTTAAATTAAATGCCTAAAGTATGCTTAAGAAAATATTACCAGAGAAATATAACTTATACAATGATATATTGCTAAAGGTTTGACTTTATTAATTGAATGTTAAGTTTACACAAACAAGAATTTGGTTGAGAAAAATTTTACTGATAAATTTAATTTGAAATAGCACAAGTAAGGAATGAATAAGTATTGTATTAGGTCTGTTAGAAAGAATAGTTTAAGATAGTAAATTAGG
The DNA here is from genome assembly GCA_019973935.1 of Trichonephila clavipes. Lineage (NCBI taxonomy): Eukaryota > Metazoa > Arthropoda > Arachnida > Araneae > Nephilidae > Trichonephila > Trichonephila clavipes. The sequence goes on from BMAU01020805.1 coordinate 275,052, forward strand.
TATGAGCTAAGATTTTAACAAGAATTGATATGTAGATTAGAAAAGCCAACTACAATTTAATTCCCTTCCGAGATAATTGTGGTGGAGATATATCATAGCATATAAGCTTCTTGAATACAATGAAAACTCAGTTGCTTCAATAGAGATTAGGGTTCCATTCTAAATTTTAAAATCTTAAGGAAGAAATGCAAAAAAAACCCCGGCAATTTTACGAGTGATATTGCATCTTTCTCGGTGAACTTAAAAAGATAATTTTCGCAGAATTAGAGAGGGGGAGAGCAATAGTTATATTAATGTTGCACTACAAAGTTGCACAAGGGCTTTTGGCGATGGAACTCTTAATTTAGAACCACGGTCGTGACAAGGATGACATCCAAGCTGGTACAACTCTCCTTGCTTCTACACCACATCAATGGAGAACCGTTTCTACCTTGACAGATTTGACATGTAATGGGTCTTCAGCAGCACTAGGCACAAACTCGTGACACATCGACCACAAGTCCGTGACCTTCACCACTAGGCTACTGCCCCCACCAAAAGAATTCGAATTCTAACAGAATGTATGTCTTTGAGTTTTAGAAATGGTATAATTTTAGTTTCAAAAAGTTAAACTGATTCATTAATTCACTTTACTCCAATAATTCTTTTCACAAACATTTGAACTTGTATCTTAAATTGTTATTTTGTTTCAAATTCTCTATTTTGCTATCTACGAGCAAGTGTTAATTCCCATAGATTGTTTGGCAAGTGCTTTCAAAAATTACCAGCTTCGCCAAGAGCCACCCTATTTTACACTTAAACCTGTATTTCTTTTTTTAAAAAAAAAGAACAGCTTATATAATAATAAATACTTTCTCATCCCATTCAGCCATGTTGGGGTACATTTCTTTCGACGCGAATTCTTGGGCGATTTTTTGCACTTGTAACTGTTCCTCCGAAAGTCCTAAGGCAGCTAAAAATATATATATGTACATATAATTTAGCAAATAAATGAATACGCATTTTTCTTTTTGCATTCTGAATAACAAAAGCAGTAACTTACGATCCAAGAACGATGCAATGCCTCGCAATAATTTAGAACACGAAAAAATCTTGAATTTTGAAAATCCTTTAGTAATAATGGGTCGCAGCATGATTTAAATATTTTAAATTTAATGAAGAAAATATTTCATGTGATTTTTAAAGCAATATTTGATGAAAGTGGCGTTACAAAACTAAGAATTGGCATACATAACTCAAATGGGAGAGAAAGCGGAAGAAATTAATGACGACAACGATCGCGTAAAACCAAATAGATCACAGATGTTTATATTTGTCGTTCAGTTCAGTTCAGTTCAGTGCAAACACTGAAAAAGTGGAGACCTGGCTAACGCCTTATGCTCCGATAAAATTTTGATCAGTTGTATTTGTCGTCATATGGTCCCGCAGTGAAAAATAATAAAATACAGTTAACTAGCGAGGTTTGAATATATTTATTTATTCACTAGCTGGTATACCCGTTCTTCGCATGGGTGAACTGAAAAATTAAACACAGATTGAAGGAAAAAGAAGTTTTTAATGAGTTAATTTTATGTGAATTGCAAATTAAACAAAAAAAGCTTTTTGCATATCTCAGCTAAACAAAAAAAAAAAAAAAAAAAAAAAAAAAAAGAAAGAAAGGAAAAAAACACCTTTGTTAAATTTTAAGTATGTAGATCTCATAGCTGATAAAAAGGATTTTTTTTTATTATTTATATATAACTCCTCGTAAGACTCTTGAGGGTCGATTTTTCAAAATACCTCCCTAAGCTGATCTCTGCTCACCAAAAGTAACACATTGTTAAATGAACGCTTAAAGTAGTGTAAATAATTTATATCTGAAAGTGTAATACATTAATATTACTCTCTGTTGTATTTATTTCATTTTAAAATTGTAATTTTCGGAAGCAACGCCGTTTCTTAAATTATAATGGTGATTCAATGAAAAACATAGCAAAATCTTAACGATAGAGTCAAGTTGGCAAATGCCTAGCTACTTTCGTAGCTCGAGCTTTATTAGAGCTTGGTAAGACCCGCCGTGTAGGGCAGCGATGCACGTTAATACTTTATCCAACCGCATTGTGATTTACTGCAGTTTTTCATACAATATTTTTTTATCACTACATTTCAAATTAAGGGATATACATAAACAAAATACTCTACTTTGGAAAATTTAATCCGTTAGAGCTAATAAATTAATTAAAGATATTCCACTGTAAAATTAATTACATATACCGTTCACTTAAAATAAGTAGTCAAATCATTTTCTAAGGTCTTCATTAACATACAAAAACTTAAGACACTTAAATTTTGAAACTATTTTTTCCGCTAAAATACTCATCATGGAACCCGTGTTGCCATAAATCTTGGAAGAATGAATTTCAAAGAATATTCCTGCTAAGTATTGGTAGAATATTCCTTCTAAGTTGGTGTGGCGTGGTAGTTAGGAGAAGAGGGTGCCAGCTCAGGTGTCGTCCACGTCACTTGACCATGGCTCAAAATTACGTGATCCGTTGCCAAAAGCCCTCGTGTAGCTGAACAGTGCGACATTAATATTCACTCACTCTCACACTCCAAAAAAATACAGTACAGTAGTTATTGCGTTTTTAAGTATAAAAATAATTATATCTACCTATTCGATTAAAATTATAGCGTTATAATTAACTACTAACCACAAACAAATTTTGAAAATTTGTCCAAATGATGCAGTGTGAAAGAGAAAGTTTATTTGCTTTAAGTATCAGAACTGATAAAAGCATTTATTTGGAAAAAAGACCAATTTCTTACTACCAAATATGCATAATAAAATGTAAAAAAAAAAACATTAAAATAAAGAGAGATTTATAATAACCTCTCCCTTCAAAACTTAATTTTATTCTGAAATAAAAAAAAAAAGGCATTATGCTGATTAGTGGAATCAGTTAGAAGCGAGCACCTTGCGTAGCCAAAACAAAAAAAGTTCTTTCACAAACAAAATATAGATATATGCTGACGTTGCAGCGCAAGCTAGAATTGCTCGCAGATGGCTGAATTTTTTCCTACTTACTTGACAAATATCGTTATATTTTGGATACTTCATACAATATCTTTATAAATTATAGCCTATGTGCTATTCTGATGTATAAGCTATATTACTGTAAAGTTTCATTAAAATCCATTCAGTTGTTTTTGCGTGAAAGACCCACAAAGATATTCACAGACTTTCGCATTTATAATATATATTAGATTGGTGTGATGCATAAACCCTTCTTTTCTAGCAGTGGCTCTCGGCTTAAATTATTCGTTCCTAGTTTAGTTATTATAACATCATTTATATTTTAGCTCAAAATCCTACACACAGCTTTATTTGAATTAATGTTACTGATAACATCTAGAATAAAAAAAAATCCCCATTTCCTTCCTTCTACTTAGTCATTAGAGCCGGCTGGGTAGCATAGTTGGTTTGTCGCTGGCCTTCTGTACCTAAGGCAGCGGGTTCGACCCCGGTGCAAGTCGGTTGATTTTCCTGATGCAGAAAATTGACAGCGGTCTTGTCATATGATTGCATGGCATGAAAAAGAAGCCTTGACTGTCCGTTTGGCACGCATGCTCTCGGCAAAATTAAATTCCTAAGTACAAATTTTGTATCGGCAGAGCTCAGGTGCCTTCCTCTAGGGAAGAGACTGGACATCAAAGTTACTTGCGGTGATTGGTATTGCCTAAATGGTGCCACACTTAAAAGTGGTATCAGTTCCTGGGGAATGAACTAGGTCTGTGCAAAGGCAGAAATATCATTGCGCAGCCTCATTAGAAAAAAAAAAAACTTAGTCATTAAAATTTTTTCACCCTTTTTAACACAAGATAATATTAACTAATACAAATATTTGCTAAAGTCCAATATTTATGAAGATTTAAAAAAAATAAAAGCTCTAAGCTTTTGGGACTGAAATCGCCAAAATAGTTTGCTGTGGTTGAGCCATTCTCCCCCGGAGAATTCTAAAATATCAATTCTCCCTAACCGTGTCTCTGTTAACCGCATCGTTCAAATGTTAGTTTAATTTTTGCTTGATTTTGCTTGTTGATGTTCTTGTCACTAAGATTTTGTTCGTGCGGTTGTGAAATTGAAATGCTTGTGTGAAAACAAAATTAAAGTAAACGAGCAATAGTAAGAGAAAGTTTGAATGCGTTGCGTTCTTCTGTTAATTACTTGATTGTTATTTAAATCAAACTTCTGCTTTAAAAAAAATACTTCTGTTTTGATATGTGAGTAATATATTTTCTTTTAAATATTATATATGATCTCATAAGTTTCACTGACTCTTTAAAACAGAGTAACAATTTTTTTTCATTTGCTTTTTCTATTGTAGTATGTTGGTATTTTGTGATAGTTATTTATGTAAACGAGCATCTGTTATATTAAAAAAATTAATACATTAAAGCGGTTTTTCCCCCATTGGAATGTTTCTCATATTTATATATATTTCTTGCGATCGAAATCATAATTTTAAATTTTTGGCGTTAGATGTTCGATGAGTTTATTTAAATAAATCTTAGCTTTGTATCTAATTTCTTTGTGTCAATACATTTGACTTGCATTCTGTTTGAATAAATAAATATTTTATCCAAATTTTTAAATGTAATTTTTTTTTCGATAGCGTATTTTAAGTGCTTTAGAGTATGGTAATGGAAGTTTAAGTTATATGTAGTTATTTCTTGTCAAATATCTGCTTTAAATTTTGTTATTTCAGGTATCTGTTACTTAACTAATGTATCCAAAGTTTCTCTGAAGAATAAATTAAAATGTTAATTTTAATGGGCTTCATTAAAAAAATTTAAAGTGTTTTTAAATTATCTTCTTGTTTATTTAATGAATAAATCCCAATCATACTATTGCATATACACATCTTTTTTTTTTTTGTACATTATTTAAAAAAATGTATGTGCTGTATGTATTGTGTGTTTGGGATATGTCAAATCTATAAGCAAAAGAAAAATCTCTCAAATTTTGGTGTCTCCACTTTTACAAAGATGAGTGATTTTTTTTGCTGTATTTAAACACTGTTTTAGGTAGTTTCCCTTCGTTGTATGATGGCTTAGTATTCTGTTTGAGAAAAAGATATGGACTATATCTTTATTTCCAGGTATTTTCTTAATCATATTATATTTGTCAGATATGTAAAATAATTTTTGACCTAAAAACTGAAGTTGATAATATTCATTTTTCTATCTAGTTCAACTTATATTTGAAAAAAAAATTTTTTTTTTTGGAATTTTGAATTGTTATTGATTTTATTAGAGATGTGTTTATCCCTTCTCTTATTTTAAACTTAACTTAAATGATGTGTATTGCAATTAGTTGGGTATCATATTAAAATCTAAAAAACTTATATTTAACTTATAAAAAAAAACTTAATTATTATTAATTTACTTAAATAATAAACTCTTATTATTTAAAATTTTATGTACTTTATCTCTAAAAACAGAATATCACAATTTTAATTTTTAAAATTGATAAATGATAATTTATTTTGTTAATCAAGGCTCTTATAATGGCACATTTGTTGGTTTTTCAAGCTACTAATACGTAGAAAACTTCTAGTTTTCTTGAAGTATTACTCACTTTTATCTGCTCTCTTTAGTTGTGAATTCTTCAAATTTCTTATTCATGTTGTAAGTGCTCATTCTGTTGTATCTTTGAATTGTACTCAAAACTGTAATTGCATAAAATGCACCAAGGATATTAATCGTGACCTGATCAATCAGCTGCTTCATCCAGTTAAACCAAGAATATTAACTATTAACCCTCTGGGTGGTTCTCTTCCTCCTGAAAAGTTATTCTGAAAGCGTTTACTCTTATTTTGCTGTTCGCTTTAAAAATGCAACAGACTTCTTTCCTTTCCCCCTTTAAAACTTGGGAGGTCGAACGGGGACAATTTTATGACTTAGTTTGGTTTCTTTGTCAAGTGAGAACCAATAGATCAATAGTTTACAGCTAGCTGTTAAGTTGCCTTGGGCATTCTTGTATGAAAGCTGTAGTGCCACTCGGTCGTTTTCAGGATATGTTCAGTCACAGTAAAATTAAAACAAAATGAAGGGTAAAAAAAAGGAAAAAATGAAATAGCAGATTGCCCTGACACGCCCCAACTTGTTACAGTTTCAAATTAATATGAAACCAAAAGGGATTTGTAACATATTTTACTTATGCGTTGGGACTTCTCAAAACTTTTAAAATACAAGCTAACAAACAAACACTTCCTGGGGTCTAAAGAAATTCTTCCGGGATTTTTTACGATTGCTCCAGGGTCAAAACACAGGGTTCCTTGCGAGCCATAAAACTTCCTATTCGTGTCCTGCTGTGTGGCTTCTACCGTCCCTAATTATCTTTCAAGATGTTAAACCTTTAAAAGGGGGAAAGGATTTCAGAAAAGTACGGCTCAACCGCTTTTGAGAATGTTACTTGAAGACAAATTTATACGTGCAGTGCATTTTCGAAGCATCTTTACAATGACGGAATTTTCCATGTGGAACGCTTGGAGGGTTAAAACAACTATGATAAATTCACTTCATTGATGATTATAGGTATTTTCTGTCTTTTGACTAATTAATGTTGTTGTTAACTTAATAAAAAAATTGTCTTCAACTAAGCATTTAATCAATTTTAAAATTTATTTTTCCTTTTTAATCGCACAACTATTTCACATAATTCTCAATTATCATTTTTCTCCTCCTAATACGAATAATTTGGTAGAATAATCATGCTTCTTTCTGAATAGTGGTATTTGCACCTATGTTTGCGTGAAATTCAGTGATTAACTATAATTATGATAATGGTTGGTTTCCTGTACAAATTTACTATTTAATTACTAGATAAAAATTTACTAAACATCAGTGAACTTCGTACTCTTTATATTTGATGTACATTAATTTTCTTTTTGTGTTCTGGGTGCATGCATTAATTTAGAATCAAATTAACATTAAATAATTTTTAATATTTTGTTTGTTCAATGAAAAAATTTTCAGTTACAGCTTCTTTTCCTATGTATACTTATTAGCTAGAAATATTTATTTGTGATTTGCATATAGAGTAATCAAATATTTATTGGTTAAAACAAAAGTAAAAACTATGATTTTGGAATGAAAAATCAACAAGGATGTTACAGAGAATACTATTAAGAGACTGAAATCATTTGGCAGTTCTTGGTACACTAGAAATAATTTTATTGATTGCATAATAAAAGAAAAGTTAAAGATTTTTTAATTTGAAAAGTCTTGACAAAAATGTTCCTCTTAGTATGCTGCCCTTGCCAAACTATCTGTTTAGGTTAAAGTGTAAAATAGGGGATTACTTAGCAAAACCAATAACAAATAGTAAGTAAACAGAACATGACCTTATTCGCATAAGACCACAATTCAAAATGTAAGGGTTGTCAAATTATACTGTCGGACAAAATGAACTAGTTATTTTACCATGAAATTTAGATAAGCATTACCAAATCTAAGTGACCACCTGTTCTACTCTTTAGCCTTTATTCTTCATATATTGACGGTCATCCAAAATTAGTTATACATCAAAACCAAATATTCTAATCATCTGAAATACAAATTTCTACATTTTTAAAAGAAAGTTATAAGATTTTGGTAAATTGAATAAGAAAATGTAATGTTTTAAAATCACTCTTAAAAAAAGTTAAGACTTTTTTTTATAGAGAACTTTAATTCTGCTGGAAAATAAATCTTTTTTTAATAGCATCATGAAAGATGAAAAATGGCTCATTAACAATTCTGGTTTTGTACATCGTTATATGAACTCAAAATGGTTAGAATCCAATCGATTCTCATATATTTGTCTTCCATGAGGCAATACAGCCCCTGCGTTGCTTCAGAATTTGACATTAATACTTTTATACTGATTTGGCCTTACAACGTACTGGCTATCCAAAAGGCCTTATTTGGTTTGCCCACACAGCATATGAGCACCAATATTTTCTCTTTTCCTTTTTTGGTTTGCCTGTATTTTTAATTTTTATAGAGAGGTTATTTATAGCATATGTATTTTTTAATGGATGGTGTAATTTTCTTTGTGGTGAAGGTGAGAACTTTTCTTTGAAGAAAAGTTCTTAGCTTCTTGAATCTTAGTTTTACTGTATGCTGTGCATCTACAATCAGACTGCTGCATTTATTTTTTAAATTATGGATGAAATAATCAACAAAAAAGCTATCTTGTTAGAGGATGGATTGAATTTAGATACACAGATACAGATCTATGTTCTAATTATCTGGGTTATTTTTTAGATGAATCACATGCAGTGAAATCAGCTTTTTAAAAATTTTGATGTTATCAAAAAAGAGAGAAAAGTAATACACACAGAAATATTTTTCTACATTTTGAACATTGCTATGTGGAATTTAAATGTCATTTGCTGAAAGAAGGGAAAACACACATAACTAGAGTTCGAACTTGATCTGATTGACTTCATTATTGGAGAATATTACTCAGGAATAAATTTTAGGTGTGTGTGTGAATGTCTAGGTTCTAAGCCTAATCCTCGTGAGACAAAGAGACATTTTATCAAAATCTTTACTTCCACTAAAACAATGTGTAAGATTTTTTTGAATTCTCATATACTTCAAATTGTAGCCCACAAAAAATATTTCTTGATAGTTTGAAGTAGTGCAAACATAAAAAGTTTCATTATGAATTTTTTTAAAGATATATGAATCATGGTTTGCATAACCAAGTGTATTTACAAAATGCAGACATTTAGAAATTTTTCTGTTTCAAAATTATAAAATAACAGTGCAAAAGCTTTAAAATTGAAAATTAAAATAAAATTCTTCCATTCTCTCATTCTGTTAAGTATGGAGTTTATTTATATGCAACAAAAAAAAAATATTCTCATTTTTAAAACATTTTAGGGGTGAAAATGACTTGTTAAAGGGTTATACAATCCATGATGTAACTCTTTTCCCATGAACTCAAGGAAAATTCCCTTCATGACACTTCAGTTCATTATCACTTTTAAAAGAAATGAGATCATGGTTTGGTCATGTTTATTATCATTAAAATCTGAATTATAATTATTTTGGTTTTTTCAAACCTTCTATTATCCCTCATAGTCCATCTGTCACGATGTTCATTCCTCTCTTGTGATATTCCCAAATAACCTCAATCAAATCTTTCTCAAATGCATGTAATTGAAAACTGAAAATTTAGTATTCAAAATCTAACCTTTAGCCACGCATCATTGTACTGCAGTTATTTTTCACTTCAAATTTGCTTTAAAAAATGTAAATTACACTTCTTAGCACAGTCATACTTTCATAATACTCGGAATACTCCAATAAAATTAAAAAACAAGAATTTGAATTATGCAATTTAAAAAACAAACTTTTCAACAAGAACTCATTTTTTTTACCTAGAAAATTGCTTGTATTTCTTAAAACAGATGTCAATTTAAAATAAGGGGAATTAAAACACAGAACACATTTACCGTATTTTCTTGTATATAATCCGCAGCAGTGTATTATTCGCAAAGCCTTTTTTTCGAGTAAAAAAAAACATCGTATAATCCGCGGCAGTTTTTACGGTGAATAATCCAAAATATAAACTGCCGATAATGAGTGTCATATAAGATAAAAAAATACACAGCATGATTAAAAATAGAAGTAAGAAATTGTACAGAAAAAAAAATTTATTATGAAAAGTCTTTTTAAATATGTTGGATAATATTTCTTATGATCTCAATAAAACAAAAAAATCCTTTACTACTGCCATCTATGTTTTGAGTTGTTAAACAAAACATTCCATGTGGAAAAAATCATTTTTTTTCTTTTAATTTAGCAAGTTAAACGCAAAAAAATTAAGATAGACTGCTTTCCCATTGTCTTTCTTTTAAAATCCATTTATTTCTTCCTCTAATTCTGGCCAGTGAGGTTTTCCACGACGATCGGCTCTTTAAGGTCGATCACAATTTTCGAAGTACTTAATTATGCTAATACTTATATATTATTTTTAGTTGGGGCCAGAGACAAAAGAATATAATAATTTAGGTAAAAAAAATGTTCAATAAAATCTTAAATAACCCAAATACAAAATCGCAAACCAAAGTTATTTTAATGTAGAAAGTTTCATAAAATCTAACAAGTAGTCTGCCTGTAAAAGATTTTTTTTTCTGCAAAATTTCCTCGCAGCATGCTAGTAATATTTTTTATTCCTTATTCTGTTTAAAAAAATACGTTAGAGTGTATTTTCTAAAATTTGTAACTTTTCAGTTAAACTGAGGCCTTCTGTCCAATTCCCAACTGTCATTTGATCTTCTGATTGAACTTGGTCTAAAGACTCTAGTTCTTCAATGTCTTGCCCTATCTCATGTATTTTTATGAGCTCATAAATTGTCCGCTCCTTATTGTGGGAATTCAACAGTTCTAGAACAACATCACTATCCTCTTCTAAATTTATTTCCCTGGCTAAATCGACAATTCTTTCAATCAAATTGCCAATTTTATCAGGCTCTGGCACTAATTACGTCTAAGTTTCAGTGATGATAAAAAGAAATTGAGACAAGATTTGAATATCACTCAACTCCTAATTTGCATAAGTCAGGGTAGTATAATCAAGGTATTGTATTTATGATCGATCCTCTGTGTTGCATTACTTAAGTAGCACCAGTGAGCTGTGACATAATAGAATGATTAAAATATTTCAGTGTAATGCAGCAAAAATAAGTTTCAAAATTTACTATATAAAGTCTTTTTTTATCCAGAGAGCAACTTTGTACTCTTTCCTTTTGTTACGTATCTCTTGGATACTAAATTTAATATATGTTGCATTATCAGTTGATTAAAGATGTAGAACTTGTAATCCATTTAAACTGATGTTTAAAGTAATGTTTTATATTTTATTTAGTGAATCTTAAAATATGTTTAAAATGAATATAATTATAGAATGGCAAATTTAGTAACACACAAAAAAAAGAGAGTTAATTTTTTTTTATGAATGAAGAAATTTTCTTATATTCGTAAAAAAAAATTTCTGAACAGGAAATTTCTAAACAGTATACATATTTTACATTATATTTATTTTTCTTTTCAGCTATAAAATCTTGAAATGGCATCTTGTGAAATTAGTACTGTTTCAAATTGGATTCAATCCTCTCCTCGTAAGTTAAAATTCAATGATTTTATTATTCTGTGAAACCTCATGATTGGAAATTCTTTGCTTGTGGAAAATCTAATTCTTAAATGTAAAATTCATTGTGCTCTGTGACATTGAAAATGCGACATCAAGGAATGTGGCTGGAAAGAGAAGAAACTTGGTAAATGGAAAGATACTTATAACACTGGTTGAGAGAGAAAACGTCAGCTTGGTAGGTTATAGAATCACTGTGGATAGTGATACACAAAGCAACACATATAGGTACAGCATCAATGAGAGTATGAAGGGCAACCTGAGAGACTGATCTCTTTCTATATTAACCATTTGCCTTAGTTCATCTTCTGAATGAAAATCCATCAATTGAAGGTTCAGACATGTTCAAGTGGTGAGAAATGTGGGATAAATGGTGGCCAGGGAAACATCTGTACACCTTGCAAAACACATTAAGTAATGCATACAGTGTGTGCTTCAGCATTATCCTACTATTAAATGACATTTGGTGCCCATTGAAGAAAAAAGGATATCATAAAAGGTTTTTACTATGTTTTGTGTTGGACTGTCATAGTCTCCTGCATATGAACCTGAGGTCTCTTGCTATTGTGCAGGATGGCCTTTCCTGATGCCATATTGTCATACGCTGGCGTATTCTACAGGTGCAGCTTCAACTATCATTGGATAAACCCAAACAAGACATGTCTGAGAATATGCACCTTGCTATTCTGTTGTCCACACCTGTTCTAGCTTGGCACCATAGCAAACAAATTCTTTGAGCTCAATGGCAGATTTCATGGGTATGGGCTATTAGCTATCAATTGACAGTTAATGGTTCTGATAAATATAAGAGCATCTAGGGTAGTGATTCTCAACCACTGTGCCACGGCACTTTTGTGTGCCACCTAATTTTTTAAAAAAATTTTTTTTTCCCAAAGCATAATTGATCAAAATCCAAACTGAATAATTTGGCTGCTTTATAGAAATAAACTATTCATAAAATTGTTATTGACCTTTTGGCTACACTAGAAGAGAGAGTTATTCATTATATACTTCCCAAATTTAGATATAAAAAAAATTTGATTGGGTTTGTAATCAGTTTGGGATAACAGATATATCTGTATATGAGTTAACTTTCAAAGAGGTAGAACTAATTCGCTCTGTAATAATCAAGATTTAATTTCAAAACACTCAGAAGAGTCAATTAATTCATTTTGGATTAAAATTATAGGCATTTATCCCATAATAGCCAAAAAAAAAACACTATAAAATTATTGTTACAATTTTTTAGATCTTATTTGCATGAATTCATATTTTCCGCATTAACAAATATAAAAATGAGAAGCAATCCAGACTTATCATTTTTATGACCAAATATGAATAAAATTATCAAGCTCAAATTTTGCATTAAATACATTCTTATAATTAATTTTTAATTATAAATACTTAATAAACATTTTGTCGCTACCAAATTTTGAAATTGTTAATAGTGTACCACAACAAAAAAGGTGAGGGTGCATCGAACTTGAAATTTACTTAGTTTGCTGGCCACTTCTTAGTGTTGCATTTTCAATATCATGTATTGTTATTTATGGGGAGGGGGGGATTTTTGAAGTTTCATTTCTACTTTAAGGTGAAAATATTCATGAAAAATAAGTTGCTCAGCTTATATGCTTAGTGTATGAAAGAATTTTCAAATGTTATTGTTCATTAGTTATATAATGAGTTTTCAGTAAGAAAGTTCAATATTTTGGTGTTCATACAAGAAAGATTTTGTAATAGGTTTAATCCTATGTATTTTTTGTTTAACTATAAAACTTTTAATTTCTAAATTATTAAAACATTTCTATAGTTTGTGAGAATTTATTTTCTTACTTAAAATTAATGCATTGCATAAGTCTCAGATTTTTATTCATCTTTTAAAAAAGTTAAAAAAAAAGCAATTACATTTGGTATCTTACCTACCTTCTTTTAAATCTAAAATAAATCCTGGTCACTTTTGCAAACACAGAATAATTTTTAAAATCTAAAATTTAGATATAGTTTAATAATATTTTAAGAAAGAATTTGGAAGTTAATTTAAATACTTTATTTGCTGATGTAGTTTAAACATTATAACCATTATTAACCATAAATATGTTGCCTATTTGGTATAGTCGTTAGCGATGCTGACTGCTGTGCCGTTGGGCCTGGGTTCAAATCCCGAAGAAGACATGAATGTTTGTAAATGAATAGTGCCTTCGTGGCATGGGGGTGTTTTAAATAGCCATCGAGCCACAAGTCCTCTTGTGAGGTTGGTGGAAGGGGAAGCTCCTGACCACCCCCAGTGTGTTTTCCCTCAAAATTGGGGTGAAAACGAGCTAAATCGTTCTGTCACCTGTATGGTGCTCAAAGCTACGGCTAATGACAGGCATCACTTAGCCCTTTGCCATGATGAATTCTGTGGGCCTTGATCTGGCCTTAGGGGATCAGGTGGCATTAATAACAACAACAAACATTATATAGCCCTGGAATGTTTTTGGTTTGGAATATGCATGTTAGAAAAGCTAAATTTATAAGATGCTTGCTCTACACATTTTAAGAAATATTGAAAACCAAAAGGCAGGCTCCAAAAATGTATGTTAGATAGCCATATCTGCTTTGCAATAGCTGTTCACTTTTTATTGTTGACCAAAAGTTATATACACCAATAAAAATTAGAATAATTGGGAATAATATTAATCTATAGAATGGTGTAATTATCATCATTTCATGCTCAAGCATTTCTTGCCAATTTATTAGTCACTAATTTTATAAAATTGTGAAGGGGTGTATATAATCACACAGCATCATATTTTTGTTCAATAACACATTTTTTAAATTTTAGACGGCAATCATTTTGAAGTTAAAGAGGCTCAATAAAGGAAAATGTTAAGAAAATATAGTAATGGAAATGTTTTACCATGCTGCTGTATTTAATGAGAAATACATAATAAACTTTATGTGTACAGTTGTATGCTTATGCATTTTAGCTATTGGTTGCAGTATTCTTTTTATTTCATGCTTTTTCTCATGTGTTATGTATGTATTTTTCACCCTGAATTTATTGGATTTATTTTTTTAATAACATAAAATGCTTTTTTTTTTTTAAAAAAAAAAGTTTTTATTTGTTTTTAAGTAAAACTGGGGATGGAAAAGAAAAAATAAACTTGTCATTTTCCTTAATGTATTAATATGAAGAATTATTCATCCTGTGTGTGTGTGTGCTTTATTAAATCAAGCGTAGAAGACATGTTTGATAAATGTCATCTGAAAAAGAATGATCTATAATTTATAGTTGGTTTATTAGTTGTCTATATTTAGTATTTCAGTTATTTCTGTAATATGAGTGAAACTGGTCCAATTGTGTGTGTTCCACTCCCATCATACAAAACAGGAAGCCTTACATAGTACTATTTTCTGAATGAAGCTACCTAAATCTTAAAGCTTTTTTTTTCACTGTAAAACATTCTAAAATATTGAATAGTGACACAATATTGATGTTATTTCGTTTACACTTTAAATTGAAAGGGTAGGAAATGTTGATGGGTTTTCTGATTTTTCACATAAAGAAAAATTGTCCATTCATTGAGTAGATGAGAGAAAATAATTTTTGAAAAAATGTTCTACAGTTCAAGATGTTTGACATTATTGCTTCTTCCCTTTTTTGTCATTAATTCATGCTGCTATGTGTTATTACTCAAGGGTAGTGAAATGACATGTTTGTAGTTTAAAAAGTCCTCATAAAGCAAAAATTTTCTTTTCTTTTATTGAATCTGTTTCTTAAAATTATGCTTGATCATACCTTTACATTGTGCATTCAATAAACGATATTATACTAAAGAGAGAAATATACAAAATATTTCATTCATAATTTTAGAATATTTCATTTATAAAAATTTTGACAAATATTTCATTCATAATTTTAGAAGTCTAAACATTTGGACAATAAAGGAAAATATGCCAGCATAATTATGTTTCATAATTTCTTTAATGATGAAAAATGAATTGTGAACTAAAGTAATTTTTAAAGAAAAAAGTTTTAGTGATTGTATTATGCAAATTTGTCTGCTATTGAATTTAATCACTTCCTTGCATCAATAATGGCTGTGGTAGCCTAGTGGTCAAGGTAACAGAGACTAGTGGCTGGAGTGTCATGGATTCAAGTCAATACTGTTAAAGACCCGCTGTCTAGGGGGCGATGCATAGTAAATATGTAAAAACCTAAACGTTCCCTGTTGCTGTTGTGTGGAAGTTAGGATGGGGGGGTGCCAACTCATGTGTCGTCCTTGTCACTTAACCATGATTCAAAATTACGAGGTTCATCACCAAAAGCTCTCAAGTAGCTGAATAGTGCGATGTTAATATTCACTCACTCCATGCATCAATATGAATTTGATACCACAAAAAATTATGGATGAATTTATCATGGAAAATTTGAACTATTCCAGAAATATTTATCAACATTAAGAGGCAATTTGTTAAACATTTACACCTGACCACTGTATAAAAACTATGTGCTAACAAAAGAATTGTTTAGTTTGAGTCAAAAAGGTAATATTCAATAAATTCTGAGGATTATAATGAGATCAAATATTTCAATATTTTGAGTTTCAGTAACAAATATTTGGAGAAATTTTTAACAAGCCAAAGTCATATGAGTTTAATGAGATAGAAAAATGGTCTGAGAATGATTCCTTTTGCTTATGCAGACAAACAAAAGTGGAAGAGGTGTTTACAAAAGTATGAAGGAAGGAATATACCCCTTCTGAAAACAAGATAAGTTGGTCAAGTTATTTATGTTTCTGTTGACAGTATTAAGTTCGAAACCGATTTTGGCTTATGAAAATTCTAAGATTTTTAATAATTTTTAGCTTATATAGAAAAACCTTCAGCTGTTGCAGTTATGGCAGGAAGGGTAAAGAATAGTAGGCACGCTATAATAACATTCGGAAAACTGGAGGTTAGGTAACTGAAATTAAAAATTGTTCTGCGAGTTCTTTGATTGAATGGATTTACTCAATTTCGGATTTTAAACTGCTTTTTAAAGCAATGAATTGTTCATAGATATTGTGTGTTAAGTATTTATCATATTCAATAGCTAGTTTTATGTCCTGTTTTATAGAACAACAATAATACACATTGACTTTAAAAAACTATCCCGAATCTGAAATTCTCTCATCTTCTGATAATTCGTCAAAAAGGCGTTTTATTCTTTCATTTCCGAAAGCATGGCATTACTCCCCCATTCATTTGCAAGATGTCCGGACCAGTATCATAGCTAGGTATCCAAAGGCCCTGGTGCAAAAAGAAAAAAAAAAGACAACATGAGGACCCTATCTTGGTTGGGTTTTATCAATTAAAAAAAAGTAAAAATATATTAGTATTTTAAATATACAAAGCTACTGTAACATCAGCCCTTCCAGGTGCTCTGCGGAACATGGCTACATATTACATACTACTACATGTATGTGTATGTGAGTTTTTTTTTTCTTGTGTAAACTTAAATGATTACCCAGGTTCGATTTGACATGTGATAGACAGGAAATGATACAAAAAATATACATGAACAAGAAAATATAATACCAATATTATAATTATTTTTTAAAAAAAAAAACACAAAACACCCTTGCGAAAAAACAGAGGAGGGGTGGGACAAAATTACATCAGTCTATTTTAGATACTAGGTTGGGAAATACTGAAACAGGGAAATAGCTTATTATGAATCACATTATTATTAAAAATAAAATGACCAAGAAGAAATAGCTTTATGTGTAGGTTTTTTTAAGATGTATTTTCATGGAACTTGAAGTTTATTTTCAAGTAACAGTTAGAAAAATGAAAAAAAAATTGAAAATGATATAAACTTTTCAAAATAAGGAAAGTTCGTGACTGTAGAAACAAAGAAAAGAGGGCAATTCCTATAGTTTGAAATTACTTTCATCTGAGTTGCCCTGATTGTACAGTTATGTTGCAAACTTTTATATTTATATCTTAAATGTGGGAGAAATTATTGCAAGTTTGGTTTGCTTGGTGACAAGGGTCTAAGGCCCCCCTGAGCTTGAGGGCCCCGGTGCACTGCACCGGCTAGCTTATCGGTAGCTATGCCACTGCTTCGGACTCGTTTAGCAAACAGCTGAATGAATTTCAATTTCTTATTGCTGAAAGTCGAATGTAATATGAACTCTATTATACAGTATAAGGGGAGAAATCTTACCGTTACAATCCTCATAAGTCAGACTTGTTGACTGTGGGAAAAAGAAATGCAAAATCACAGTTAAAAAGATTATTTTACCCAAGAGGATTAGTGAAATCGTGGACAGACCAGTTACAAGGTAAGTGCATATTATTAATTTATATATTATACATTATTATTAAGTTATATAACGCCACTGGGTGGACCGCAACACCGTGAAAAAATTAGTAGTCCATACCCTGGAAAAGTTAGCCATCCCTGCTTTACAATGTTCAGTGGGGTGTATTACGGAGTTTGGCCCAAGGGGTGGGGATTCTTTCTCGGTGGTAAATCTATTTTTTTGTCTACCTTGTCATAAGAAAACTTTCAAGTGAGTGCAATGGTCGTTCGTGTTCACATCACTGGCGTAGCTAGCTTTAAGGGGGTCCTGTATCAAAATTCCTTCGAAGCCATTTTTAAGATATGGGAGCCTTGTGTTCATGGACTGTAGTTTCATATGTTGGGGCCCCTGTAGCTTGGGGACCCTGTATCATTGATACGGCGGTAGCTACGCCCCTGGTTCACATCTTGAAATCCTGCTTTTGTCTCCCAAAGTGAGCCTCAATCGCAAGAGTCCGTTCTAAAGGATTTTGCTGACAATAATTTCACAAGGAAAGGGAATTTCTTTTAAAGGAATTGAACTATATTTTGCTAATATTTCTCAAAAATTTGTTATCATTTGCGCTTACTGTACATAAATATATTGAAAAATAACACTGTAAAAAGAAGAAAATGTGAAACGGATTTCAAAATTGTTTAAGCAAATGTGACTTTTTAGTTGAAGGTGGTGAATTTCTTCACTTCTAATAAGCGGCATTACAGTATTATGATGCAAGAAATCGAATCATAGATTAAAATAAAAAAAAGAAAATGGCCATATGAATTTCTAGTTACGAGTAAAGCGTGCCCCTTTTTTGTTTATTTTAAAAAAATTATTACTTTTGCTAGTTGTTTATTACTAGTATTTAAGTCAATGCAGATAAAATTCCGCTTTTTCTCCGCATATAGACATAATAATAATAATAATAAAGAGTAGTAAAAATATATACACAGTCCCTCAAAATTACGTGAATGATGGGGTCAAAATACAGTTGGACCTCTATTTAACAAAGTGGCTAAATCCCGAAAATAAGTTCGTTATATGGAAAATTCGAGATATAGAGTTTCATCTTTCAATATACTTTATAAACCACATAGAATAAATTTTATGTCTTTTTTGTAAATTAATATCTATTTTATATATGTTTACCCATCGAAGAAAAAAGAATGTCGAGGAATACACTGTATTTTAACCTTAAGAAAATATTTTTATATTAAAATTAATGAATTTTTTAAGGACATTTTCTAATTTAAAGCAAACAAGTAATTTTAAAAACATACATTATTTTATAAAATTTTTGATTCATTGAAGATGTTTTCAGTGAACTGGACAATGGGGGTTAAAGGTTGCACTTCTTGGATGAAACGCCCAGAATTCTATTGCTCTAGGTGAGTTGGGCATCTAATAAAACTAGTTCAAAATTTATGACCACCATAAAATACAGTAAAAGAGAATAACTTGAAAAATGTCTAGAAACACTTCATAAATAGAGAGAAATTGAATCGCAAGAGAAAAAGTTCGTCATATAGAAAATGTACTTCGCTATTGGGAGGTGGTTTTATGAAGAAAATCATGAAATGTTTTTGGTTCCAAGAAAAAGTTCGCTATATAGATTCGTAATGTGGAGGTTTGACTGTAATTCGGTTTAAACGTTTTTTAAAGTAATTCAAGGGAAAAGAAAGTTACCAGGTTGGACAACAATAAAATTATTTTGAATTTGGTTGAATTTTTTTACTTCAAATAATAACAAAAACAACCTTAATTTGTTATAATACTTTCAGGTATTTGATTAGGTTTAAAAAAAACTTCATTTAAGTAATAAGTTAAAAGAAAAAACAAGACTTTTCTCTTTCTTTGTTTTTGTGTTTGTATTTCTCTATTAAAACTCACTAAATAAACTTCAACTTAATTTGTGTATAATTAATTGAATATTTTAAAAGTAATCCAATACATTATTTAACTAAAAACGAAATTTCTGTGATCGCAAAAATTTTCGTCATTAAATCTTTTTTTATATGTAAAAACTGACTGATTTGCTAAAATAGATAAAAAATATTACATATTAGTTAAAGTGTTAAGCTTAAGAAATTGTAGATGTAGCTATTTTTATAATTTATTGCAAAATCATTAGTGAAATGTACTTGATGTATTTCATTTAAAGAGATATCATTAAATTAATTAAAGTGTTTCCTGAAATCTTTTAGCTTTAATAGTTTTAAAAAATGCTTTCAAAAATTGTACAAGTGAAATATACTAAAAGTAATTTAATTCTAAATGTGCATGGAGTTCATAATAGTTTCTCTAGTTTAATACGTACCTTGCCTGTTAGTTATTTGCTGCTAGCTTGAATAAACCTTATATATGAATCTCAGATTGTATATAAAATAATTTGGTGAATCAAAATTTGAAAAATACATTAGTTTAGAACATTAAATTAAAATTTGTGTGTGGGTCATATTTTGTTTAGATGATAGATGGTGTTGTTTTAACAGCTGTATGTTACACTTGTGTCCCCAAATGAGGGAGAGAGGGTGAGTTAGATGGGAGAGAGTAGAATTGTGTGACAAGATAGATATCATTTGGTTGCAGTATTATAATAAAAGTCCTTTTAAGGTTTCAATATAAGTAGTATGATTATTATGCCTGTATTTTACAAATTACTATATAGAAATATTTTGAATGATGCCTTGCTTTCCATAGCTATGCCATGGTTTGGAATGGACATAGGTGGAACGCTTGTTAAACTTGTTTACTTTGAACCAACTGATATTTCATCTGCTGAACTGGAATCTGAAAGAGGTGCTGTGAAGAAAATTCATCACTATTTGACATCTAATTCAGCATATGGATCAACTGGAAAAAGAGATGTTCATCTGCAGGTAAATTAAAAATGCATTTCTTTAATTAATGAAAAAAAGTGTTCAGTATAAAGGATTATTTAAATTCTTTTTCCACAGTAACTGGAGTACTTATTCTTCACGAATTGATACAATGATCTAAAAAAGAGTGACTAATGCACCCAGTTGGTGGATGTAATGTGTGCGAGAACTATGTGTTATTCATTTTTGCTAAGGTCTTGAGTAAATAACTTTATTTCATTTGCCAAATTAATTAATTTCCTTAATCACACAAAAATTGAAGTAATAATGGTTACTCCAAGGATATTCTATTTCATACCTGTTACATGTCGTTATACAGAAGATAAATATGTTGTAATGAGTCTGATATTTATTAGTATTGATAGTGTTAAAAAGAAATTTTAAAAAACATATTTTATCATTTATCTCCACTTTTTGTTTTATGGAGTTAATCGAATTGGAAAAGGAGGCATTCATATATCATTAAAAAATGATATATGACGAATTGTAGAATTTCAAGTTCTTATATTCAGGTGTTTTTTGTTTTTGTTTTACCTAGATGAATAACGTTTTAATTGGAGGTCGTCGAGGAACACTACATTTTATTCGATTTCCTACAAGTGCTATGAATGTATTCTTACAGCTAGCCAAATCTAAAGGCATGGCTTATATGTCTAGTACTGTCTGTGCTACTGGTGGTGGGGCTTTTAAATTTGAAAAGGATTTTCATCAGGTTAGTATTTTCCGGCAGTTATATTTTAAATTAATACTTACAAAAAAAATAATAATACCCTACAAAAAAATAATAATAATAGAATGATGTAATATAAATGCTTCAAATGTGAAAACTCCTATTTGCTTCAAACACACCAAAAAAAAATTTGTATTCTATAAAAAATGTTGTGTTTACTGTTTTTCCTATAGTTTTTTCGTTTTTGGTGTTATTATTTTTAATTACTTTTACATGAATATAAATAATTTCTAATCAGTTTTTGTGAAAATACTAGACACAATTCTAGTGATAAAAATATATTAATATAGTGTGCCTCATGAAGACAAAAATACATATATTTCATGTTTTTAAGTTAGTTGTCTAATGTATATATCTTGGGAAAAAAAATTGTGCTTGATTTAACCCAACACATCTTATTTGAGCCATGCTAAATTTAATGAGTGGTAAGGATATTTAAAACAATCCTTAAGGTAATAAAATTCAAAAAAAAAATTTGCGTACCCGTCTGTCAGGTGGATGTTCGGCAAAGTGGCAAAAAAAATTGATGTTCCGGCTAGAGGGTTAATTAATGAATAAATTGTAACAAACTCAAAATTAATAGTCTAACACCAAAAATAGAAAGGAAAATGGAAAATATCTTTCTATTTTACCATTTATATAATATTGTGATTCTGCCATATGTATATACATAGTTATATTAATTGTAATTATTTAATAAAAAGTAACCAAAATAAAAATTTTCTTTGTTGATCTTAGTAGGAATTGACTTAAAAAAAAGAAATTTTTATATTTTCCAAGTGTTCATTTAAGCCTTCAATATATGAAAAGAAATTTAAAAAAATATTTTGATGGAATTAATACCCTCTCCAACCTTTTAATCCCAGAGAATGTAAATCATTTCTATATTTTAAATTTTATTGAATGAATTCTTGAATTTGTTTTTTCACATCGTTTTTAAAATAATTTACTCTTGTTATTTTCAATTTCTTTTTTATGAAAGATAGAAAATTATACTGTAATTTCTAATTGTTGATCTATGTTTAAACATTAATTGAAGTCTTTTTCTTCTTAGGAAATGCATATGGAACTCTATAAATTTGATGAGTTGGACTCATTAATTAGGGGAATTCATTACATCAAAGCTTATAACAAACCCGAATGTTATTATTGGGCTAATCCAACAGATGATGGAAAGTGCAAGAAAGAATATTTTGATTTGAACAACTTATATCCGTTTTTAGTTGTCAACATTGGATCTGGAGTTAGCATGCTAGCTGTTCATTCACCTGACAACTTCAAGAGGGTAACTGGTACAAGGTATATTGCAAGTTATTGCATCGCAATTTTTTAAAAGTAACTCATTTTGCATTTAAAAGTTTTTTTCCTTTTTCATGTTTCCTTATGCTGAAACTATATTCTTGGACTTAGAAAAACCCCACCCAATCCAATCCTGGTGATCCTGTTTATATTTCAAAAAAAATTTTCCCATCCTTAGAATCATTTTATATAATAACCTTGTGGCTAAGAGATTAATAAGCATAATTGCAATTTTTTTTCCCTTTAGTTTAGGTGGTGGTACTTTTCTAGGGCTATGTTGTCTACTAACTGGATGTGAAACATTTGAAGAAGCTATATCGTTGGCTGAAAACGGTGATAGTACAAAAGTAGATAAACTTGTACGTGATATTTATGGAGGTAGCTATTCAAAATTTAACCTACAAGGTGACATAGTAGCTAGTAGGTAATTCTCATTTTTTAGCATTAGTCCACCTGTTTTTAATCTATTTGAATTTGATAGTTGACTCCATTTTCTTAATCAGAATTGCTTTTTTTAACTACCCTTTTTCAATCAGTGTAAAAATATAGATAATATGTATGAATTTAAAACTTATTGTAGTTAGTTGAATTTTTTTTTGTTTGTATTATTACTCTGGAAGTTTGAAGGTTAAACTTTGTAAAATGTGTGCATTTTTTGTACATAATTTAGGTTTTATGCATTTGTAATTGTGTATTTAATGATTACTAGGGCTCTATACAGTAAATACTTTTTGCAGGGAAAATATTACAAAAAGTAATCAGATATAAGTAGTATATATGCTCGCGGCTATAACATTCTTAAAAGTTTCGTTCATGATAAACTGCACAGAGATACTATTTTATAAAATGAGTATCTGAAGGGTAAAATATCTATAGAAGATATTTTAAAATTGAAGTAAATGAAACAGCTTTGTTTTCTCTTTTAGTTTTGGAAACATGATTAGTAAATCAAAGAGAGCCTCTGTTAAGAAAGAAGATCTAGCTCGAGCAACTCTTGTAACAATTACAAATAATATTGGTTCTATTGCTCGTATGTGTGCTGTGAGTGAAGTATGTTGATTTTAGTTTTAAATGCGATTTTGAGTTATACAAAACAATTAAACCATAATACATTGTAATATTTCTCTTTTAGGGTATAAATAAAGTTGTTTTCATAGGAAACTTTTTGCGAGTCAATATTCTGTCGATGAAGCTATTAGCTTACGCAATGGATTTTTGGTCTGCTGGGTCACTAAAAGCTCTGTTTTTAGAACACGAGGTATGTTTAAATATTTTGTTAGTTATTATTTATTTTCCAGTGTGCTATATTGCTTAGACTCCATTATATTTTCGAAATAAATTTCCAATGTTGCAGTATCAAATTATATTAATTTTGTATTTATGTACTGTTGAAACAGTTATGCACTCAAAATGCATATACATGGTGTAAATTATTTTTTTACCTGTAATTTTTTTCCTTCATAGAAATAAGTTTAATTGATTCATTAGATTTATTTTTCATATGTTTTTATATCTATTGAAATTCAAAATTCTCCCTACTCTTTTTAAATATCAATTAAACTTACGTTTCTGCTTAGGGTTATTTTGGGGCTGTTGGATGCTTGATGGAGCTGATGAAAACAGGAAATTAAGGTATTAGTTTAAATAAACTAATATTTTGTCTTAAAAATACTCTTTTGAATTAAAATTTCTAAGTTAACTTAAGTTTAAAATATTATACTGTTATCTTAAATGTATATATATTGTATATTAAAAAATTATTTGGCATGGATTTGTTCTATTTTAAAATGGGAAAATAATTCTTCGTGATGGTGTAAAAAAATTTTCAGAAAATTGTGTATCATTAAATTGCATTGATTTCACATCAGGCGATCTATTTTTTCACCTGATAACTTAGAATCTTATGATATTCAAAGTTTTTCATAATTCAGTCATTACAAACTGGGCATGCCAAATTAAAATACTTGGTTGTTTTTTTAAAAAATAATTCATTGACCATGTTAGTCAACCCATTAACAATCAAATTAAAAGATAGGTCTTTTAAATGAATGTGTTCACTAATCAGGATATCAAAATTAGCTCAGTGTAAGGATATAGTTGAGCTCAGAAGTTTTTAGTACTATGCAAGTAGTGATACCTTTATTTCGATCATTTTTATTATGAAAGACATTCAATTTTAATCATTCAAATATTTTTGTCTTGTTCATTTTCTCTATTTTGCTTTCTGCAAAAACAAATTCAATCTTTTGGAAGAGGGATAAGTAGTTTCTGATTACAATCAAAATAAAATGAAATTGACTAAATATATTTTAATAAATGCCCAAAATGATTTTTTAAATTGTTTACTTTATAGGCATCATCCCTATACATTTTCTACTGCATATTAACTTCCATGTTGGTGGGCAGCATGCTTCCTGAAGCAAGTAGTTTTATAAGTGTTTTCCAGTGAAGCTCATCTCCATTCACTTTTATAAAGTACCATTCCTGATCTGATTGCAATTAGATGTGGTATTAAGAAATATACTTTTTTTAATGTTATTCCACATATTTTTGCATCAAAATATTAAATTACTTAAAAACGTTTAATTATTTACTTAACATTTTATTTAAAGTCATTCCTTTTGTTATGTTTTGAATTTAGTTTAAAAGTGTTGCTATCAAAATACCTTTGAATTATATGTTAATTTAACTTTTTCGTCTGTGATATTATGTTCGTAGTATCAGCTATGGATAATCGCTTGATAAACTTTGACTCATATTGATGTCTTTATCATCTTATTCAGTTCATAATAAATTATCTTTATATATTAACTAGTAAAGCTTTTCATTAATTTATTTTCTTCATTCATCATCATTTTAAATGAAAAATGTGACTTTTGGTGTAATAGTTGACTACATGGATTTAAATTTATGTTAGTATAGTAAAAATTATAAAATAAAAAAAAAGTGTGTCAAAAGAGATTAGTTATGCTGGTGTATTCAGAAACAAATATCGTAATGTGTGTAGAATATAATTATTTATGAAACAATTTGATATGATTTTTTAAAAGTGTTGTGTAAATAAATTATCTTTGCATTATTTTAATTTCTTTGATATCAATTTCAGTAAAAGGTTTTGCTCTTTTAAAAATGTTTTGATTATCCAAATTTAAAGTATACTGATTTCTTGTTTCTTTCTACGTACAGGTTATGATGTTCCATTTTTTTAATAAGCATAAACTGATTGTTTAATTTCCATATTGATTTATTTTGGTGCTGGACAAATAAATAAGTTTGCAGTTTTTTTTATAAGGATGCTGTTTTCCCCTCCTTCAAAATTGTTAGAGAAGTAAAAATGGTTACACATATACAATTACTTCCAATACAAGTCAAGTTTTGTAATGAAGTCTTTTGATATCATGCGATTGTTTTGTGTGCACATAGTTAAGTTATAGAATTTGCCTAAATATTTGTGCAAGTTACAAGTTTCTGCATCTTTTTTTCTTTGTTATGAAAAAAAGGACAAGATCAATATATAATTCAAAAACCCCTATTATTAATTTAGTAAACGTGCATTGTTTTCTTTTAAAATGAATTAATATACTTTTACTTAGTTAAATATAAAGAATATGATTAATTTTATTTTTTATAATGTGCAGAAATAGTACCTTCATTGTATATTGTTTGAATTAATTTATTGTAGCAACAATGAGAATTTTGCATATGTAAATGTGCTTAAAACTATTTCAGCTGCTCACCATAGCATATTTAAACTATTTTTTACAACATTTTAAATGATGTATAGTTTTCTATAATATATTTTGTAAGTATTTAAACTGATGTTTTTGTATATTCTACTATATGTTTCATTTATATTTATACAATTAAACAAATTTTATTTATTTGTTTTAAGTTTCCTAAAATAAAACTTATTTAAATATATATACTGACTGAGTAAATGTTTCAGACTATGCATGATTCACAAGAACTTTTTATTTTTATATTTCAAAAAATGTAGTCTGTAGTACTTTTTATGTGATATAATATAACATTCTATTTTAATGTGGACCTTTGTTTTTGAAAAATGTACATTGACTTTCAAAAAATTAATCAAAAAGTGGGAAAAGATATTTGGATTTCTAAATATCAATATTAAAAAAAAAAAAATTGTCACTTATTGTTTTTCTTCTTAATTTCCCACATAGCCAGAATTTTCAGATTTTCTTTCCCTATAAACTAAATATTACAATCTTTATGCCAACTTTAACCATGCTTATAAATAAATTTTAATTGAAACTATTTTAATATATTGACACGTCTTAAATAAGTATTACATATAATTGCTTTTAACTTTTACAAATTTATAATACAATAATACATTCATTAAATACCTTTCTAGTTTCTAAAACTTGCCATACTGTATTTTTATAATTTAGATCAACTGATTTGTGACTTATTTTGATTAATTTTAATGAAAATATAAATTGGCATGTGTATTGCATTTCAGAATGATCACAACCTAAAATTTTATAAACTATTTTCAGTTTATATGACTTTTATTTTGCTGTGAGTATTGATTGTATCTATATACAATTCAGAGTGAAGGATGTAATTTTTTTATGCAAAGTGTCTATACTCTTGTGAATTTTAATGACTTTATTCTTTTATAGGTTTCTTTCAAATGGTTAATATTAGTATATTTTTCTGTTATTGGTATCTCTATTATTTGTTATTTGGTTATTTTTTGTGTTGTTAAAATTAGTTGAGCTTTAGCTGTTAAATGTTATAAATGTATTAAAGAAATAAACTTTTTTTTCTCTCAATGTGCATTATTTATAGGTTTTTATTTAATGATTTTGATTCTAATGTAGTTCAGAATCAATTCACTTCTATTGTGTGGTGATTGTATTTCTGAACAATTTTTCATTCTTTTGTCATTAAAATTTTAAATCTTTTCACTTCATAATCATTTATAATTTTTACCATTATTTTATTCAGCTTAATTTTTAAATTTCCAGACATCAAACAGTTAATGTTTTTCTTTTTTGTATTTGTCTTTCTGTGGGCTTTGAATCTCATTGTTACACCTACTCCTAATATTTTCGTAAATAACTTAACTTAGTGATGCAACAGCCACTGAGGGCCAAGTCCTACTGTGCCCAACTTAGTATACATGACTTTAGGTCCTGAGGTGCATGAGGGGATTTTCTGGTCAGGTGGTCTATCCAGAAGTCTCAAATATTTTGTCCCTTTGATATTTTCTGAGTCGAAATTAATCTGCTTATCTATATAAAACAAATGTATGCTTGCAATCGGAGCATTCAAATTTTATATTATGCACACAATATCCTGCTATATACATTAAAGCTTGATACTCTTCGATTGAAATATCATATCTGATTTATTTCTAATGTTTAATATTTCGTTGAAATCTGTAATATCTACTTTAACATGAAATATCTCACCTGAATGATTTGAAATTAATTTTTTTAGTGAGATAGTACCATATTTATCTGAGTGCAAAGTTAACACACTTTTAATGCGCAACTTTTTTTCAGCTTGCAAAATTTCCTGCACAGTGACATGATAATTTGCTCCAGGCATTTGTCTGTATTGCACAAATCTGGCTTCCAAACTATCAGTTTGGAACTTTCCAGTTAAAACATATTTGAAATTCTGCTCCGTCAAAAGATACTTTATTAGTTCTGGGATGGTATTTACTGTATGCCTCAAAGCAAAAAATGTTTCCTCGCTTAAACAACCTTCTCGTTTATTTTGTTTTAAATTTTTCTAGCAGTCCAGCCACTGAACAAATTTTGAAAAAAAAGTGAATATATCATCATTCATTGATGAAAAAAGGAACACTGTTTTTCAATTTAAGATTTTGACCCTTAGTTGGATTTTTACTATTCATTATTTGCCAGAAATCTAAAATATGTTTGATGAATATTGCAGTGTCCCTAAACATTTCTGGGTAGCCTAATTTATCTTTTAATATACTAGATGTATGGCCCGGCGTTGCACAGGCTTTCTCTACTTTTATAAGAAAAAGCTTCAGCAAGATATACTTTTTCAAAATTTCTTTGTGTTAAACAGACTATTGCAGTTTTAAGAAATAGTGCATATTTTTTTAGAATCAAAAAATGCTAACTGGTATGTGCATCGATAAAATAAACGTTAAACATAACAAATAAAATTGATAAAAGTGTCAATTTATTATATTATTTTTAACATTTAAAACTACCATTTTTTTAAGTTAATCTGTGTGGAACCATTAGCCTGTGAATTAAATATATTTAAAGCACAGTTTCCAGAGTGAGGGGCGAGGACCCTGTTCCACAGGTCACTCCACAGTATGCAAAATAAGTGTTTTCATAAAAAAAATGTTTTAATAGTTGATTATGTAAACACTTATACTGTCATACCAACATAGTAATAACATTAAAACAAACACACACATCAACAATCTACATTAGTGTTGACAGCCAATATTAAACGCGAATTAACTGGTACAGCGATGAAACAAAAATAACATTAAAACAAACACGTATCAACATTAATCATGAAAGCCAAAATCAAACGTGAATCAATGTTGAAAGTCAATATCGAAAGCAAATTAAATTGAACAGCAATGAAACAAATTTGCTGCCTCAAAATTTTCAGCATTACAATTTTAAACATGCTTTTCTCTCTCCCACGATTGAATAGCTATAACATAATGAGGAACAGAATTAATGGAACATATTTCTTCAAAGACATTTACTGTATTAAGAATATTTAACAATTCGCTGAAATATGTTAACCTAGGAGGATTATTAAGAATTTTTCCAACAGAAGATATATTTAATTCACGATTATTATTAAATATATTAATAGGGAGATATGTATTTATTTTCAGGGATTTTAAAGTAGAAGGACAATTTTCGTAATTAATAAAAAGAAATGTTATGCTACTTTCACAATCTTGTTTTAGAACATTATTTTTAGATAAGAAATCAGATATGGGATTTTCTCGCATTAGCAGATTTTCTTTTAAACATTCAAAACTGGTAATTTCGTCTTTCTTAATGAAATTAGCAAGCAGTTGTGTGTGTGTGTTCATCTAATTGTTTCATTTTTTTCCTTATTTTGAATTGTCACCGAGCGTTCTTTAATTTTTTCATTCAAGTAGGATGGACAACCAGGGAAAATGCAAGGATATGCATTCTCTGATAATTTTGGATATACTCTAGGTATTTCTATAACAGTACCAGTCTTGTCTGTAATTTTATCTTTTCTCACAATGAAAAATTCAGGGAAATATTTAATGCACACTACACTATTGTTAGTATTTTTTAAAATCCCTAGGAATTTTCTTTTTCCAAGTTTGTAACAGCTGTTCATATATGGGAAACGAAACACACAGAAACGTACGACTGCCCCGTTTTATTAGAGAAAAAAATTTGGTACACAACAGTAACGAGGCATTATTATTAAATGTGTGCAGCTTTAGGTTAAGTTATTATTAATATTTTTCAGTTAATTAAGATTTGTGACAGAATAAACAAAACACTAATTTTACACTTAAAAACTAATATCTCTTATAAAACAATATCTTTTTACAAATAATCAAGGATGTTGGGGCATATATCGTCAGTTTATTATATCGTTTTCTCAAGACTCAAAAGAAAAACATTCAATGACAAAAATAAAGTTACACAGTAATATAAATATCGTACCTTTTCCTTTATATTTAATAAAGAAATCCCGAGTAATCCTTTTCCCAGAAAATCCAGTCAATTTATCCTGAGTAATGAATATAAATACACGTAGTAAAATCTATCAACTACTTTAGCATACGAGATGGAAGTTAGAATGCAATCGTATTCTCCCGCTAAATTCGTCCCTCCTCTGATCACGTGACTATGTTCAAGACATTTCAGTGTCAGAGCTTAGTCTTTCAAGAAAGCTTTGTTTATACCCGGGTTCAAAACAACATCATCGCTTAATTTTTATGATTTTTTAAAAAATACTTAAAATTTTATTCGCCCATTTAATAACTTCGCCAGCAATTTTGTAATTGGAAAGATAATTTATTTCATCAAGATACAGAATGGTGTTTTTTTACAAAACAACGATACTTTACATATTTTATATTTTCTAAAATGAATCAATATTAATGCGCTTATATGAAAAGGATTTTTAAAAAACTGATACTTTCACACACATCTTTTAGAGTTAGTCATTTAAAAAAATTAAATTCCGAAAACTTTTTTTTACGAAGTTTTAAAAATATGCAAATTTTAAATATTTAATAACTAATCAAATTCAAATTTTTTATAAATTATTTATAAAAATAATTACATGAAACTTTTTTCCTGTGTATCGATTATTTAAAAAAATGCTCACAATTTTAATTCAACATTTAATGTAGTTGTGAAATTTTGTTATTATAAAAATTTCTACTTTTTTCCACATACAACTATTTTTTAAAAGGTACATTTTCGTTTCCGGGATTTAAAAAGTTGCAAAGTGAGTGAATGAATATTAAAAGTCCCACTGTTCAATTACTCGAGAGCTTTTGGCGACGCACTTCGACATTTTGAACCATTGTCAAGTGACGAGGATGAGACTTGAGCTGTCACCCATCTCTTTTAACTACCATACCACACCAACGCTAGGACGTTTGAACTCTCGACAGATTCAACAGCGGTAGCTAAAATTTTAAAAGGGCCATAATAGTTAATTGTGGAAAATTACCATGCGAATTTTGTAATGACGTTAATATAGAAATCACACACATATACCAGGAACGGCTGATAGCGAGAGGGGAAGGGGAATTTCCATGACAATATATTATGCATTTAAAAATGTTCGTGCAATACCGAAGAGAAATAAACCTCTCTGACATAGAGAAGAAGCAAACAAAATTTCAAAACAGGGAATTTTAAGTTATACACTCGGTAAAAGCCCGGGTTAAGTGGAAGAGGGGGGAGGTCATTTTGAAAAAGTATTAGAAGTGTTGATTTTGTGAAGGAAAGGGAACATTTATATAAAAGTAGAGAAAGCCCCTGTAACACCGGGCCATGCAGCTAGTATGACAAAATGTCTTCTAAGAAATTGTTTAAAGTAATATCGATCAAAAGTTGTATTTGGTTTAAAGAAAAGTCGAGTAATGCAATTGGGTAAATGTGTATGTTTTCTGTTCACTATTTATGTGTTGCGAAATACTGAGGTAAAAAACTTGGTAATTAAACCACTGTGGTAATCATTAAATCCCTACTTAATTTAACCCAGAAAAACATAGTCATGATTAAATGATTTACTATTGCTTTTTTATCTAATTTTCTTTTCAATATGATTAATACATTAAAATTAATAAAAATTAAAATAAAGAAAATTCTGAAAATATTTTTCAAAAGTGGTTTTGTGCAAGAATTTTATTATAGCAAAATACTTCTTTGCGGTAAATAATACTGTATCAAAGCCAAACGTGTTAAAAGAATCGGCTATAAATTTAAAAATAAGAATTATCATGAGTACATGATTTTTAGTTTATCAATTTGCATTACAAGGAAAATGTTTATTTTGGTTTTCTAATGAAAATGCCTAGTTAATACAATTATTGAATGATATTTTGCCACTTAACAAATCAATAGTATGTGCGTAAGTTAAATCATCCTCATTTTCCCCATTGCATCTCTGCATGTATATCACACTTTCTTCTGTGCTTGTGTGTTTAAAGTTGGTATTGTATTATTCTACAGTGTTGCTGGAAATTATTTTGCATTGATAATAGGCTTTTCTTTTTGTATTAAACATTTTTTGAGAGTAATGTTTGCATCTCCAGTCACTATACACTTCAAATAGGATCAATTTCATTTGTTGTGACTAGTGAAATGAAAACATTTACTCATTCCTGAAAATTTTGTGTTATAAGCTCGTGAAACTTGCAAAACTAGCTCGAGTAACCTTCTCTTTCCCTGTCATTTTTAAGTGTTCCACTACTGTTTGATATAGTGGAGTATACTACCTAGTTCTCTGCTTGTCATGTGGGTTTTAATTCTGCTAGTGCTTTCAAATCATTAACATCAACCTGTTTTGATTTACCTCTTCTCAGTTCATCTTAAATGCTAAAGTTTACCCCCATTAATGAACTTAACTTTTACTTACGGATCCCGGATACTCTAAACAAATCTGAGATGCTTCTCCAGATATCCTTGGAGCTTATGCTGAAAACGCACGATATGGCAAATATGCAACTTATTCTTTATCTCTTCTATCAAAAATAAAGATTAAAATTTATATATATATAGTTTCCATGACGTGCATAATTTTTTTTTCAAAAAAACATTGTGTGAGGGACTAACATTTGGGAAAATGAAGACAATGCATCTGAATGTATCTTTTTCCTCTTTGAATTTTGTTATTAGAGTTATATTAATTATAAAATGTACAGTTCTCTTTCTCGAATTTTCTGTAAATTTTTGAAAGTGTTATTTTGGAAACATTTTTTTTATTACTTCTGCTTATGTTTGAGTTTAACATTACTCATAAGAGAGTATTAAGTAATCTCGAGATTTATTGGGGAGGGGAGGGGACTGTATGGTTTTATTGTAGTAAAGAGTTGAGGTCTAAGCATTTATATATTTCATTATTTTATTGATAAAAATGTTTGGAAAATTGCAGCAAATATAAATTTTAATTTAAAAGTTAATTATATAAAAAGTAATAAGCAGACTTCTAATTTTAATCTAATCATTTTTACTTAGATCAATAGCTATTTCATGTTTCTACAGACTTTTTAAAATATCTATTTAAGCTCTGAGAAGGGAAAGGGTCAATGCCGTTTTTCCGCTTAGGCACACTGCCTAGGGTGCAAAAAATTGGAGAGTGGAAAAGACAAAAAAGTAAAATTACAGCGAACGTACCACCACCTAGCGAGTCACGAGAGAAGCATTTCTGCCCTTAAGAGAGTAAAAACTGAAATAAGATCTACCATATGGAAAATGAAAAGCTTAACAGTTTGATGGTGCTATGCACTCGAAGTGGTATTACTATGGAAATTGATTACAATGATGTTATTAAAGATTTTGCAAGAATCAAAGCTCGAAGAAAACTTTTGTTGTACTAATACAATGTTAGTGACTCGACAAAGAATAAGGATGTCTCTAAAAGTAAGAGATCGTAAAGCAATGAAAAAGATGATAATTAACAAGTTGAAAACAGTCCATACAACACTGTATACTCTATACTGTAATTGCAAACGATTTCATTAATTTACAAAAGGGTGGGGGGCCTGTGTGTGAAGTCATAAGATAAGAAATGAACAACAGTGGCTATACCATGTCACTATCCTTTCCTTACAGTTGCCAGTGCAGGACACGGCGGATCCATAGGTGATGGATAATGGAAAAAGACTTTCCAAAGAAAAAAAGAAAGGGAAAAGAGTTACTGAGTGTTAAAGAAAAATCCCTCCTGAACCAGAACTGAAAAATTAAGAACCAAAAGAGGGGAAATAGTGAACGGCGTAAAAGTTTGAAGTGCCTACTGCGCTGGGGAAGGAAACCCCTGGCCCCGGAAAGGGTTCTGAGGATTTTATGTAGTCAAATCATAAGATTTTAGTGGAATAATGTAAAGTTGAATGCACATTACTAAAAATAGACATTACCAGAACTAAAAAATTTATCAAACAAAAATACATCTGAATTCATAGAAATTCTGTATCAAGGCAGTAGTAGTATTTTTAGAAAATAAACAGAAGTACATTAATGTGCTGGAGGAATTAACGAGACTACACTATAAAGGAATTCATAAAATACGTATATGCTCATAAGTTGATTATGATAGTTTGCAAATGAAATACAAAATGCGATAGTCGGAAAGCCTATTTATTGATAGAGGTACAGAAAAAAAATATATCTATGTTCCCATTTTACTTAATAAATATAAGACATGCACCCTAGAGTAATTGGAGAATACATCTTTCGAGCACAAAAATAACAGTATGAACAAACTATATGTGCTTGTCATGAGCTGCAAAGCAGTCTGGGTATGTTGTGTATCAAATAATGAACATAAACATAACACGTATAGGTTTACCTGCTCTGAAAGCTGTCGTAAGTGGAAAGTATGGCATACAGAGCTGTGAGCACATAGGCCATACTGTCCTTTTCGTCTGTACATGATATGCATTGATACTGTTGTACCCGTGACTGACGACAGCTATCGTTGTAGGTCTACTTCGCATTCTTTTTCAGGCCGTTATTGCTAAATACATCATGTGGGGGATTGCAACAGACACGTCTACTTATGTGGGATTGATTTTCAATTTTATGACAGGAAAAGAAATTAAATGCCAAAACATTTATGGTTGGGAAATGATTGAATGCAAATTATATATTTCTTGGAAGATTTTGATAAAAAATAACCGTACTTTTATTTTTTTCTTGTAAAAGAAAAGGGTGTTCAATGATTTGTAATAAGGAATGAGAGAGAGAAGGCCCGTACTAGCTACCACAATGAATGTCACGAAGGAAGCTGAAATCAAATACTCCGGTGAGCACGAAAGTGAGTCTGTTGTCTACCAATGCATAAGAATAATTTTTGCAAACAACTAATTTAATTGCTCTGAATATTTATTACTTTAAAAGGTAATCTTATACAAGTTTCATTACTGTTTAAAAAAGTAATGAAACTTATCAGAGAAACCAGCTTTTATGAACTATTTTCTATCATTTAAAATGTTAGAGATAAGTTTTTTTTTTCTAAAGAAAAAGTGTTTTTTAAAGATTTCAAGTTAAAATGTTTGAATAATATAATGTGCTAGAACATAAAATAATCTTGGCAATTAAAATATAGGTGGGATTATGGCGCATATACACTGGTGAAAGTAATTGAAGGGACAAATGGGGGTGGGGTTGCAATAAAAAGACTAACAAAGCAAATAAAACCGAACTTGGCCAAAATATCATACGATGCAAGACCAATATATGGGAAACAAAAATGGGCACAACCTGCACCCTAAATAAGGAAACTAGTCACTTGTCCAGCACAGCAGCTGATCGACACCCTGTGAATCAAAGAAAAGCATATCTAATAGGGCAGGGATGGCGAACCAGTGGCACGCGTGCTATTGATGGTACGTTACACAATATTTTTGGCACGCCAGTGATCGAAATAGTTTGCATTTTATTTAAAAATTTCAAGATTCGCTATGAAGTATGTCGAACAAACGCGAGAAATTGGTCGCGGGGAGCATACTGGTTTGTTATTGTCTTGCCTCAGTTAAGTCGTAGACTATAACTGCTTATGATGCTTAAGTTTGTCTACGCATAGCATAGTCAATTTTATTGACACAACTGTATTTTAAAGTTTATCTGTGTTATATTTACGATTTTTAACTGTTATTTCACATGGCTAGTTCAGCAAAACAACAAAAAGTGCAAGATAGTAAGTGTAACAAAGAATTTCCAATTTGGTGAAAGGGAAAAAAAATTTGCTTTGAGAAACATGGCATTATGCGACAAAGCAGAGTGTGATTTATGTTCTGCAATAGTGGTATGCAGAACATCATCTATAAAACAGTATTTTGAAACAAATAACAAACCCTCTTGTTAAAAAAAAGTGAACCACAGCAAAAATAATTAATTGCTTAAAAACTGTTTGGAAGATGACTCAAATTCAACATGTATTTACAAAAAGTAACGTCTTACGATACTAATATAAGCTATTTGTCATCCAATCTGCAACATAAGTCACACCAATATTACTTTAATTTGAATTACACGTATAACTAAAACATTAATAACTATACAGTGCAAAAGGTATGTTTTTGTGGTAGATAGAGTTTTAGGTTATTAGTATTTAGTTTTATTATTTCCCCAATAATCACAAGTCAAAATTATTTGACGGCACGTCTACACCTCATTAAACACTTCTTTAGAAAAAATGGCACGTTGATCCATAAAAGTTCGCCACCCCTGTAATAGGGTGTATGATCGCCTCTAACAGCTGCTCGACTCTTACGTCAGTGTTTCATACTGTTTAACAGGGTCTTTTTCAATCCCTTAGCAACCTCACCCACTCTTGCACCAACAAGGCCCTCTTGAACTCATCAGTGACCAAGGGAGCTGATCTTCGAACTGCAGCTGAGCGTCGAAAGACGTGCCATACGTGTCCATTAATCATTAATAGCAAGTAATTAATTAATTTTACGTACTATATACTTAGAATTATAATCAATCGGAAAAATATCAAGGGCTTTGGGGGGTCCGGACCCCAGGCCCCCCCTTGTGTGCGCCACTGATTATATATATATATATATATTACATGAAGTTAAATATATACATAGAAATAGATTACACAGTTTATTTAGCTGTTTGTTTGTTACTCTTTATTTCTTAAAATTTTTCTATTTTTTTTCCACCAACAATAATTATACAATTATGCATTGTTATAAATGTGAATTAGATACGTTTTAAAATTTTCATTGGTATCATGCACAGTAATAAACACAAATTCACTCTCTGTAGTAACAGCATTAAAAATTACACAAAATAAAATTATTATAAATAACAATAAAACAAATTATCGTAAAATAAGTTAAAAATATTTTTTAGATAAATCGTACATATGCGTATATATGTATAGATATACGCCTAAAAATAAATATTGAAAAATAATGTAATTTATTTAGCTAATAAATATAGAGAGGAAAATAATGCAATTTATTTAGCTGTATATATTTTAACTAAACTATATATTTTTTTCTTTGTGTTTCAACTGTTTTAATATTTTTTTTCCTTCAGTAGTTATGTAATAAAGCATTTTTAGAAGTGTGGATGATTTGCTTTAAAAACTAGATCTGAAGCATAATCATTGCTATAAGGTTCATCATATATAAAAAAAAAATTCATTTGAATTTATCAAGCTAATCGATATTTCTGAGGCAATTTGACGTTGATTATATTTTCATAATCAGCAGAAAGAAGTTTTTCTGAACTATTAAATACACTGCTGGACAATTGCTAAGGACGGATCACAAATTGCTATGTAGCATAACATTAAGAGAGACATGAGGCCTAGTAGGATAAAATATAGTTGCCACACTGTTCAGACATTAGAATAAAGAATATTTATTGTTCTGGAAAGTACAAAAGCTGTGAAAGATCTGAAAGAAAAAAAATGTTCATTTGATCTGCGTACGGAGAAATGGAACAATGCATCTAAAAGTCAGTAGGCACCTTGAAGAAAGGTATCAGCACGGGATATGTCCACCGTGGAGTGTGATGCAACATTCCACACGTCGTACCATACTTTGTACAACATTATCCAGCAGCTGTTGAGGCAATTTATCCCATTCCTCTGTGAGTGCACGGATGAGGGTGTTCTTGTTTGTCGGAGGATAGTTTCGACCAGCAACTTGCCTCCCCAAAGCATCCCACACATTTTCAATGGGGTTTAGATCTGGAGAACGCGCTGGCCATACGAGACGTTAAATACCCTCGCTGTCTAGACAATCCTGAACAGCGAGTGTTCGATGACATGTTGCGTTGTCGTCCATAAAAACAAATTTATCACCGACAGCACCACGGAAAAGACGAACATGAGGAAGTAGAACTTCATCAATGTATCGTTGGCCCGTCATAGTCCCATTCGCAACCACATGTAGGCGCGTGCGGCCATTGATCATGATGCCGGCCCACACCATGATACTGCATGTCGGATATCGGTCCTTTTCCTGGATATTTTCTGGACGATAAGCAGTACCACTCTCGCGCCAGATCAGTTGGCGTCTACAATCCGATGACAGACTGAACCTACTCTCATCTGAGAATAGTACACATGCCCAGTCCTGTTCAGTCCAATTGTGATGCTCACGACACCATTGCAAACGGGCAGTACGGTGCTGTCTGGTCAATGGGACACACACAACAGGTCTGCGTGCGTATAGTCCTCCTCACCTCAAACGTCTGGCAACAGTTTTTCGGGAGATCTGCTTTCCTGAGGCAGCAAGAAACTGATTTGCTACCTGCTGAGCTGTGGTGCGCCTGTTCCTTTTTGCTGATAGGACGATATATCTGTCTTCTGCAGGCGTCGTACTTCTAACACGACCTCCCCGTGCCGTCTACTACACATTCCAGTAGTTTTAAATGACTTCCACAGCCGTGAAACAACGCTGTGAGCGATGTCGAACTCCCTGGCAACATCTGTTATTTTTCGCTCTTCTTCGATCTTTCCAATAATTCTGCCACGCATAAAATCATCTATGTGATGTCGGGAAGACATGCCAAAAATTTTAAGTTCGTCAATTAAATCTTTCCTGTAAAACTTTGACTTGAAACAACAACTGTCCACACGCGTCAAAACCTTTAAAGCTCTTATGAACGCTATCACGTGATGAACAGACGTGGAAAAAAATTTGCATACTCATACTTCTTCTTACTAATATCCCGCACTTATTCTAATTTTCCACATTTTGCTTCCTTTCATTTTGTGGTTGCTATGGATGATAGTGTTATCCGTCCTTAGCAATTGTCCAGCAGTGTAGTAGAGTACTGCTGTGACAACATTTGGGGTAGGCATAGGCGGAGGGCCTCAAGCTGATGGACTCCAGTTATACGTTCAACATGCAACAAAAAAACCTAAACCCAGATGTTTAAAGCATGGAAAAGAACACACACAACTAAAAACCTCGAAATTAAGGACAAGCAGGATAACCCTTACTGTATTAACTATAAGGAATACGGACATGCCATGCCCAAAATTCCCGAAGCCAAAAAAGGGTTTTCCCGTTGAAAAGAGATTTAAAAATAAAATTCTTTTTCAATAATAACGAAGTACGAGAAGGAGTATCCTACGTAGTGGAGTGACCTCCGACTCTTCCCCTCAAAATTATAATGAATCCCAAAATCATAACAAAACGAAGAAAACAATAGTTTTCAAAGCGTTCGTGGATTCAGTCAGAACCAGGAAGACAATATCTAATTTTCTTAAAGTTTTTGAACTTTTCGATATTATTTTTAGCTTAGTAAAAAGAATGCCAAAAATTTTACAGTTACTACCTAAATTTAAAGCAGCTAAAAAAGATAAACAAAAGCCTATCTACTAGTTTAATCCATGTTAAATGATTAATAAATTTTCTTTTACTTAATTTCAAAAATTCACCTTTTATTCTTTTAATTCCCTATTTTCTCCTTTAATTTCCCATTTCTCCTTTTTTTTTCCCATTGATTTCTTTTACTTTGAATCGGGCAGTCAACACCAATAGTTCACTCTCAACATCCAATCCAAAGGCTCCATACAAGAAACCGAGGTTATATTCTCTGTCAGCCTACTCTACTTTCACAAACGAGTACACTTTGAAATTTAAAGATTTTTCACTCATTTTTTTAACACCCCTTTAATTTATCTAATGCATCTTAAAAATTTTTATCATTTTTTCCAAAACCAAGTTAAACTTAATTTTCAATTGTATTTAAATGCAGCAAAGGGCTAAGATAAAACCTCTCTCTCTCTCTCTCTATATATATATATAACCAATGCAACTCCCCATTAATCCCATGATAGGAGTTTGAGCTTCCCTTCGGGAAGCAGGTATTCCATGAACCATTCAACTTTTCTACATTGGTTTTTTCTTCCTGAAAAGCCACGCCTCCACTTAATCAGTGGTGTAGCTACCAATGGGCTAGGCGGTGCCGTGCACCGCGGCCCTCGGACCCTGACCATTAAGCAAGCCAAACTTGCGGTAATTTCTCCCACATTTAAGATATAAATATAAAAGGTCGCGACGTAACTGTAATCAGGGCAACTTAGTCATAGGTAATTTCGAACACTTAAAAGGAATTACCCTAAATTCTTTCCATTATTTGTATGGTGTTGCGAACTTTACTTATTTTGAAAAGCTTACATTATTTTTTCATTTTTTTATATATAACTGTTACTCGAAAATAAACCTAAAGTTTCATGAAAAATCTTACGATACATCTTAAAAAACCTACACAGGGAACTATTTCTTCGTCATTTTGTTTTTAATAACGATATGATTCATAATAAGCTATTTCAGTATTCGCCTATTCAGTATACCTGTTTCAGTATTTCGCAATTTACTCGTATCTGCAATAGAATGATGAAATTTTGCCTCTCCTCCAGGAATGCCTTAAAGCATGGGCCCAGGGCCTCTTTCTCGGGGAGCTCGTTTCGTTCTTGATTCTATCTTAATAAGATCTCGATCTAAATCAGGGCTGTCGAACACACGCGGGCCGCATGTGGCCGGCCGACTCATTTTGAAAAATTTTTAAATATCAGATTTTTAGTTTTTTCATTTTGAAATTTATTTGAGGGGAATATGTATACACACAATGTATTTGCCTGTTATCTGTTCTTGTTTTAAAATAAATCCTTTTTGATAATAGAAATGTCCTTCAGATTAAAATATATTTATATTTTATCAAACAGTTACATTTGATTTTACTATGATAAATTACTTTTTTAATAAATTTCGAATTGCATTATGCATATATCCTTTACTATGGATGGTACAGGATTCTCTCTCTCTCTCTGAGAGCGACTTTCGTTTCTCCTCATCCTTTTCTGTTTGAAGTGCCCAAAAAGCAAGAGATAGTCAGAGATATGTTTTTTAAAGTTTAAAAAAATTCAGGACGCTTAAGATAAAGGGCAATGTATACTTAATCGTTTGCGAATTACAGCACAATCAAATTTCAACAATGAGTAACGAAAGATCAATTCAAAAGGAACACCATATTTTTCAAGAAAATGGCAACTGTAATATTTCAAAATTTTTTTGATCATTGCATTATTATATTATCTAAACATTTTTATACTATCTATGTATGTATACATGAAAATAATGAAAACAATAATAATAATTCATTCTGTTTTAAATTTTTTTAATCCAATAAATGTTTTTTTTTCCAAATCTGATATAAAGGAACATATTTTTATGTGCGGCCCGCGAGATTATAAGGTTTTTCCTAAGTGGCCCGCAAGGTCATTTGGGTTGGACACCCCTGTGATCTAGATAATTTTAATGGTCAAATATTATTTCCGTACATATTCTCCGAAAAACAAGGAATTTCAAACTGCATGTCAACTGACAAAAGTGGTAAGGCTGTATTATTATGTGATGACCGTTTTCAATGTCTAGGCCTATGCCTAATACCATTTACAACCATTCAACTCATTTAGTCGAAAAGTGTCCATCAATCTCGAGCCGGTTTTTGCCTATTCTTTTGAGTGAGTGAGTCGTGCACATTTGTTTCAAATTACCGTTTGAACGAGTATTGACAATGCATGATACTGTCTACTTTAAAACATCTCAGGTAGGGGGCCTTCTTTTGCATAAGGGCTTCAAAAAATATTGATTTCTCTGGGCCCATGACCTCTAAAAGTTTTAAGATGTCCCTGGTTGTATTCCTCTTCAAAATTTATATAAATGATCTTGTCCACCAGTTCAGAATGATTTCTGGAATTAGATGCCTACTTTATGTTGACAACCTTGGGATCTGGACTGAATCCCCCAAGAAACAGGTCGCACAATTAATCAGTCATGGCTTGAATTTAGCGCTTAAGGTCTTGGTGCAATGAAAATAACATGAAGGTTAAATTGGATAAAACAGTCTCCCAGTCACATTCTCTTTGGCACATCTGTCCTTGCATATCGATCTGTCATATCGAGGACATTTCATTCCAGAAGCCGATAGTTTTATCTATGTGGGTGTGACCTTTGACTGGAAGTTATCCTTGGAGAGCCCATACTGAAAATATTGTAAATCGTATCTCTTAAATACAA
This sequence comes from Trichonephila clavipes, assembly GCA_019973935.1. Lineage (NCBI taxonomy): Eukaryota > Metazoa > Arthropoda > Arachnida > Araneae > Nephilidae > Trichonephila > Trichonephila clavipes. The sequence goes on from BMAU01020805.1 coordinate 317,227, forward strand.
TGATGCTTTTGAAAAGACTAGGTGGGGCTGTTACCCAATCATGCCCTAAATTTAACTTATAAGTTATTCATTTTGACCTACTGTTGTGAGCCCCTGATTACAGCATCTAGATCTGTAACAGAAGTACTTGATAGAGTCCAAAATCAGGCACTACGAATCATCACTGGGCTGTTAAAGCAACTCCGATTAATGCAATGCCTATGATAACGGAAAATAAACCCTTGAAAAATATCTTTCAAGAGAGAGCCCTGCTACTACGGGAAAAATTAATAAGACTACCCGACGGCCTCTCCCTTTAGAGCAAACTCCACTTGGATTCAGGGAAGAATTTGAAGAATCAACGTGGTTTTGTGCAGGGTGTACTGGAGCTAAAGGAACAGCTTGGTATAGATTTCGTTTCCAAACTTCTGGTGTCATCTTTGGATCCAACTATTGATGAAAGTTTTTGAATCCGCACTGAGCTTATCCTCAATGTTAAGGTCACTTGCCCTGGCACAATGTATTCTGAACCTGACTGGGTGCATATCTAGACTTATGGAAGCCTTTTGAAGGACTCTGACAGCGCAGGGGTGTATTGACACAGTTTCTCTTTTTATTTAACAACTGAAAAATTCACAACCACTTTTGATGGTGAGGTTGCTGCCCTTCAAGTAGCCCTTGCGCAGTTGCATTTTCATCTGAATAACTTTACTAGGGCTTTTGTCTTCTGTGATTCAAAAACGGTGACTTTTGCTGTGAACTCAAACTCTACTCCTGCCTCCTCTAACATTCTTGACGGTAAAAAACGGCCGCAGAGTCTGTCTGAGGACTCTAAGGAAATCGTCTTGAAGTGGATCCCTGGACACTGCGGTGTAACTGGTAAGGAGTTAGCGGACCACCTAGCAAAGAAGGGAGCTTCCATTCAACAGGGAAAGCTGTCCCTTTTACCAGTGCTAAGTATATTATTAAGAAAAGGATGAATTATCTCACTTTAATTCGATACACAGAGAGAAATTCCAATAAGATCTGGTGGAATAATCTTAAGATCTTCCCATGTGGCTAAGACGTAAAGCAGTTGCCGATTTTCTTCTGGCTACTAGACACGACTGTCTCCTCAAGCATCTTCATCGAATTCATGTTGCACAGGCCCCTTTTTGAAAGCTCTGAGATACACTCATTGCCATAAAAATTTGCACACCAAGGAAAAGTCGTCAAAATGAAACGAAATTTTACACATGTAAGTACTACTTTGATATAAGTAAGTGACTAGGAAATCAAGGAAAAAGGATAATTTATTGCAGAAAAAAGTACAAATGAGCGGGCCTTATTGCTCTGATGGACTCCCTCTAGTAGGAATGCATGATGCGATATGACCAAGCATTGAGGCATACAAGTTCCGTATGATGTCCTGAGACATCTCATTCCAAAGTTGCTGCAAACGCGCCTCCCGCTCTACCAAACTCGTAGGCTATCCCACTTGCCATCCCAAATGATCCCAGATATGCTCAGTTGGTGACAAATCGAGGGATCTAGCAGGCCAGGGAAGGGTGGTAAAATGGTGGAGGCAGTCATATGACATCCTTGCTGTGTGTGGCCGAGCATTATCTTGTTAAAAATGATTCCTGGGAGAACACATGTGGCTGAAGAATGTGGCCTTGGATCAATATTAGGGGTGACCGTGTATCGTAAACAATTGCACCTTATACCATCACACTAGCTGTGGGAGCGGAGTGGCACGGTAATGCCAAGGCAAGATTGAGGCGTTCATCACGGGGCACCACACACGAACACGATTCACATCACTGCTCAAATTGAATCTAGATTCGTCACTGAAGACAACATGGTTCCATTTCTTTGCAGTCTAATCCCGTCACGCACGACTCAATCCAAATGTAGGTGTCGGTGGGTGGGTATCATTGGCAGAACACGTAATGGCCGTTGCGATACCAGATGCCCTTCAGACAGGCGGCTTGCGATGGTTCGGGAAGACACAGGAGCCCGCGTAGTGAAGATGCTGCTTGTGTCTGGACAGCGACCAATGAGGCAGTTATCAATACGCGTGCGTTTCGTATGATGTGACGGTCTTCTCGACGACTGATCTGTTGAGGGGGTCCTTAGCCTAGTCACCGTGAAAATGACGTCTCTTCTATCCACTTGTCTAAATACATCCTCACAGTCAAATCAGAACGGCCTACTTGACGAGCTACTCGCCAAGCCGACTACCCAGCTTCCATCACACCGATGATTCTTCCCCTCATGGATCATGACAGGGATGTCATGAGTTGGAGCCCAGTACCACTAAAGACCCGTTGCGTAGGGCAGCGATGCACGTTAAATCTGTCGAGAGCTGAAATGTCCTCCCAATGATGTGGTGTGGTAGTTAGGAGAGCGGCTGTCAGTCGGCTGAGCGGAGTCGTCCTCGTCACTTGACCATGGTTCAAAATTACGAGGTCCGTCGCCAAAAGCCCTCGTGAACCTGAACAGTGCGACGTTAATATTCATTCACTCACTCACAGCAAAATCTCAGAGCATTTCCATTTCTGCATGCAGTTCTCGACGTATGAAAATTATTTTTTTTACTGATCTTTTCATTTATTTTTTTAATGTTTCTTCTTTTAAAATCTAAATTTTCTCAGAGTCTCCGAGCTCTTTCGACACCAAACTGACATAAATCAACGATTTCTAATCTTCATTTGCTTGTGGACTCCAAGTCCTAACTTTCAGTATGTGGGGGAAAAAAGATTTTTATTTTGGTGATTAGTTTTTAAAGAATATCATCAACGAATAATTATTCCTTTACAAAACGCGGGAAAATTCTGTAAATTACCCAGATTATGAGTGATATTATAAGAGATCATATTAAATTTTAACATAGTGAAAGTTTTAATTGCATTTATAAATATATAAGCATACATTTAATCACCATAAATGTAATAAAGCATATACACTCGTGGACTAAAAAAAATTAGCGCACCAAGGAATAATTGAGGGATCGTAATGAAACTTGGAATGAAGGTACATGTTGGGGAGATATACAAATGATTAGAAATGCAGTGTCATTTCGCATTGTGTAATACCACTAGAGAGCGTTTAACGTAGTTCTCCGTGGAGTATAAAACAGGTAACCAAAGCTTGTTTGAATGTGTTGAATCGTTTACAAAGGAAGAGCTGAGGTAGACATGCCATTATGCTGTTTTCGAAAACAATATGAGCAGCTGTCGCAGTTTGAGAGGGGAAGAATCATTGGAATGATGGAAGCTGGGTGGTCAGCTAGGCGAGTATCTCGTCAATTAGGCCGCTCTGATTGTGTTGTGAGGAGGTGTTGGGACCAGTAGATTCGAGAGTTGTTATTTACACGAAGACCAGGCTCAGGACGCTCTCGACAGACCAGTCGTCGAGAAGACCGTCATACTATACAAAACGCACGCGTATTGACAACTGCCTCATTGGCCGCTGTCCAGATACAGGCAGCACCTTCACTACGGGCCCCTGTGTCTTCCCGAACCATCGCAAACCGCATGGCTAAAGGAGACCTGGTATCGCAGCGGCCATTATGTGTGCTGCAAATGGTACCCCCCCACCACCACCGACACCTACGTTTGGAGTGGAGTCTCGCACGATAAGATTAGACTGCAATGAAATGGAACCAGGTTGTCTTCAGCGATGAATCTAGATTCAATTTGAGTAGTGATGTGAATCGTGTTCGTGTGTGGTGCCCCGTGGTGAACGCCTGAATCTTGTCTTCGCTTTACAGCGACACGCGTCTCCCACAGCTGGTGTGATGGTATGGGGTGCCATTTCCTACAATAAATGATCACTCCTAGTATTGATCCGTGGCACCATGACAGCCCAGCGGTATGTCCATTACATCCTGCAACCACATGTGTTGCCACTCATGCAACGGCTCCCAGGAGCCATTTTTCAACAAGACAATGCTCGGCCTCACACACAATGATGTCACGAGACTGTCTCCGCATTGTTACTACCCTTCCTTGGCTTGCTCAATCCCCATACTGGTCTCCAATCGAGCATATCTGGATCATTTGGGACGGCGAGTTGGGCATCCCACGAGTTTGAATGAACTAGAGGCAAGGGTACAGCAAATATGGAACGAAATGTCTCAAGACATCATACAGAACTTGTGTGCCTCAATGCCCGATCGTATCGCATTGTGCATTCGCGCTAGAGGGGGTTCAACAGGGTATTAAATCCTCCGTTCTTTGCCTTTTCTCTGAAATAAATAATCCTTTGTCTTTAATTTTTTAATCATTTACTTGTATCAAGGTAGTCATTACGTATGCAAAATTTCGTTTCATTTTGCTCTCCTTCTTGTTGCTCTAATTTTTTGCTCATGAGTGTATATAAGATATTTCTTAAAATAACAATAATATTTGTGATACAATTAGTCGAACTCTTAAAAAAAATCGAAATATTATTTATCTTCAAATTTTATATCTCTAAGCATTGTATTGAAAGACTATTTGCTATCTTTTCGTAGTTTTTAGTTTTCCTCCATCTATGAGATTATTAACAATTTTACAGCTTCCACTTATCGC